>CM042542.1:10457500-10575000 GCA_023630585.1 Cranoglanis bouderius | reverse complement strand
ATGTAAAAATTGCTAGCTTGATCATAACCATATTCCTCATTCGGATTCTTACGCGGTACACCTTAACGTTTCCTACTTTCAATACAGCCACCGCTGAAATCGCTCAGATAAAAAGACCAGCGGTGCTTCTCACTACGGACTGCAAGAAACCAGAATAAAATAAAATAATAGAAAGGGGTGCAAAATACAACAACTGGATAATTATGGTAGTGTAGGACTTAAATCGTTTAAATCAAGATCGATTTCTGCTTTCCTCAATTAAATGCTAAACGGGTCCAGGGAAGGATTATTCAAATTACATCAGCTTCTTTCAGTAACAAAGGACCAAAGCTTGATGGATGTTTATTCTCTCTCCTCATATACTCAGTCTATCAACTATCAGTGACCAATTATCCACATTAACAACATTACTGTAGAAACTCGACTGACCCCATTCCTACAGTACAGTACTCTCTCTCTCTCTCTCTCTCTCTCTCTCTCTCTCTTTTGTTTTTGCAAAGTATTACCCGATCTAAGATATTTATAGACCAGTACATTCCTTTTTTTGACTGGTTTACTAACAAGTGCTACATCCAGAGCCATTAGTAAAGGTGCTGCAAACAAGATCCAGAAGCTGTATCTGAAGAACTGCACTAGCACACAAGCGTCATTCACTACCTCTGATGAAATGTTAAATATGTACCACTGTAACATAATTAATCAATATTTCCAGTAGCTGTTTGCCATTCTTGCAATCCAGAAACACAAAAGAATAAATGTTTAATAATCAAATTGAAATCGTTCCTAGGTGCTTAGTAGGCTTGGGCAAAGCCACCACGAGGAGCTTATGATGATAAGTCTGGATACTGTTCCGAATGGAAATTTTACATTATGCTGCTATTTCATGTAGTTGGCTGGCTATACAATAAATATGGAAAATAAACATTGGAACAAAAAACCCTGCATAATGGCAACATGAATTATATATATAATAAGGATAGAGATCGTTATCTTGACTTTTGGATGGAGAAGCAGCATCATTCTTAAGCCCGGCATCATTCACACTGCACCGACAGACGCCAACCAACGCAGACAATCACCAACTTTTAAAAGTTGGCTGTTGGATTTTGAATGTTTGGAGGCACAGCTGTCATGTTCACACTGCCCCGACAGACACCAACAAACTCTTTTACGGACAGTCAAACTGGTTTAAAAATGGATCCTTTTACCACAATCAAAATTTTACTATTACTAGTAACATTTTGCTCCTCACCTGAAAAGACAGAGTGAGAAGAAAAAAAAAAAGAGGTTGTAGGTGAAGCGTTGGTTGCTGTGACGTGAGAGACGGGGCACTTACTTAAATTTATGCAGAGATCTGCAGACAGAGGATGTGCACTTTCAAAATTTTGCCCCCAAGCAGTTTCAACAACTCTGAGAAAGACATCTTAAGGTAGGCTATGTGGTAAGCTAAGACCATTATTAGGTCATCCATCCATCCATTTTCTGTACTGCTTATCCTGCACAGGGTCACCGGGGAGCCTATCCCGAGGAACTCTGGGTATGAGGCGGGGGACACCCTGGATGAGGTGTCAACCAATCGCAGGGCACAATCATGCACACATTCACATGAAACGAACAATTTGGAAACTCCAGTGAATGTTTTTGGACTGGGGAAGGAAACCGGAGTACCTGGAGGAGACCCCCGGAGCACGGGGAAAACACGCAAACTGCATACACGCGGGGCAGAGGTGAGAATCGAACCCCCAACCTCGGAGGTGCGAGGCAAACGTGCTAACCACTAAGGTCATACTAAGGTCGTACATTAATGTAAAATGCAAATCTCCGTTATAACACATTTCATCTTCTTACTTTACAGAATACAGACAATGGCGATCCTTCATACCTAGATGGGTTGTATACCAGACAAGTCATTCTTGGTACAGAAGAGGACTTACCTTTTTCTCTGCCTCATACTCGGCCCAGGCGGCCTTACGTTCCTCCTCACTCAAAGCCTCCTCCTCTTTGTGGTCCAGTAGAGAATCATGCTCGTGGTAACCCACAATCTGATCTTTGAAGTTGTGAAGTAGCTCAGCCAGAATAGGGTCCTGCGAAAAAAAAAAAAAATGGGGAGGACAGGTGAGCACTCTTGCAAAACATTCACAACCCTTGCATTCAGGTGAACGTGATCCCTTAGGCGAGACGGACTTCCCATGATCACTGCCGTTTCTGCTCTGAGCTAGTGAAGTCTGCTAATCTAGGACAAACGAACCCTTGTGGCCCCATAATCAACCAGAAAAAAAAAAAACAGACTCTTACTTGTATGTTGGTTTATTTAAAGTAATCAAAAACTTTTAATCAGAAGACAGGAAAACATCCTAATCCAATCACAAATTACTAATCGCAATTTAGCAGCTGGGTTGCAGCACAGATTATGAAAGCTGCACCGCCAGCAACCCGACGCCGATACGTGGCCATGTTTTAAACGAATTGAGGCTTTTTAGCAATGCAGGTTTCCATGACAACACTGTTACTCAAAACAATACCGGAGATGGTTTAAATTACTCTTCACCACAAATGTTTGCTTTCCTTTGTCTTGCCTTTGCTTTGCATTAAGTGGACCCTTCCTATTTGGCAAGGACACCATCATGCTGGCTTATTCGACATGTTGGCTGAAAAAAATGAACATTTTCACTCGTACAGACAAAATTAATCACACACATTATTAAAGATGAAACAGTTAGAAAAAGCAAACTGATCGAAAACGTATGATGAGCTCAAACAACAAGTAACAAGGCATCCAAGTAAAACTAGAGCTTTTACTGAGAAGGTACAGAACAGATCAAGGTCTATTTATGGAAAAAGAAAACCTAAAGATATCTGGGCTCAGACAGGTAAAAATAACACTGCCATGTTTTCCGCATTACGCCACAGCAAAGTAATGGACTGCAGGGCTACAGATCCCTCCACATCAAGTCGTTTGGCTAAGTGGACTTGATGGCTGGAAAATAAAAACATGTGGCAAAAGCAAGTACAATCAGTGAAGGCCCAGCCCATCCCCTCCACAGCCAGAAATCATGGCTGCACATTCAGTCAAGCCTGAGCTACTAATTAAAACATGGCAGAATACTGAACCCCCTCCTCCACTGCGCTATCAAAGCTCTAAGACCTCTCCAAGCAACATCACACAGGTTTCACAAAACATATCAGAAAACAAATCTTGAAGGTGTGTTTACATTACTCAACATTCACAATAAAGGAAGATTTTTGCCATGAAAAAGGGGGAGGTGTTCCCAGCATGAAGGTAATTTGATGATTAAGCTGTTGCTTACATCTCAGCTGAACATATTTCAAACACTGCCTTCTCTACGCTGGAGCCCAGAGGCAGAGCAGGAGCCTGGGCTTAACTGAACACTCTTCATTGCTGAGCCAGTAAATGGGTCACAGAGCTGAGGGGGTCAAATGACAGTGGCGCTGTCTGGGGAGAGCTCACGATGCTGGGATTCCTGATTAATCTCTGAGCTGGGGCTTCCCGGGTGGTCCTGGCTGTCTCGTCAACCTGCCCAACATGTGCATCTCGAGCAGAGCCACTAATGACCATAAATGCTGCCCATACCATGGGCTATTCCTTTGTATAAAGACGGCTTAAGCGAATGCTATCGTTTTACCTCCATGTAAAAAAGTAAGGGAGGTGGGGTGGGAAAAATCTTAAAAGGAAAACGAAAGAAAGCAACCTTATTTTTTTGGAGAGGGGGTGAAAGAGGTCCCGCACAGGAACGTCAAAAGCGGGGAAGGGAAACTTTTTGGCTTTTGATCATGGTCCTTAACCCGGTGAGTCGAAGATGGTCGAGGATGTGAATCCCAGGCCAGTGTCTGAACAGTACGCTCTTTGAATCAGTGCAATATTCCTCAGAAGTCTGCATGCGGTTCAAACACTGTAAAGTTTCCTGGGCTGGTTATAGATACCAAAAGGCATTCGTGGCAACCTGTTCAATTTAGAGTATGCTCATTCGTTCAAAATGTGGAGAAAATACAAACCTTTCAAGAACGAAGATGTAATTACCACCCAGTGAATCGGCCTCACTATGAAGAGTTGCACACTCTTCATTAAGAATGTAATCACATTATTTGAAACGAACAGATGTTTTTAAAAATTGATCCAAATAGTAGGCACACTATTGGGTTTTTTTTCCCCTTAATGAAAGCTTTACAGAAAATGCCGGGGCTTTTGGTTATGACTCAAGATCCACATCACCTGGGGTCCCATGAGACTCAAGTTGCATGGGCAGGAGGTTTTTGCTTTCCTGTGGGCGTGAGAGAGCCGTCAGATATGAAGCTCGAGGGACGAAGTAAGACCATGTTCATTAACATGAACATTAGGGATGGGCGATATGGACTTAAAACTATATCACGATATTTTCTGTTGTTTATTGCGATAGCGATATCAGTGACGATATAAATAAAGTACCATTCACCATTGTTTTGGGCTACAAGTGATAGCTGCATGCAGTCTTGAGAGCCTCAGAAGCACAAACATTGAGCTGAAAGTAAAACTTACCCGTCATCAGATAGGCTCCTAAAATATACCAATTACATAAAAGAATAATTTAAAAAAAAAAAAAAAAAAAAAAAAAAAAAAACAGTAAAAATCCAAACACCAGGCTCCTCGTTTAGTGAAACTCCTCCTCAGCTTCACGTCCATCTTCCGCCATACTTGTTTTCGCTCTGCACGTGAGCTGCGAATGGGTCTCAGACCATCACACACAGAAATACGTCATCAACTAGGCTTTATCGTTATTATCGCGGGAAGACTCTTATTCTTATTTTGGGGAGAATTTCTACCGGTATATCGCAAACGATAAAATATCGCCCATCCCTAATGAACGTAAAGCATTCCATTAGTCATCCTTAGTAACTGCCTAGTCAGGGTTGTGGTGGCATTATCTATGTACACGCAAATAGGAGCCTCATTTCAGTGACGATGGTAGAAGACGAAAAAAAAATTACAGTGACAAACCCGAGAGTCAGCTCGATGCAAGTTAGGTATGCCGCAGAAAAGCAACAAATCCAAACAACGGGCAAGAATGCCATATGATTGGTTCGAGGAATCATTCAGTTCCTACCTGCAATTATGTCCAATTCACTGTTTGACTTGCAAAAATGGAAGAAAAACTTGGCTCAACTCTGGTTTAACCTTATTCCGACCGCTCATTAAATGCGCATTGAGACATTATGAAGTAAATTAATGATTGGGAGGAAGTTGCAGAGACCGCTGGTGCTTCTCGTGAGTAGACGCAGCTGGTACAGTTAGCCTGTGCTGCCAATCTGCTAACAAAGCTAGTATGAAGCATAATACATAATGCACATCAAACGGGGAATTTTCACACTGATTAGGGCATTATGTAATTAAAATGTATTTTAATACACAAAACAATAACTCATATGATACTGCAGGTAGATATAAACAGAAATAACTGCTCGAGAAGGATTTAACAGAACGGTCCCACGGACAAACTCTAGCTGAGACCCGTTATGAACTCGAGTGACGTGGCTGAGGTCGAGGAACTGTCAGAGCCAGAATTCACAGACCGTGCCGACACTGGCGGCATTTTTTTTTTTTTTTAAGAAACAACAACAAAAAGCAAAACACCACATCGCTCATTAATTCAGATACTGATATATATTTGGAGCAGATACATACAGATAGCAACATTGTGTTACACTCCTAGACCTTAGCCATTCTTCATTTAAAGTGATCTCTTTCCTTTTAGACAGGCTTATCGAACAAAGAAGACCTGAATGACCCTTGTAAAAGGTGTGTGATGAGCAACATCTGTAGCACAGGCTAGTTTTTCTTAAGCTTTTGTGTTCATTCAGGGAATTTGTTTAAACGTTCTGGCAAACGAGACCACGAAAAACTTGTAATGAAATCCCAAATAAATCCTGATGGTATTTTAAAAGAAACTCAAAGCTTCAAAGTTCAAAGTACCAGGACTATTTTTCCCCCCCCAGTGTGTATAACTCAAGTATACTGCTTTATATTTACTTCAAATAAGTACTTTTTTCAGCTATTTCTACCCAATTCCTGGACCCCTGAGGGTTTTTTTTTTAACCATCACATTATTCGCACATGTTTCCGATCTCTCACAATAGACACTACAAATATCATTTGCGCTTCAGAAAGGTGGAGAACTGAGAGAAGAAATCACTCCCTCCCTCACTCATTCACTATCTGCTACACAAACGCTTTTTATAGAGAGCAGCAAGTTAGAGCAGCAGTAATGGAGAAAGCAGACGCAAGATAGACAACACTTCCCGGTGAGTCCTCCGGAAACAGAGCACCACCTGTTCCATAAACAATCTAAGTTTACAAACTGTGTAGAGAAGTCAAAGCACAAAAACACTGAACTTCCTGTATTAAATGCACCATTTTCGGGTGCGCATTGGCCACTCCAGTATCTGTCCTGACAAATATGTTTTGAGCTGATATTATGCCAAAATAATAAAACAAAAAGAAAATCATGGTAGCCCTTAAGGGGAAAAAAATTATAATCCACCCTGAATGTCTTGCATATTGATCTTTATAATTAACATGTGACCTTCAATGGTGTCTACGATTTTTTTTTTTTTTTTTTTAAATCTGAAATTCTAAGTTAACTCTTTTTAGTTTAAACTTGTTTCATCACCATGTTGGTCTATTTTCACTTTGGTTAAAAGTTTCCTACATTACCCAAGATGCCGTTCAAATACAGTGCCCTCCACTAATATTGGCACCCTTGGTAAATATGAGCAAAGAAGGCTGTGAAAAATTGTCTATTGTTTAACCATTTGATCTTTTGTTAAAAAAATAAAAAAATAAAAAAATCACAAAAATACTCTGCTCTTATGGATATCAAACAATTGCAAACACACACAAAAAAAGATTTGTTAAATATAGGTATGCAACAATTATTGGCACCCTTTTAGTCAATACTTTGTGCTACCTCCCTTTGCCAAGGTAACAGCTCTGAGTCTTCTCCTATAATGCCTGATGAGGTTGGAGAATACATGGCAAGGGATCTGAGACCATTCCTCTCTCCAGATTCTTCAAACGCTGGTGGACTCTCCTCTTCAGGACACCCCACAGGTTTTCTATGGGTTTCAAGTCATGGGACTGGGATGGTCATGGCAGGACCCTGATTTTGTGGTCAGTAAACCATTTTTGTGTTGATTTTGATGTATGTTTTGGATCATTGTCCTGCTGGAAGATCCAAACATGGTCCATTTTAAGCTTTCTGGCAGAGGCAGTCAGGTTTTCATTTAATATCTGATGATATTTGATGGAGTCCACGATGCCATGTATCCTAACAACATGTCCAGGTCCTCTGGCAGAAAAACAGCCCCAAAACATTAAAGAGCCACCACCATATTTAACCGTGGGCATGAGGTACTTTTCCATATGGCTACCTCTCTGTGTGCACCAAAACCACCTCTGGTGTTTATTACCAAAAAGCTCTATTTTGGTTTCATCTGACCATAGAACCCGATCCCATTTGAAGTTCCAGTAGTGTCTGGCAAACTGAAGATGCTTGAGTTTGTTTTTGGATGAGAGTAGAGGCTTTTTTCTTGAAACCCTTCCAAACAACTTGTGGTGATGGAGGTGATTTCGGATTGTAGTTTTGGAGACTTTCTGACCCCAAGAGACAATTAACTTCTGCAATTCTCCAGCTGTGATCCGTGGAGATTTTTTGGCCACTCGATCCATCCTCTTCACTGTGCGTCGAGACAATATAGACCCACATCCAATTCCAGGTTGACTCATGACATTTCCAGTTGACTGGAACGTCTTAATTATGACGTTGATGGTGGAAATAGGCATTTTCAATGCTTGTGCTATTTTCTTATAGCCACTTCCCATTTTGTGACGCCCAACAACCTTTTGCCGCACTTCACAGCTATATTCCTTGGTCTAACACATTGTTATGAATGACGTAATGGCATTTGGCCTCATTTATACCACTGTGAGACAGGAAGTCATGGTTGAACAATCTTCTGGTTCACCCAGGTGTTAAAAAAAAAGTAAATTATCAATTTGAATACACTTTTTCTCGTATGAATTCATAAGGGTGCCAGTAATTGTTGCACACCTATATTTAACAAAGATTTTTTTTTTTTTTTTTTTTTTGATAAGCCTGTGTTTTGTTTGCAGTTGTTTGATATCCATGAGAGCAGAGTATTTTTGTGAATTTTTTGAACAAAAGATCAAAAGGTTAAACAAAGACAATTTTTCATAGCCTTCTTTGCTCATATTTACCAAGGGTGCCAATATTAGTGGAGGGCACTGTACCTGCTGGTAGTGCTGCCAGTGAGATTAGACATCATTTCATCTCTACCAAAAGAGAGTGATGCAGCAGCGCTTTAGCAGTTTCTCTCCCACCTCCTCATCTGTACTCTCTGCTCAATCAGATAAGGCTTCACCTTTTATGCTAATACTATCGTCAAAAGCTCAACGTGAATAGATCTCGTAGCTGAATTGCATTCTGAAACTTTCAGTCAAACAGTCGTTGTATCCGATATTCTATGCTGGATTTCTCATTAATGCTACGTTAAACGTCACTGGAAAATGGTGACTGAGGAAAAAGAAGCTCTTGCTGTTTTGTTGAAAGACAAAACATGAATGTAATTGAGCTAGCAATGTCCACCAAAAGCTTGTGAAGAGACCCCAAGGAGGTTTATGAGAACTATGCAACAAAAGCAATCAAAAAAAAATATTCATGGCTCTACTGATATGCAAGATCCCTCTGTAAAGAAAGAGATTTCAGCAGACACTGCTTTTGACCTGCAGGTGCATGAACCACAGCAAGCAAGGGCTCCAGGGGCAGGAGGTTTTTTTGGTGGAATGTAATGGCTTGAGATATTTGTAATACCTGACCTTAGCCAGTCAAAACAGCTGCACACAAATTATACACATAACCTTACTGCCCTATTATAAACAGTCTCCCACAAGCTGAGCACTTCACATTTGGCATGACGCCTGATGTCCTCCTTCCATCACAGCAGCCTCCACCATCTTTCAAATCTTATTCAATGGCTTATGTCCAGCAGTCAAAGGCATTCGTTTTCTATGCCAACATCTAGAGTGGCACTGAAGTGAGAAACTCTAACAAGCAGCATGCGTCACACTTCTTATGCCTTTTATCCCCGGAAAGGACTAAAACGTAAAAATGTCAGTGTGGGGGAGGTGGAGCTCGGTTAAGAAACATCTGGGGAGGCTTATTAAGACTGGTTCCTGCAGCTAATTATCCTCCGTTGAAATCTGGTCCTTTGCTCGGTGAGGCCCAGTCAGCGGGGAACTTGGAACAGTAGCAAATTACTACGTTCCCACCAATGAACCACCGGGAAGACAGGCCAGGCCCCACCCTACACTGTCAGTTGGCTCAGCCCCGGAGCCCAGGTACATAAAAGAGCTGCAGTAGGGCCTGAGGCTGCTCCAGACCTCAAGCTGGGTGGCTCTCGTGTCTGGACCATGGTGCTCTTCTTTGTCATTACGGTGGAAATCTGCAAGCTTCCTTTGTCTCCAATTAGTTTCTCTGAAGAGTGCAAGGGCATCCTGAAGGGGTGTTTTGAATAATGACCATTCATCAGGAAGTAGAAAAAAAAAAAAGAAGAAGAAGAAGGGGGAAGCAAAGTTTACGGTGCTCCTTTGAAAACTTCAGAGACAAAGCGGTGAATCGGCTTTAAACAGATGGCCTTCATGATGGCAGGCTTGTTTGGGTGAGGGGAAGGGAGGTCAGAGCTGCTGCAGGCCACATTCAGAGGCAGGAGGGCTGACTGAGCAGGATGTGTGTGCTACAAGGAGGGGGCGCGGGTGAGATTTCCCAGAAATACCTAGGGCAGCGAGGTGGGGTGGTAGCCACCATTGCTAAAATCATACGAAGTTTGTATTTGAGGAATATCACAATACCAAACTTTCATACATGTCCATCGACCTCTGACACATTCCCAGATATGTATATCTGTATAATTAAATACTGAAAGTGCTGAATGAAGAATAGAAACATTGGCAGAAGGGTATACTTTGCAGGGTCATGAAAAAACTGGTACAAGTCTGCCAAGTTTAAAAATATTTCCTCTGTTCCATAAACTTGGCCGTGGCATAGTGAGAAATAGAGATAGGACTAAAGGCTTTGAGGGATGACTGACTCATCTTCATACTATTGCAGCCAGCAGATTCCATCCGTAACAGCTGACTTGTTGCATTCTGGTGCACATATGGCCAAATGTAGTCATCTCTAGAGAGCTTAGAGTCCATCAGAGCTCACCAGTTACATTTAATCGAAAACAAAATGAATAAAAAACTAAAACGTTAAAGGGATTTTCTGCCAAGCAACATTTAACAAACTGAGATGCCGTTGTAGGCAATGGAAAACAGTGTGTAATATTTTACATACATACTTTTCCCATTTAACTTTGGTGAATAAATTGTTTGTCAATACATGGTATGTTGAGAGAATTTATTTTTAGCAATCATTTATCAAGCGTCGCTGCTACAACAAACCAATAAATCAAACTAGCAAGAAAAGCTAGGGCCGAAAAATTCCTTCTGCATGGACACGCATCGCCCCCATCGTTTTATAATCAGACTCACAATCTCCTGATAGAGCCATCACCGTGCCACTGCCACTTCTTGAGTCATCACATCAATATGTAACGAGTTTCTATCGCAAAACATCAGTGAAACGTCGTTAGCAGCAGAAAAGGGTTTCATTTCATCGCTTACATTATCCACTTAGTCAATGGGAACTTAACGTGGCTGAAAAGGTCAAAGAACAAAGCAACACAAGGGCCCAAAATGATAAATTCAGCCTAACTCTTTAGTGCAGTGGTGTCAGCGGGGGTCTACTTTGATACTTAGATAAACTGTCTGTGGTAAATAACAGTAAACAGACAAATCTCTGTGCAGCTGTGTGCATTTGGACACATTTCGATGGATCTGCACTGGATTTCTTTGTCTCCAATTAGTCTCCACCAGCATCAGTTCTGCAATATAAACGCTTTCTGGTAAATACGCGTAAACAGAGGCATCTCTCTCTCTCTGCAGCTGCTCGTCGTTGTGTGCGGCTGGACGCACTATCTAAGCCCAATGGATTCTTGTAAACACTGCAGGGGCTCTTTCCTGTGACAGCACACCTGTGCCAAAGTGCTAGCAAAAAAAAAAAAAAAAAAGAAAAAAAGAAAGAAAGAAAAAGAAAAGAAACCATCGGGACAAAGCTAACACTAAAACATCTCACCCCTCCCATTTACCACCACCACCCCTTGAAGCACAATAAATGCTCTGGAGCCAAGCCACATGAGTAAACACAGTTTATCACCCCCTGTAAAGTTCAAAGGCAGCATGTACCCACAAAACAGGTTTTGGAGCATTAAACTTGCGGGGACTTGATAATAAGAAAAAGATACATGCTCAAATGATTGCAGGTGCTAGTTCTGCAGCATCCTATATGCATTATGTAGCTGTGCATGGGAATTGCAGTAAACTTGCCCCTTACCTTGGGCAACATGGGTGTGGACCTCTTGCTTTTCTTTTCCGATGGGTCATCCAGTTGGTCTGGCTCAAAGCTGTAGAGTTCAGTCAGTTCATTCATGGTGAAGTGGCGCTCAATCTGCTGTTGGTCCACCACGCGGAATGACAGGGACTGTTTGGTCACCTGCCTGTCGTAAATCTTATCCTCCATGGTTCCCTATTGTAAAACAGACAAGCGGCATTAAGGCACGATTGTACTTTGATTCTACACGGTTCCAGGCGTTTAAGCCCATACAAATCAACTTCACTAGTTTGCACTTAACATGGAAAGAACACATTTGTGGGTGTGCCAACTGCATCTTTACAAACTGTACATGCAGTGTAACACACTTGGAGGCAAAGCACTATCTATCCTCTTCCGCATTCATTCCGACGTTCATAACTGCCTAGTGCTGTAGTGATTGACAAGGGATAGAGTATATATGTATTCCTCCAACCCAGACTGCACGGCCAATTTAGCCACCTTGGCTCTCAGCCATGGATGTCTGTGGCACCACTGGGATTCGAACTAATGATCTCCAAATCTCTTTTTTCTTTGTAGCGCCACTTTCATTTTTTATGTAAATCATATTAAAGTGGTGGAGCTTAAGAAATGTGCCGGTATACAATTCACGTCACAAAGCGTCTGGGGGGGAAAAAAAACAAAAACCCTACCTTTAGCGATGTATTACTCACCTGAGCCAAAAACCTGTAGACGTACACGGTTTTCAGTTGGCCAAAGCGGTACACCCTGAAAATACTCTGAATGTCATAAGACGGGTTCCACGAGGCATCAAAGATAATGACCCGGTTTGCTGCCACTAGGTTGATCCCTAGAGAACCAGCTCTTGTCGAGATGAGAAAAAGACGACCCCTGAAGGGAAAAAAAGAAATAAAGGTGCTTACGGTTCATGAAAAGATGATGGAGAGCTAAAGAATTCCTTAAAATGTCATGAGTATCTCAACCATCATAAATGTATTTGCAGGAATATATTCTTGTTACAAGTTCAGCGATGCAGCTTTAGTTTAGTGGGCTTTTTCTGCCTCTTCCTTTTAGGTCATCAACTTAAGACGGAGCTCTAACTCTGGTATACTGGCGCGAGAAAAACACTGAACTATTTAATAATTATACGGTGTATCTTAATGATTATGAAATACAACCGAAGAGAGTTCTTTAGATGGTTTTAGCTATCTAAAAGGGTTTAATATGTAACCATTTCTGCAAAGGAAACCCAGGGTTTTATACAGAACCTTCTAAGGGTTTCCCCGACCAGACAAACAAAAGAACTAATGTAGAACCTTTGTTTTTGTTTTTTTCCCCTAATAATGTAAATTTTGGTTGCTTTTAGGTGGTGGTAGCTAATACAGAAATTGAAGTCATCAGCTCAGACTGAACTCCTCAGGCCTGCAAATGTATTATCCCAAGCTGCTCCACATGAATTGGGCTTGTAGTTAGTTAGGGTACGTATGTAACATATGATGCATTTGAAGCCATTTCCCCTTGCAGATACAGTCAAAGGAGTCGTCTTTGGCTGGCACACCGCAGCGGAAAAAGAAAAATGTTTACCGAACGTTGCTGGTGTCATTGAATTCTTCAGCCCATTTCTTCCTAGTAATGGCATTAGTAGAACCATCCAGTCGGTAGTAGTCAATGTTTCTGAACCACTTGCCCTCACCTTCAAGAGAAAACAACATTACAGCCGGTCAGCTCTGACTCACTTTTGTGAGGTACAAGCACCTCACAAAATAACAATGCAAGCAGTCAGTGCCTTGTGTTGCTTAAGTTTTCTTTCTCACAGAGAACAAACAAGCTTATCCAGTCATAACAAAACCACCAGTGTGTTAGAAGCAGCGTGATAATGCCTGATGAGCCAGCTGCGTTCATGTAGAGCTTAGGTAAAGAATGCACACAGATAGGTGGCTGAGTGGAGGGTACTCATGTTTGGCCTTTAATATTACAGCCTCCCCCTGTGAGTTTGTTCATAACTAACATTACAGTATGTTTCCAATTACTTCTCTGTGATCTTTTCATTACAAATTGCAGAGCCTTAAGCAAACATTTTTGGGGGGAGAATGTGGGGGGGGGGGGGGAGTCAAGGTCTAATCATTTTCAAAATGAAAGCAAAAACAGCTGCTGAAGTTTAATTAGGAAAATGACCTTATGCCAGAGGCTTTGGGTCCAAGTGTGTAGGATGTGTGTGAAATTGAGACCTTTTAACTTAGATCCGTGTCAGATGTGCACTAAAAGTAGAAGATGGGCTCCTAAATTTGACCACCAAGCTTTTAACCCAGTCTTTAAACATAAGAGGTGATGTTTGCTTGACCAGTGTTCTGGGTCAGAAAATGACCAAACAAAATCCAGCCATTAAACAAACGGATTAAAAAAAACTACACTTCAAATGTCTCGGTTAAAACCAACAATACACTGAATTGTAACCAAATGAGCTGTAGGTTGTGTTATGAGGCATTCATAACATACAGCTCATTGCCAACAAATGAGGCACTGAGTTCAGGCTCCATTAAAGAGACAGCGGGTTTAATCAAGCTACTGTTTATGTGACCTAGGGTTCGGAAAACTGCATAAACTGCATATTTTGTTATAATATTCAGTGTGCTTCAACTTAAACATACAGAGCAAAACTTAAAAATCCAGAGCACACATATATAAAATACATTTAGCATATCCTATATACATACATACACACACGCACGCACATCTAGCGGCTCCCCTGTGCTTTAGTGGCAAGGAAACCAGCCAAGTAAAGAAGAGATATCATAATTTCTCAGTTCATTTGAGATATATTCACCCATTCTAAGCCTTCGTGCAGACTTTCAAAAGTGCCAATCATTTGCTTACCTTTGTAAGGAGAGGGTTTTCCCTCCTCTTTGGCTCTGCCTGCTAACTCCAGGAAATCCTCAATGAGGTCCAGTGAAATGAGGGACTGACTGAACACCAAACTGAGAACACAGTCCATTCGGTTAAACCACGCATCATCAGAATAAACGACGTAGCACAAGCACTTCGGAGGAAACATCAAACAAGTCAAACTTACACTTTATCTTCCACATCTTCGGCCATTCGCAGAATTTCGAACAAAAGCACAATTTTTCCGGAGTGTTCCAGAACCTCGGCATCCGACTCGCTCACAAACTCCTTGTACCAGTCAGGAGACGGGCTGCCAGGGCCTGAGTTGCTGGGACGAACTAATGAAACACACACACACATTTACATAATAGAAAAAATTAGGGCTGGGCGATATATCGATACGATATCAAGATCGTGATGAATGATTACGCGATACGCTTTTCTGAAATATCGTTGGTATGGTGATGTATTTTTTTTAAAAACGTTTTTAGTAATTACAAATTAAACGGTACTGAATGGATGTCGTTGATTTGACGTAATTTTTTTTAAAAACTTAATCCTCTTTGTAGGCATTAAATAAAAGCATCATCAAACTCAGGTTAACAGTTTTTATTTTACTTCTGTTTTGCAGACAGTTTGTTAGATAAATTATATATCGTGATGCGCGTCGTGCATCATGCATACACGTACAAGTATCGTGATATGATATTTTTGTCATAGCGTCCAGCCCTAGAAAAAAAATACAGCTTGTAATACAATTCCGGTGACTTATGCTTGAAAATATTAGATAAGAGGATTTTTAGCCTGTATTTTCAAGCACTCGGTGCTCTATATCAGGGATCATCATCTGGGGGATAGTAGGTTGGATGCAGACGCAGCAAAGTATTTCACCGAACTGAACCGAGCACAGTATAAACACCATAACAGAGCCGATAAACATATGGCGAAAAAACTGGCCGTAGTTTAGTACCTCGTGTCTCCTAAACATGAACCCGCGTGGCTCTGTAGCAGTTTCCAATCACATGCACTTATTTTAATTACTTAGCCGAAGGATGCTCACTGGATCAGAAAATAGCTACAGGTCTAGAGACATTAGGTCAGAAAGGTGGGAGTTTTCACAGACCATGATAAAACAGAAATGTAAAAACGAATGGATAGAGAAGTATATATTTACGCTCCCAGTGCCACATACAAAACAGATATTTCGTCTGTTCAGAGTATGTGGTGCTAGTTCAGAGTAGAGACATAAAGCACCACTAGAAAACAAAAGATAAATCATCAAATTCCCTTATTTAGAACCATAAATCATCGCTAATTTTAATGGTTAAGCAGTAAAATACATCTGTTGTCGCCATTGTCATGCTAGTTCGTGCTTTGGTTCCAGACCTTTAGAATTCAATATATGTTGGCCAAGAAAACAACGCAGGACACCTAAATTGAGAATCAAAACAAAGTTACCTTCTTCTACAGGCTCGGCTCTATTCCGCCCCTCCGGGTTTCCTCCACGGGAGCTCGTGTTCCACTCCTTAATCACCTCCACATCGTCGCTGTCGGACTTGTCCGAGCTCTCACCCTTGCCTTTCCCCCGTTTCTTCTTCCTGCGTGCAGTTTGTGGAAACAACATAGTATCAGCACAGTGAGGACTGAAAGGACAAACTTGCAGCAAGATGAAATAGGACTTTGACCTTTTGGGTTTCTCGTCTTCAGAAGTCAGGCTCATTGATGACTCCTCTGTTTCAGATGCAATGAATTCATCCATGCTGTCCTCATCAAAGTACCCCTGTTAAGAGCAAATTGCATCTTGGATGATCAACAACATCGGAACGATTTATGAATTCATAGTGCAGTGAAGCATAGCGCCTCGAAACCGTTCACATACAAAAGTAAAACACTGAGACAATCCATGATGCGTACATGACATTCAGTAAGGGATAATCAACAGCTAGCTGTGCATTACACGATTTTAATGCACGACGTGGAGGTAAAGAACTACCAGATACCAAGCGGAGGGTGGCTGCCTCTGCGGAGTACATTAAAGTCCCTGGATTATCCCGCTTATACCATGTTCACTTGCCAGCATTGACAAGTTAAAGCCGTCACTGATGTTTGCAGCGCAAAACTTGACTGAAAGGACAAAAATAACGGTTAATTTGTGTTAGTTATGTTATATACGGGTCCTTAGATCTAGAATTCCATCTGCTCTAAATCAGACACAGAGATAAAGTAGTGCAATAAGATTACATTTATATGAATGAATTATAATAAATAGTTATTAGAAAGCGCACAAGAGAGAGAGAGGTTGTGCGTGTGTGAATGACCTGCATCTGTGTTGCGTCTCTACTAATAATGAAGCTGTGAGTTTAACTACTAGTATGCAACCGTAACTGTATGTTACTATGGTTACAGTTGTTTAATTTAGAACGGTGATTAAACTGACTGGAACGACCTGTGCATTCAACGGTTTAAACGCACACATCCCAGCCAATCAGAATCAACTATTCAGACAGACACTGGCATAATTATTATTACACCACAGCGCTGCTAAATTCTTGAATCTGGATGGTTAGAAGGTGTTGATTAATTTTCTATAAGAGCAGCTCTGACAGTAGTTCAACTGAAAGGTTTATATTAAAAGAAAATCACTTTAAACACAGTATTGTTGAGTAACAACTTGAACCAGGACTTGGTATGGCTGATGCTCCACATAAACATATTAAAAATGTTTAATTGTTGATATCGGAACATTTTCTGTGAGGATTTATTTAAAACTTTTGGCCTCCAGTGTCGGCGCTGTGAGGTAAATCCAAACTTTCTTAAACAGGAAAGTCTTCAGGACACAGGGCTATCTATCGGGCCACATCACACCACTCTGTTGTCGATTATTGTCCTAGAACAGCAAACCTACAGTGCCCTCCACTAATATTGGCACCTTTGGTAAATATGAGCAAAGAAGGCTGTGAAAAATTGTCTTTATTCTTTAACCTTTTGATCTTTTGTTAAAAAAATTCACAAAAATACTCTGCTCTAATGGATACCAAACAATCCCATTTGAAGTTCCAGTAGTGTCTGGCAAACTGAAGACGCTCGAGTTTGTTTTTGGATGACAGTAGAGGCTTTTTTCTTGAAACCCTTCCAAACAACTTGTGGTGATGTAGGTGACGTCGGATTGTAGTTTTGGAGACTTTCTGACCCCAAGACGCAACTAACATCTGCAATTCTCCAGCTGTGATCCTTGGAGATTTTTTGGCTATTCGAACCATCCTCTTCACAGTGTGCTGAGACAATATAGACACACGTCCAATTCCAGGTTGATTCATAACATTTCCAGTTGACTGGAACTTCTTAGTTATTGCCCTGATGGTAGAAATGGGCATTTTCAGTGCTTGTGCTAGTTTCTTATAGCCACTTCCCATTTTGTGAAGCTCAACAACCTTTTGCCGCACTTCACAGCTATATTCCTTGGTCTTACCCATTGTTATGAATGACTAAGGGAATTTGGCCTATGTGTTACCTCATATTTATACCCCTGTGAAACAGGAAGTCATGGTTGAACAAGTTCCTGTTCCTAGTCACCCAGGTGTACTAAAATGTTATACTTCAAATATGTTTTTCTCATATGAATTCATAGGGGTGCCAATAATTGTTGCACACCTATATTTAACGTTGCAAATAAACTTGTGTTGCGTTTGCAATTGTTTGATATCCATGAGCGCAGAGTACTTTTGTGATTTTTTTTTAACAAAAGATCAAAAGGTTAAAGAATAAAGATAATTTTTCACAGCCTTCTTTGCTCATATTTACCAAGGGTGAGAATATTAGTGGAGGGCACTGTAGTCCTGTCATGATAATTAATTTATTGACTTATCGTACATGGACATGACCTTGGTCATTTTTGCTGACCTTTGTGCCCACTGTGTTTACATGCGTGTTTGTTTATATAAGAAGGAATGTCACCAGAGGCCTGTTTCACGGAGCTGCAGAGTAAGTTTCGAGTCGACAAAACCTAATAAATTAAGTTAATTAAGGTTAACAGGTTTTATGACGCTGGTTATCAACTTTCTCAGTCAACCCAGGTTTTAACCCTGAATCAAGGTTTACATGCATGTGCACATACCGTAAAAGCCAGATGTTTGCAGCAAACAGCCAATAGCGTTCAACGTGGGGGAAAAAAGCAGGTGTGCATACTTCGAAGAGCAAGAAATTATTTTGCGGAAATATGAGGAACTTAAACCTACACTAACTGCAAAAAGCAATACTGACTAAATTTAAAGGTTAGAAGACATTTTTCATTGATTCTGCTGCATTAAATAATGAGCTCCCAATTTCTATGTCTCAACTGTATTTGGCCGCATGCGGTCTATTTATTTAACCGCGTTTCACCGAGACTAACGGTGTTTAAATATAGCATTGGAAAGAGCCACTCGATTAACCTAACTAAAGCCAGACTTTTACCCTGATTATAGCCACGATTAACAATCAGGAGGAGTCTGTGCTGGTCGGCACTAGTCTGCAGATACTTGGGGTAGCCGGTGTTGACATTTGTCACAGTAAATCAAGAAGCGTGAAAAATAGCAGACAGGCAATAATGACTGGAGTGGAGCTCTGTTAAGGAGGCCGAATTAACAGAGCTGGGGCAGGAGCATAAATGCCTGTACAACGTCAATTCAAAGAACCATCACAACTGCACAGACGGGGGGGGGGGACTGGGTTGCAAATGCCGAAGCTTTGGACCAATCGGGCGCGGTCTCAGTGTTTGTTTTGCCATCGCCGTCTCCTGGTAACAGGAAAGCATCTGTTTTTGTGCGTGTTCGGTTCAGTGACAAGTTACAAGTTGGGTAATGTCACTAGCGTGTGATATCCAGTCATTTGGGGCGTGCTCCTCAATTTCTCCGAAAAATCTGTTAGCCAATGTGTGAGACACCCGGTCTTTTCATTATCTGTTAGGATTTTAAAAAGCCGTGTACCTTTTCAATGCTAAGGCGGCCATCTTGTTTTGATGAAAGGATTTATAAATAGAGAAGCTTATAATGTGTAAAATAAAAGAAAAGGCCGTTTCTAACAAAACGTTAAAGTGTTATAAAATTATTTGCTTAGTAAACCGGATAATTAAAATAAATGATCAATATTTAGAAAATTAATCAGGTTGTGATTTTTAGCTAGTGCCATACAGCCATGTGTTAGTGTTGCCTTCCAGTTACATCAACTGGACATATGCGCTTACTACCAGGTTGCTGTGCTCGGCATGACTGACCGTGCGCAGAAAGTGATGACTGTGAGGAAACTCCAGCGTTCCCCTGGGTTTGTTTTAGTGCTGATGAAGGAAGAGAGGCCTGCAGCTTGCCAGTTGTGTGCCTTTGTTCATTTACCTTGTTTTCCTTACTGATATAGTCCAGCTGGAGACACCAAGGATGTGTCCAGATTCTGCTGAGCATCTGGAAATCCTGGAAAAGCTTTGTGCCTGCACGGCCTCTTCCGCCCTCCAAGGCAGAACCGACACCTGCTCGGTAAAAGAAACAGTTTGTCGCTTTGTGGCGGCACGATATGAAGCTGAACTACCAAATTTACTTGCTCTGCATGTTCAAACTTAATGAGCATGTGGATGCTGTAGCTCTAAGCGTACACTACTCATCCTGAATCCTGCAGAATGATTTTTACTGGTTAGATTAATTAGCATCCATAGATGACAGACTTCTCTGAATCAGGAAATCAGAAATGTGGAAAAACACTGACAAATAGTCGTCTCCGGTACAATTTGTGCAGTTTTATAAGGAAATGAGCTGGTAAGTTTTATTGAGCATCTTGCAGAACCAGCCACAGTTCTTCTGGACACTTTGACTTTCGCACTCGCTTCTCATTTTTGCAGCAAAACCCAGCAGCCTTCATTGTGTTTTTTGTCAGTAAGTGGTCTCTTACGTAATATGCTGCTTTCTTTAATGACATGCAAATATTTTTCTGTAACTGTCATTTCTAATGTTTGGGAATCTAAAATGTTTTTTTGTACTGACTTGATAATGAAGAAGTCATAAAATAAAAAATAAAAAACTATAGCAAAAATAGGGTGCCTAAAACTTTTGCACGGTACTCTACTTTGTTAGAAGAGGATAATAATCATACAATTGTTCATTTCCCTCAGTCAGTATTAATGCACTCAACAAGCTCAGCACACATTATTACATTATATACGCTACCACTTTTTAGTCTAGTCAGTTAGATTTCCCAGCAACCAAAACATGTGCCCAAGAGCTTTTAGTTGCCTGGTGGGCTAGCTAATGAATATGTCATTTTCTCTACCCCTGTTATTACATGTGATTTATTTTATTTTATTTTATTTATTTTAAATCTAGTGAGATCTGGAGTTTAACTCTCCTTGTCTCTTCTTGCTCTTTAATACAATCACAGTTTTCCCCAATATTCAAACCAGGAAATCCCACTGCAAAAGGCGAGTACAAGTGATCACAACAACTCCATGGTTATATTTTATTGTGACCAGCGTGACCCTTTACAGCCACGCTCTTAACTATGCAAGTAATGTTTTGTTTGTGTGAAAGCATTCTCTATTAAAACAAATCCTGAGATTATTTTTGGCCAAACTTACAGCGCCAAAAAGCTTCAAAACTATAACTGCTTAACCCATTCTGACAAAAAGAAATATAAGGCTTTTCACTTTACTGAAAAAAGAAAAAAGAAAAAAAAAAGTGACCCAATTAAAGCAAGTTTGAACCTGAGCAATAAATTAAGTCTGATTTGAATCTGGAGGTCAGTCCTGCTTGGGAACAAAATGCATAGTATAAAGTACACTATGCTCAAAAATGCAGTGCCACAGCATCCAGCTGGCGTAACGAGACACCTGCTGGAAAACTCGGCCAAAACTCTTCATTAGAAAAAAAAAAAGAGAAAGAAAAAAAATAAAAAAGGGTGTGGGAATTTGTCTGGATAGGCAGATCCACACCAGCTGCCATGCAATCCCCCAGCTGCAGATCTACTTTAGAAGTAGCGCACAACATGACTTAACCCAACAGTGTGTCTGCGACACAGTTTTTCAACCTGCCCTTTTTTTTTTTTTTTTTTTTAAACATCTTAAATGAGGTTTTCGGAAATGACAGACTGATGGTGAAACAAATATCAGTGTCTCCTGAAACGCTCCTGGCCAAAGTTGCTATAGTTACCTATACCATGTAAAAACAAAACATCACATCATATTTAGGTAGCGGTGAACTAATGGAATCTCTTCACAAGCCAACTTGCAGGATAGACCTTTACCTGTAAAGTGCTCCAGATAGTATCTGTACAGCTTGCACTGCACTGGCGTCATCCGCACCGCAAGCACATACTCATGTTTAGGTGGCAGGAACTTAGTAAGTGCAGTGTAGTCTCTTCTCTGAAATGGATTACAAAACAAAATATAAGGAACATCAAACACACACGACTCTGGTATAAAAACACAGGGGTGGACAAATCAGCAGTTCTGGTGGCCAGGACAAGCAGGTGTCAGGTCCAGGCTATTCGATGATTATGTACAGCTGCCTGTTGGACAAAAGTTTCAACAACCAACAAAATAAAAAACCCTACTTCCTCTTGAACTTTTACTAGGTGCATTGATTAACGTGCACACGGATCCCACGCGGTGCAACAGACACGATTGGCCCAAATATCAGGAAATCGTGAATATTACAGTTCAAAGAGGAATTACTCTCTCGCCCTTGTCAATCATGGTGACACTAGACAATCATGGGCATTTGTGAGTATGACGTGTGGGCGTCATGTACGCCAAAGAGGGCAGATGGCACTTTCCTCTCTGTGTGTGTGTGTTTTACACTGCCCTGTGACACAGCACGAGCAGCAGTATGAAACGACGTGGTTGGCTGACTCCACGTGTATCTGAGGAAGCACGTGTTAGCCTTCACTCTCCCTGGCTAATAGTCGTTGTGTGACGGGGAGAGTTGGCTGGTGGGTGGGAATTGGCAGGTGACCAAATTGGGATGGATCCCCCCCAAATAAAAGAAGAAAGGAAGAGAACGTGGTTAATGGCTACACGGTCTGTGCTTCCAAAGGAATTCATATGCTCAACTTAGTCTGTATTAAAGCACTTACCAGCTAAAGAGCTCACAATAGGTTATTAAAGGAGTTTAGCTACCACTTTTTAGCCTATTCAATTATGTTTCAGGGCAAGCAAAACATACGACTGGGCAGCACACTGGAGCTTTCACTTGCTTATGGGCTAGCTAATGAATTTATTACTTGTCAACCCCTGAAATAGCTGTTTTTTTTTTTTTTAAACCACTATAAAGCAAAAGACTGAAGACACAATAGTTATTCTTTACACTTAAGGACTCTGGCCTTTAACTGTAGACTGTTAATTCAATTAGTGGACAGAAATACAGGAGTGAAGTAAAAACCACAAGCTTACTTGGACGCATCCTGCCAGCATCTCATACAGAATGTGTGCTCGTTTCTTCATGATGCGCACGTCGACCAGCGTGGAGTCAGCGCACTGCCCATTTTGGATGGGGTTGATGAAACGGTTCCTGAACTCTTTCACTGAGCCCAGCAAGTTTTCTTTGATAAAGTTTACCATGCAGTGATCTGAGCGGGGAAAAAAACCCAAAACAACAACAACAACAACAACAAAGGAAACGTAAATATTTTCATTATGATTGACCAATTATCACATACTTTATATCCGTAGTTGCTCAAAAAAAAAAATAAATAAAAATAAAAATTTACATTCAATATCTCTGCAGTTCTTATAGCAACATAGTCAAATATATGCCAAGGTTTAACTAGACCTGCAGTATAATAAGTAGAGGTCTAGACGGTCAAGAAAAAAGAAAGAGTGGTAGACACACCACCAAGTCCAGACCAGTTGTACAGGCTTTCCCTTAATCACCTTCATTTCAACCCAACATTCTCATTTGCAATAGAACGTTAATAAATTAAATAATAAACCCTATAAACTATGTCACTCACACTCAATCAGGTTGTTCTGAAGTGGCGTTCCAGTCAGCACCACTCTTCGCCGTGTCTTAATGGAGTTCATGGCTTTGGACACAGCTGAGGCTTCGTTCTTCAACACGTGGCCCTCATCGCAAATAACAAAGTCTGGACCTGCAATGGGACATTTAAGGGGGAAAAAATAATAAAAACAGGGACAGGATGAGGGTGGTGTTACAAACCACCCAAAACCTGGTGTGTAACATCAGCAAAGACATGGGGTGTTTTCACCTTTTTGCTTTTTTATAGCCCTGAAGCGGTTTGTTAATTCAGGTGGATCCAGGGAACAGATCTCTGACCCACCTACAAAAACGGCGGTCTGGGGTTCAAGGTCAAGTGAACTTTTAAGTTTGGTGTCAAGAAAAATAAAGAAACACTGAGTAAATAAATATATTGAGCACAAGGCAGGAATGCATCCTGGATGGGACACCAATACAGGGCAGACACCACGGACACACACCATCAAACACTCTTTCAACACATGGTGGAAACGCAGATTAGCAAATCCACATCCACATCCAATGTATGGAACTGCACAACTGATCCATGGCTTAGAAGGAAACCTATGATGATGAGGCCTTCCTCATAACAAGCCCAGAATTAATCCTGGGTACAGACTCGTGCATTCAGATTAAAGTGTGAAATGACCACAGCAGCGTTTCTGTACAGCAGTGTTGAGAACTAAACTGCACTTCACCTGGGTTAACGAGGGTCTTTTGGAATGTCTCTTTAAGCTTTTTGCTCTTGATGTTGCGGCCTTGCGTTAGGTTGCGGTACATTTCGTAACCGATGATCATGATTCCGCCATCTTCATGCCAGCGCTGCAGGGCATATGCTCGCTCTTGAGGCCTCTTCACCGTGGCCAGCTCCGTCACCTGATACACAAACACACAGCGTGAGCACAAGCACTGCTGAGGTCCTACTTTAGCGTACACAGGTCTAAGATCCGTTTTTATCTAGTCAGTTATCAAAAAGAAATACAAACTTTCACTCAGCTGATAAAGGTCAATTAATAGTGCATTATTTAAAACCAAGACAAAATCAATTAGTCGAGTCATTTCAACTTCAAATTATAATGTATCTGAACATGTTTGGATTTGCTTCAATTTGAGAAATGGTATGACATTTTGAGAACGGTATTAAGGATTTTATTTCATTGTTAAGCTCTTGGAAAAGTTAGACATTAAAAAAAAAAAAAAGTGTCTGAGGTGGAAAGGTTGGTCTATCAATAAAGACCAGATGTAAAACAAAGTGATAGAATTCAATGGCTTTTCGAATAAATGATGATGGAGAGCAGGGTAAATGATGAAATGGTGCCTGTGAGTGTTTACTTGAATTGAATGGGTTCAATCCAAACCCCTGCCCTGCATTATGCAGGAAATGAGAAATAATTGGACGGTCTGTGCGTTACACAATACCAAATCTCTACCTCTAAGCTTTCCTCGTCTTTCAAGCCCTCCTGCCACTTCTCAAACTCGTTCAGCCAGTTGAGGACGGTGTTAAGGGGACACACCACCAAAGCCGTCGAGAAATCGAGTTTCTCGCACAGAAGCACAGTGTGGAGGAACGTCACCACCTGCAGGACGACAGAAGAACGGCTGAAACACTGACGTAGCTCACAACACTAAACAATACTCATTTATTTGTACCTCCAGCACAGTCTGCAAATTATTTTTGAACTAACTCACTCGGTTTACTTTTGATCTTGAAATTCTGACCACCCCCCCATAGTTGTTTTTCCATGAATAACAGCGCTACCAAAAGGTCTAGTGAAGAATTTAAAGGAGGCGTTTACATCTGCCTTCTGTTGATGTTCTGTGTCTACACGAAGATAATACCAGTATTGATGCCAATAAAGCAGATCACCATTAAATATATGAGAGACATGACAAGTGTTATCGGCCCGGGCTTGTGCGACAGATTTCAAAATCAAACAGATTTCTTTGTCTTTACTCTGGATGTGACTGCAGACTGAAGCTACGGGATGAAGTGTAAAGTGTGCATCCGACCAAACGCCTCAAAACCCACTGCAGCAGGAAGAACAATTATTATAGATTTCTTTTACTGGCTTAAGAGTGATTACACAACAAAATGTTTTTAGTTGCAACCTGATAATGAACTGCTTTGTAAAAAATAAATCATATCAATCTTGCTGAAAAATTATAATACACCTTTCCTAGAGAAATAATAGAAAAAAAAAAAATGTTATGGGAAACAACTCAGACATGATACATTATGAAACACCCTCGAACCCATCCCTGCATCATTTTCCTTGGCTGTTAAGAGTTTAAGTTTACTGCTGCTTTTGGCAAAGTGATGAATGTGTCCATCCATTTTCTTATGCTGGATTCCTGTTGACAGATGAATAACATTACCAATGCCTACATATGACAGCTGTGTCTGACCTAAGGGACTTTCCCCTCAGAGCGACGCTTTCCCTCTGAGATAAGTTTGCACAAAAACCACAAGCACTGTGGGGTGAGAGCAGTGTGAACGTTACGCGGTTGAATGAGGGGTTTGAGTAGGTCTGTAGATCTATGCCCAGTGACAGTTAAACATGTGACCGCAGCAACCGCCCTCAATGATGGTAAAAACACGTTTATCGCCAGTTAAACAGCATCTTTAATAGAGAGCGTGAGGATGGCCAACCTTGGGTGCGGTATCGGCGAGCGCGGTCGTTAAGATGAGCGCGAGGTGCTGTGAACGAGCGTGCAGAGAAACCGGTGCGCATGACAGCACTTCAGTTCTGTGAGCACTGACAACTGAGGCATTTCCTTTCTCCCTGCTAGCCAGGGTCTATCCTTTGAGTCAGGTTAATTGAAGTAAAACAGACATTGCCTAAAATGAGTTATTCGTGATCGTTATTTTATTACGATTCTGACAATTTGCGTTTTACAAGTTAACAAAAATGTTTTACTGCCACTTTAACTACAAATTTTCTATTCTTATCGTCATCATTATTAGCATTAAGCTTTATTTATTTGATTGCTAATCGTCTGCTTTTGCTGTCATTTTGATACACTAAACACTCCTGGGCAACAACAACAACAAAAAAAAAAGGGGCCAAGCCCAAAATGGCAAAATATTAAGCTTTAAACAATCTTAGTAAATCATTGGCCAGGAAATTAGCAAGAATTAAACAAATAGATAAAGTAACTTAGTATGGGACAGCTTTCCCCTTTGATTTCTTTAAATGTTTAAGCCTTGTGGGTAAACTTGCAGACAGCTTTTTATTAATTTTAATTATTTATTTATTTAATATTATTTATTTTTTTACTTTATTTTAATTTTGTACACCCAGACATTAGTTTGAATTTTACATCAATCATTATCATGATCTTACCTTTGCGTACTAGAAGATTATATAAGTGAATCTCCCTGTTTCTAACTCCCACCCCCGCCACACAGTTCACTGCAGCAAAAGTGAACCAGCAAATGGTGGCACAGGAGGTCTCAGGAGCAGATTTGTTTAATTCTTGTTAATTTTCTGACTAATGATTTGTTGTTAAGACCATTAAAAGCTTAATAGTTTGCCATTTTGGGCATGGCCCTTTTCTTTCTGCCCAGAAGTATGTAATGGCACTGGTTTCAAGAGTCACCCTACCCATTAAAGGAAACTCCTTACACTCCCTAACGAATATGTTGAAGAACGAAACATGATCAGTCCACATTACTTTACCTGAAGGGTTTTCCCCAGACCCATGCAATGTGCGAGGATACAGCCAGAGCCAGCTGACTTCTGAGTCTTTTTCACAGACTCACAACAGCAATCCCAAATGAACTGCACACCTGCAGAACAGATATAGAACAAAACGACACACACACAAAAAAAAAAAAAAAAAAAAATCACTACACACGCTCACACGGATATATTCGATATTCATAAAAACAAATACAATTCTGACCAAGTATAATAAATAACTACAGCGTGGTTAAAAGTTCTGTATGACTTCACTTTGTACTCAGGTGTCAGAAAGGCAGCTCTGCTTTATATTCAATACACTAAACACCTTTTTTGAAAATACAATCAGAGGAAATGCTTATTGGAAACAAATCTTTGATTTGAAGTCATCGAAATCAGACAGATGTGTTAAGATGGTTTGTGTACATTTACAAATTCCAGATGAACATCTCATGTGTACCAGTACAGATGAGATAACTGAGTAATCTGGGAGAAAATTCATCCTGACTCACCGTCCACCTGATGGGGCTTCAGCTTGGTCACCATGTTTCTGTGGACTTGGACGAGTGGCTCCTTGGTCTCTTCATCCTCATCCAGCACCAGTTTAGTAGTAATGGGACAGGCGATCTGCGAGGATTCCTCCACCACGATCGTCTAAACAAGCAAGAGAGCCATTATGTATTACGTATGCGTTTAACTCACAATGTGGCAACCAAACGCCCCAAGGCATGATCAAATTCGAATGCAGACATCTGATCAGGTTTTTATCCAGTGCAACTACAACTGAGTGCTTCAGGGTTAAGAGACTTGGTGGCAGTGGCATTTGAACTCAACCATACAATCCGCATCCAAAAGCTTTGACCGCTGAGCCACCACTGCCCACAAGTCTGTCACTGCGTTCCCAGTCTACTCACCTCACGTAGTTTTTCTCTCAGCTGCTCTTTTTCAGCTATTCGTTTACGCCTCTCTTCTTCCTCTTTCAAAGCATTCTGGGTCTCGGAGCGCAGCTTGTCATCTTTCAGGATCTTGCGGATCTTCTTGCGGCCCTTTGGCGTGCCCTTTTCATCCCCTTCTCCATCTTCCTCGTCCCCTTCCTCTGCACTCTGCGGAAAAGAAAGCCACGCTCGAGCATTTAGATTAAAAAAAACAAACAAAAAAAAAAAAAAACACACGACACGCAGCTCTGCTTACCGACAGCCGCATGGACAAGTACCTTGTTGCTGGAGGAGTCGTCTTGAACTTTTATCCGCCGCCGCTTTTTCTTCTTCTCTTTCTGGTAACTCCTTTCGCCATCTTTCTCAGTTTTTTTGGAGGATCTACGAGAGGGGATTCATCAGGTTTAGCATCAGAAGAAAAATAAAGAGAAAGGAATTTATATGGAATGGCACATTTTTTCGAGCCAGCGATGCTTTAGAGATAGTTACAAGTGTAATAGATCAAATCCGTCAGCCAAGACTGAAGGGCATTTTAAATAAAACAACGAGAACTAAGGATTTGATTCAATAAGAACCTTAACTGTGTAAACTGATTAAGTCTACATAGTTGAGCTCAGAATATACCCTCACCGCGTTCTGGGTTTGTTACTCTTGCTGTCCTCATCGTCCTCGCTCAGTGCCTCGCTCAGCGCCTCACTCAGCGCTGACTCACTCCCTGAACCAGAGCCTGAGCGTCTGAAGTCTGAATCAGCAGAGTCATCGCTGTTCACTGCAGGAAGCAAAATACATATAAATCAACAGAAATATAGTGCGGTACAACGGTGTCATCCAAGAGCATAGATTACCTCCCAGTTTAATACACAAACTTACACAGTGGAAAAGATTTTTTTTTTTATTACAAGCTTGATTTGCAACTGAACAGTCCGTGTGTGAAGCTAATCACTGACGTGCGTGTGTAAGCCCTCACGGAGGCTTCCGGCTTGGTAAACACTGACCTTTCTGCCTTCCTCTTCTCTTGACCTCTTTATTGCTCTTGGCTGGTTTGTCGTTGTCAGACTCGCCCTCGCTTACTGTCAGCTTCTTGCGAAGCAGCTTGTGTCGCCGCGCGGCCTTTTTCACGTCCACTTCCGAACCGGAGTCCTCTTCCTCTTCTTCTCTCAGGGAAAGAAGACATAAGCACATAAGACGAGAAAACAACCTTCACAACAGGACGCTAAATCTGGTGGACAAGTGACGCATGTGGAAAACCCTTCAAATGGTCGATTTTTAAAAAAATTTTTTTTTTTATCTACTACATAAAGTTTCGAAAACTAGGTTTTCCTGAACTGTGATATGTTTTTCTTTTGCGCATCTCAAAGTACAACGCTGGCATTTTTAAATCTCATCATCTCCAAACGTGAAAGAAGACTCCTGTGTTGGAAAGCTTGAAGGAACAACTTAACCTCGGACTGTTACAGAGCACTGACACGAGAGGCTCCTTACAGAAAGACGCAATAAATGTCTCCTCACAGAAAACTTCAACATAATGATTTTTATTTGTTAAATAAAACGTTACCAGGTTATTATTAGACTTAAGATTATGTGGAGTCTCCCTGTGTGGAATTAAAATACCTGTGATGCATCTTGCAGCCAGAGTTACTGTTAGACAAAATTAATCAACACCTTCTGACCAATCAGCACAGTGGCATACATTATAATAATAAGCATGTAAATTGTGGCCTTTTCTCAATCATTACCCATTTTTGCTGCCACGTCTGTTAACCTGGCTCCTTATTTATCTAACACGACCTGAGCAGAAAGCATATGAAAGTTATTTAAAAATATTTGTCAGAGTTTAGCCAGAGACATCTGACAGGTTTTCCCAAACTGCCACACACAATCTTCTACGAGCAGTCAAATACCAAATGACTCCAATAAACCAAGCCTGCTTTGACACGCACCTATTTCGCTGACTTCACGGAAGCTCGGGCAGCTTGAGGGGAATGAAACCGATTGCAAACAAGACAGTGAAGCAATAGCGTCACTTAGTTTTCAAGACACCACACAGTACACACTACTACAGCTTACTTTATTTCTTTACCAACAGGACCCCCTACCTTCACCCTCAGAGCTGCCATCATTCTTCGCTTTAGTTGAAGACTTTTCCTCTTTGTCTTTTTCGCAGTCCTCATCTTCCGAAGAGCTGTCATCCCCTGATGAGTAATTGGCTTTGATCTGAGCTAACAGCATCTTCTTTGCAATTCTTTGAAAGAGATTAAATGGAAGTCAGGAATCCATAAAAAAACAAACATTGTTTTGTTCAGAATGCAACTAAAACCCTATTTAGATTGAAACAGTTTTTCATGGGGTAGTCTAGTTAATAACGGAGTATCTCTAGGAATTTAATCTCTTACGAGCTGGTCATTTTTTATTTTATTTTTTTACAAATTGTGCATACAGACGTCTGGAAAGGGAAAAAATATATACAATTGCCCGAATTGACATGTTAAATATTCCGTTACATCTGGTGGGAAAAAAGGTTTTATACTTTTTCTGCAGTTTAAAGAGGAAATGCTCACGCTTTTATACTCTTTTCTACATAAACCAAATTTTTTTAAAAAAAAGGTATTTTGAGTTTAAAATGTAGAACAATAAAATATATATTGTTTAAAAACACGTGCCAGAAAAGTGATGCGTCCGGGGGTTAAAGTTGAGTTTTGGAGTGGAGTTTCAAGTTCAGCAACAAGCGAGTATAAGAAACCTCAAAACACTCAGTTTGGATTAAAATGAGGTGCATGTAGCAAGAAGGGAACTTTAATGTGATGAGTAAAGGCTGGTCAATACGACAATATTCATCCCAAAGGTGTTCAGTGGTGTTGAGGGTCTTGAGTTCTTCCACTCCAACCTTGGCAAACCATGACTTCATGGAGCTTGTTTTGTCCAAAGGGGCCCCCCATCATGATGGAATACGTTTGGGCCCCTTAGTTCCAGTGAAGGGAACTCGTAATGCTACAGCATACAGACGTTCTAAACAATTGTGCGCTTCCAACTTTGTGGCAAAAGTTTGGGGAAGAACCAGATGGTCATGGTCAGGCGTCCACATACATTTGGCCATATAGTGTATTTGGTGTATGTAATCAGCGTACATAATAATCACAGATGTCCTCCAGCAACATTACTTAACATGCATTCACAAGCCAATTTAATAGACACACCTGTGCACCTGCTCATTCATGCAATTATTCACTCAGCCAATCAAATGGCAGCCACGCAAGGCATAAAATCATGCAGATGCAGATCATGAGCTTCATTTAACGTTCACATCAACCACCAGAATGGTGTCAGATGGGCTGGTACGAGTATTTCAGAAACTGCTGATCTCCTGGAATTTTCATGGACAACAGTCTTTAGACTTTACAGTGGGTACAGACTCACCAAAATCAGACAGCTGAAGATTCAACAGAAACCAGAAACTGCATGAATGAGCAGGTGTACAGGTGTTTATATTAAGGTGGGAGGTGAGCGTCTGGAAACGAATAGTACTCAACAGTCCTTTCGAGCTAGTGGCATTTTGATCTAAGACGCATTTATCTCTTTACTTGTTTCAGGTGTGAAACTGGTTTCGAAGACTGCACTGGAAAACTTTGGTTTGAACGGAACCACATGGCTAAGGGAAACTTTATTCATACCTATTCTCAGGGTCGTCATCATCGTCAACCATATGAGAGGGTTCCTCCTTCACTTGAGCTTCATCTCCTGAACAAGATATAATTAGGTCATGAGCATCAGAAAACACGATAATTTTTAGTTTTTGCGGTCCAATTAAATTTGCCTTGTAGAAGGCAAAATTGGTGAGAAAAACAGTACATCTATAATCCCACTGAAAAGAACATACTTATGCTTAAAATAATGGAGGCCGAATTGAATATTCGGAAACGAACATACTGTTTAATCACCTGACAACAAAATACAAGCTTTGTTAACAGTGACTATAGGGCTTGGAAATGTCATGTCATGGAGATACACCGCTAGTTATTTTTCAAAAAGGGCCATCATGATAGTTGTGATAAAAAATAGAGAGTGAAATAATTTCACAGTTTTATTTTGTAGAGGAAAAAAAGGGAAGCAATAAGGATAAACAATAGTGATAATGCATATATTTATTATATATATATATATATATATATATATATATATATACACACACACACACACACACACACACACATACAGCCCATTCCCAATCATCTTTGAGAGGACAGATCAGAATTTTGTTTGAACCCACCCATTTTTTATGCTCAAAAGTATCGGAACATGTAACTGACAGGTGTTTCTTGTTACCCAGGCATGTTCTGTTATATTGATTGTTTAAACCATTAATAGCTCTAAACATCCAATTCTTGGTTTGAGCCCTGGGTTTCTCCTGTGAAATCTGCAAGATTGCAAAAGCATAAACCAACATGAAGACCAGAGAGCTGTCTATAGGAGAAAAGCAAGCCATTCTGAAGCTGAGGAAAGAGGAAAATTGTTCAGCACCATTGTACAAGCATTGGACATAGCCGATATAACAATCTGGAATGTCCTTGGGGGGGGTCGACTAACCACTGGTGTACTAACAAACAGATATGGAACAGAAACAATGAGACAGCTGGGAAGAAAAACCCCAAAACAACACCGACATCACCAACAAACGCCACAGGGCAGGGGTGAAGGCATCACAACCCACCGTTCGAAGAAGACTTTGAGTGCAGAAATATCAAAATTAACCTCTATGGAAGTGATGGAAAGGCCAAAGAGTGGAGAAAGAAAGGATCTGCTCATGATCCAAAACATACAAGCTCATCTGTGAAACAGGGTGGAGGTAGTGTCATGGCTTGGGCTTGCATGGTTGTTTCTGGAACAGGCTCACTAATCTTTATTGATTAAGTAACTCATAAGGATAGCAGCAGAATGACTTGAGAAGTCTACAGAAACAATCTGTCTTCCAATTTACAGAGAAAACAAACAACTGAAAGAAGCTGCAGTACAAGCCTGGAAAAGCATCACAAAGGAAGAATGCAACAGTTTGTCGTCAGTGAGTTGCAGGCTTGATGCAGTTAATGCAAGCAAGGGATATGCAACTGAATATTAAGCGTTATTTACTTTAATACTATCCTGTTATCTGTACTTTTGCTCACCTAAAAATTGGGTGGCTACAAAAGATGCCATGTTCCAAGTTGATTAACAAAGCTAGCTGTAAATATCAGAAAATTCTGCTCCACTGTCTCATGTTCATTTTTGATCTCAAAACCAAAGAGTCTTCAGTGTATAGCAAAAAACAAACAAATTGGCCTTATTGGCCTATATTATAGTAAACTATGTCACAGTAGTCTTCTTCAGTAGATATCACAATAGTTTTGTCATATTTTCCATATCTTTTAACTAGCAAATATTGTTTATGCTAAAATGTTGTAATAAATATATTTTTTTAATTTATTATTATTATTTTTTTTTTTTTTTAAAACAGACCCCCTCCCACTCAGTGTTAAATAACTTATTTTTAAGAAATTTAACTGAACTTTTTTTTTTTCTCTTTACATTTTTACTGTCAGTCTGTTAGCAAATCTATAGCATGGTGCATACTGTATGTCATAGGAGAGTATTCAAGTATCGTAATATATTGGTCATATTGCCCACTCCTATACACTAGTCATCTGAAGCAAAGAACAAGAAGCTGATCATTATCAGCTGACTGACCTGATGACTGATGGAAAGCATCCATGTGGGGCATCACAGACTCAACGATAGGTTTTATCTTCTGCTGATCACCGCTATCCTCTCCGGAGTCTGCTGCCTGCTCCTCCTCTTCATCACTGGAGGATGACTCTCTCGTGGCATTTTCTTTACCCTTCTGTGACCGCCGTTTCCGCTCAAATGATCGCTTTGGACCTTTTTTACCCCCCTTCTTGCTCTCACCCGCCTCCTCCTTGCCCTCATCCTCCTTCTCCTTCTTGCCCTCATTCGTTTGCTTCTTGCCTCGTTTAGTCGATTTCTTCGTAGTGCTGAGCTTGCTTAAACTCTTGATCTCCTTCTCAAGATCCGAGTCATGATTTGACGAATCGGATTCTTTACCCTTCTTTTTTTTTTTGGTGGCCCGTTTCTTTGCTGTCGATGACTTCACGTCTTCATCCGAATCTGAGGAGGACACAATGAGCTTGCGCTTCACCGACTTTTCAGAGCGCTGTTCAGCTGACTTTTTCGCTTCGTTGTTGCCCACAGCCTTGCCGTTAGGCTCCGCCTCCTGTTCGTCTGAGCTGGCCTCCATGGCTTCTACCTGCCGCAGGACCTCGGGGACTTCGTCAGAGTCAGAGTCTGACAGACCGGCGGAAACGGGAATCTGTGAATTGTCGCAGTCTTTGTCATTCGCGTTCGCTCTTGTACCATCAGACCTACTCTTACTCCTCCCTTCAGACGACTTGCGTAGAGGAGTGGTCTTCATCCTGGGGGAACGTCTGCTTTCATCTGGTGACAGAGCACCATCTTTCTCTTTCGACTGCGACTTGCTTTCACCTTTCTTAATGGTAATTTTAAGAGGGATAGGGGTGAGCTTTACAATAAGCTTTTTACCCACCTTTGCAGACTTCTTACCAGATTCTGGTGACTTTCTGTCAGACAGCGAGGTCTTACTTGATGTACTGTCTCCGGAATCAAGAGAGTCCTTTTCACCCTCTTGTTTCACACAATCTGAAAGACTCTCAACCATCTCGAAGAGTTCCTCAGGAACAGACGGTGGTACAGACACAATGTCTTTGTCAAGAGAGGCTTCACCGGCTGCTGAGCCATCACCTTCACAGTCAAGTTCACTCTTAACAACCTTTGCATTAGCTTCCTTTTCTATAACCCCATCGTCTGGATTTTCTGATGAGGGTACTGCTTCTTCAGTCATTTCTACATCCGGTGGAACTATGTTTTCCTCGTCCACGTAGTCTTCAGCCGATGCTGGAACTTGATCTGTGGTGCCATCCAGAACCACCTGATCATCTTTACTCTGGTCAACATGCTCAGAGTTGGGGACCGTGCGGGTTACATTCGCATTATCTGCTAACCCGTGCCCCTCTCCATTCTGGACCTCTAGGTCTCTGAACTCTACATCTAGCGCCTCCTCCAAACTTGCATGGACCTTTTTCAAGTCGGCCAAAACAGATTTAAATGCTTTCAAATGCCTGTGTCGGACAATGTTATCGCCAAGGTAGACCGGTTCCTGCTGGATGAATTGCACAAATGTGCTGTTCAAGCCGTTTGTCGTCTCGACCAGTTTCTTTGTCTTTTTGACCAGTTCTTTTGGAACCTTTAAGGTTTTGTAGGAAAAGGTTAGTGTCCCTGATCCATCGGAATTAGCATCCTTTCCATTTAGAGCTGTATTTTTAACTTTGCCCTGTTTGTGCTTCGTACCGTCACGTCTCGGTTTGTCGTGGTCCCCCTTTGGCTTTTTCATACATTCCAGGTTTCTCAGAACTTTCTCACATGCTGCAACGAGGTCTTGAAGTGGCTCGGGTTGGCACACGTAGCAATGCCACTTCTCATCGTCATTCATGATTCCGGAGAGCTCCTTCCGTCCAAGGTTACGCAGAATACATGTCTTGCAAAACGCATTGCTACAATAGTCACAACAAAGGAGATTTCCTCCTTCGGCACACAACCTAAAAAAGGACACAGTTTGGGTTATCAGGGTTAATAAATAAAGGCTGCATCTGGTCTGCAATATACAGTAAAAAAAAAAAAAAAAACCCTGACATTTTACTGTAAATTAATTTTTTTTTTTTTTGGTTTTGAGATAATTGTTTGCAACGCAAACAACCAAAATATTCTAATATTGTATTAAAAAAAAAACAAGATTTTAATAAATGAAAACCTGCAGTAGAATGCAAATCATTTAGGGTGTAAATGAGACATGGAGGAACTGAACTTGGGGAATAAATGATAAATTAGGTTCTTTACCAGAGCATGTGCCAAACTCTCTGAAAACAATGTTGGGTTTCCAACTGTTCCAGAGAGTGAGCTAGCACTCTCTCATTTACTTCAATTCCAGCCTTTCAGCAATGCTAGCTAGAGGACCAGAGCAGTATAGCAAACTTATTCACAGTGAACATAGTCACATCAATGGGCAGTTTAGTGTCGCCAATGCATCATGCATGATTTTGGACAGTTAGGAAACCAGCGAACCTGGAGGAAACCCACACGAACACGGGGAGAACATATGAAACTCACAAAGAGTAACCAAAGCTCAGAATTAAACCAGGGTCCCTGCTACCCGCTGCATGACCATGCCACCCTTAAGCAGTTATTAACCTTATATTAGACGTCTAAAAACTTGTTTGAAAACAGCAACACCTACATAACTTGCCCTGTTAGGACTTGGCTCAGCTTTGTTTTGCTAATGGCCACCATAACACTAGTCAACTCTCCACTACAGAACTACAACCCCAATTCCAAAACAGTTGGGACGACGTGTAAAACGTAAATAAAAACAGAATGCAATGATTTGCAAATCTCATAAACCTATATTTTATTCACAATAGAACATAGAAAACATATCAAATGTTTAAACTGAGGAAATGTACCATTTTAAGGAAAAACATAAGGTAATTTTGAATTTGATGGTTTGAAGTAAGAATTTGAAGTAAGTGTTACTAAAAAGAAACAGCTGGAGGAACATTTTGCAACTAATTAGGTTAATTGGCAACAGGTCAGTAACATGATTGGGTATAAAAAGAGTATCTTAGAAAGGCAGAGTCTCTCAGAAGTAAAGATGGGATGGAATCTGAATGGAAGCATGTTGCTCTAAAACCTGTGTATACCTTTCAGCATTGATGATGCCTTTCCAGATGTGCAAGCTGCCCATTCCATAGGCACTAATGCATCCCCATACCATCAGAGATGTAGGCTTTTGAACTGAGCGCTGATAAAAAGCCGGATGGTCGCTCTCACGGGCATGCAATATTGATTTTCGCCCTTGTCCCTTGCGCACAGAGATTTCTCCAAATTCTTGGAATCCTTTGATGATATTATGTATCATGTAGATGATGAGATATTCAAAGTCTTCGCAATTTTACGCTGAGAAACATTATTCCGAAATTGTGCCACAAACTGTAGACGCAGTTTTTCGCAGATTGGTGAACCTCTTTACTTCTGAAAAGAGGATGCCCATCTTTACTTCTGAAAGACTCTGCCTCTCCAAGATACTCTTTTTATACCCAATCATGTTACTGACCTGTTGCCAATTAACCTCCAGCTGTTTCTTTTTAGTATCACTTTTCCAGCCTTTTGTAGCCCCAGTCCCAACTTTTTTGAGACGTGTTGCGGCCATCAAAATCAAAATGACCTTATTTTTTCCTTAAAATGGTACATTTCCTCAGTTTAAACATTTGATATGTTTTCTATGTTCTATTGTGAATAACATATGGGTTTATGAGATTTGCACAACATTGCATTCTGTTTTTATTTACATTTTACACAGCGTCCCCACTTTTTTTTGGAATTGGGGTTGTAACACACGTGCTCACAGTGGGAGGTTTCCTCTTCAGGTGTGCATGTTGGTCAGGCTTATTAACATTACAATTTCCCACAAACTCTGGATGTTCTCAAGCTGTTTTGCAGACTGACCTGCACTGTTCATCCATTCCGTCTTCATCCTTACTGATGTCATCACTCATGTAATACTTGAAACAGGACTGGAAGGAAAACAAAGTGTTAACCCCAACCACTCAGTGTAAACATCACCGACCTGCTGATGCTTGGAGGAGGCTCTGTGATATTTACTTTGCAGAGAAGAACTTTGAGTATAGGATGCTGATACACAGAGTCCCTCTGGAAATGATTGACTTGCTGTCCACACGCAGTGCAATTAACTCTTGAGCACCTAATCTCTTGAAAGTGCTCATCTGGGCAAAAGACAAAAACACAAATAAAGCAAAAAAAAAACAAAAACAACAGCAACAAAAACTTCATGGACTTATTCCAAACACACTCGTCTTTGGAACAATGCCTCACCAGGACGCCTCCTCTGACTCTCTTCTTTGACTTTGCTCCCTCCCTTGTTACGGAACTCTGGACCTTTGAATTCATCTTTTCCTTCATTGTTGACGGGTTCTGGCTTCACTACAACTACATCTGCGCACAAAACAGACACCAAGTAAACTACCACAGTAAGTAAACACACATGCCTACAACAGAGCATACATCTATCAAACATCCATGTAACAGCACTTACCTTCTGGTATCTCTTCCATATCAATCGTGGCATCATTAGTATTATCAGCGACACAATCTTGCTCACGTTCATCTACAGACTCGGGCTCATTTACAGCTGTATGCTTTGTAACAACCGCAGGTTTCCTGAAATTAACGGTGAAAAGGAAAAAAATAGAATTTAATTGTTCAAGGCTACATTGTGCAGACATCATAACCAAAGTATTTACGTAATCGGGATAATTCAGATTTTGCATTTATTTCACTGATGTTCAACATCCATATTTTGGTATAATGAAATCTAAACATCCAGTTTGCTATTTTAAAATAATTTATACTACAGCTTTGCTGGATTCTCGAATCTGATTGGGCAGATGTTAATTTTCTATTACGTCAGCTCTAAAAATCAAACTTTTATATTAAAGCACTTGTTCTAATACATTTCTATAGCAGTAAACAGATTTTAAGGAGATTTAACATTTGTATCAGTCAGGGGTAAAACTGTAACCATGTTATATTATGCGGCATTATTACTTCAAGAGAAAGATGGAGAGAGCAGCTGATGAGGGAAACAACTGTCATATATCTGTTGTAATGTGTTGGAATCTAACTTGTCTGATCACACCACCCCATTTTGATTATTTCCCTCAAAAAGCACGGCCCATCGTTTGACTCAATCAAATGCTACCATCAGTGTTGGTTCTGAGGTTTTCTTTTGTTGGCGAAATAAAGCACAAAAGCTGTTCAACTGGTCCACTCAGTCTACACGAAGGGTGTCCAATCTTATCTGCAATGTTCCGGGGTGGCTGCAGGTTTTAACCAGTCAGGATGCAAACTTAAGCGGTCTTTATAGAGTGAACTCACAAACAACACTTACCTTTTTGAGCGTGGAGTGGACTTTGGAACTTCAGTGGAACAACTGGGCTGTAAAACAACATTTTGAAATACTTTTTTAAAAACCACAGTCAAGTAATCAATATGGAGACTGTGAAATAAACCTTTAACTTAAGTGACACATTAACTTGAAGAAATCATTTATATATAATATACCAAAATTATGTGGACAGGATGCAACAGAAGGCTGTTGTCCAAAACCTTGTTATCCAAGCGTGATTTCCTTATACAGTGAATGTCAGTCGCTGATCAGGTTGTTGGATAACAAAGCGCCGTAGCAAACTGGACATAATCCTAATCGATTCAGTTTTTTTTTTTTTTTAAATCAGATACTTGCTGTTAAAATGTCCATGATTGGTCCGATTGGTCACAATGAAATCTTTAAATGAAATTTTCACCATTTTCACTTTTTAACTATACATCACTTTACAATGCCGTACTTTTTTTTCAGAACTATATATAGAGACAAAACCTCGGCATGTGAAGTCTTTTCGCGGACCGCCACACGTGCATCACATCCAAGAGGAATACTTTACCGAATAAATCTGTCAGAGATATGTACCTTTTCCATTATTTCATCATTGATGTTTGAGTCACTGGAGGCCATTTTACCTAAAGTGAAAAGAGAACATAAAGACACAGTGAACACTCTCGCAGGCTGAATGAACAATATTTGAAGAGAATTAAAGCCATAATTGTCCTTATTCTAGAGACTTAGACTTGGGTATCAAGCCTGGTTTATACTTCTGCATTAATGCATTTTTGCGTCACAACGCAGAGAGGGGGTTCGTGGGTAAACGCGACACGCAGCGATGCAAAGCCGTGCTAGCAAGCAGTGCTCCCATGACCTACTGAGTATTGTGTGTATCTGTGGTGCTATGCATCAGGCAAATGTTGACTGGTCGGTGGAGAGGTGTGTCCAGGTTGTGTACACGGAAAGGATTTGATGAGACGTTGCGACATTTCCTCCACGGGTTTAATCAAATTCAGATTAGTATTATTTAAACTAGAGTAATACTGTTCAAGTGTAAACAATAAAAATTTCCTTTCAGCGTATCTACTACTTTTTGTCCTCTATGGACAAGCTCGTGCTCCGTAGCTGCTTTCTGAACGTGTAGTATGCTAAAAACCTAAAAGCAGCTTGTGACAGAAACTAAAGAAAAACGCTGTGAAAAATCTCCTTAACAAAAATTTCTCCTCAGTGAAAACTCTCACACTGAACAGCGAGTATAAATGAATATGAGAGTGTTTTCCACAATGTTTCTTGTTTGCTTCACACAGCGATATGATCACATTATTCTATAATGGATTTATTTACAGAAAACTATAATCATGAAATTGTGTTAATAATAATATATTATATAAAGTGCAAGGTTATATAATAGTCATAGTTCATTATGATGGCCAGTTTAATCCTGCATGATCACACACTTTACTTTCACTTTCTTTTAAAGGACTCCCACAAAACACACCCTGCATCCAGACTTGCCTACTTATACTATGCATCCATGTATGTATCTACTCTTTTTCTGAAAAAAAAAAAAAAACAGACATCATTACGCCCGTGTTATTTCCTATTTACTACTCCTACACCGAAACACTGAACTCTTTCATTGTTTTCGGCATTTCTTCGCCGGGTAATTCATTAAACTTCTGGTTTGGTTCATACAACAGTGCCTCCTAGGACACACTCAAGTGCCCACAAGTGCACAAGTGATGTCCTGACATGTAAGCAGAAGTATAAAACCTGTAATACTAGAAACTCTTACCACTGGAGATTTCATTAACTTCAGATGCAGCAGTTTCTTCCTCTGGAGAATGATCCAAGAATTCATGAAGTTTTGTCACCAGTGCAGTCAGCTTGCTGGATCTAAAAGGTTACAAAGACAAAAGACGTAAAAGTGTCATTTAAACAAATTAAAATTAAAACTGTATATTCTTGGTTTTACCACTTTGACAAAATTAATGCTAAGTAAATAACGCTGATAGCCATGAAACACACTATGGCAAACCAAAAAGGATGTCATAAGAAAGGATGCAAACTATAAAAATCAGATAAAAATTTATCACCTAATTAAATTTGCACACTAGTTACAAAAAAGCCTCACTTCTATGTGCACTCCCAAAAATAAAAACAAACATGATTGGACAGAATACCTTAGAGCTATAATCCTGGAAGTGCTAGATCATTTGCAAGACAGACCTCCTGTTACATATTTAAATGTCCTGCAAGGTTGGGGGGGATCCTTATCCAGTGTTTTGAGTGAAACTTGGGCTATTTTAATAAAAGCTACAAGATTCACACCATATTTGCATTTCCAGTCAGCAAGCAAGCAGTAACATGAACAAGTGGATTTCATACAGGCGCATCTCAAAAAATGAGAATATCATGGAAAAAGTTCATAGCATAGAGTCTACATTCATTACACATAAAGTGAAATATTTTAAGCCTTTTTTTTGTTTTGTTTTAATCTTGATGATTACGGCTTACAGCTCATGGAAATGAGATACTGGGAAAAAAAAACAGTATCTCAAAAATATTAGAATAAAGAATTTATAATACAGCAATGTGGACCTGAGAAGAGCTCTAATCAGCTAATTAACTCAAAACCCCTTTTTATTCAAAACACCGTTGCTCAGTGGTCCAAAGTCCTCTTTTCAGATGAAAGTAAATTTCACATTTCATTTGGAAATCAAAGTCTCAGAAGTCTGGAGGAAGAGTGGAGAGGCACAGAATCCAAGTTGCTTGAAGTCCAGTGTGAAGTTTCCACAGTCAGTGATGATTTGGGGTGCCATGTCATCTGCTGGTGTTGGTCCACTGTGTTTTCTCAAGTCGAGAGTCAATGCAGCGTCTACCAGGAGATTTTAGAGCACTTCATGCTTCTGTCTGCTGACGAGCTTTATAGAGATGCTGATTTCCTTTTCCAGCAGGACTTGGCATCTGTCCACAGAGCCAAAACTACTAGTAACTGGTTTGCTGACCATGGTATTACTGTGCTTGATTGGCCAGCAAACTCACCTGACCTGAATTTTGTCAAGAGGAAGATGAGAGACACCAGACCCACCAATACAGACGAGCTGAAGGCCGCTATCAAAGCAACCTGGGCTTCCATAACACCTCAGCAGTGCCACAGGCTGATTGCCTCCATGCCAGTATCGATGCAGTAATTCGTGCAAAAGGAGCCCCGGCCAAGTACTGAGTGCATAAATTAACATACCTTTCAGAAGGTTGACATTTGTGTATTATAAATTGTTTATTTTAATATTTTGAGATACTGGATTTTTGATTTCCATGAGCTGTGAGCCGTAATCATCAAGATTAAAACAAAAAAAGGCCTGAAATATTTCACTTTATGTGTAATGAATCTAGACTATATGAAAGTTCCACTTTTTGAATTTTTGAGATGCACCTGTATATTACCACAAGAGTTTTTTTCTTCTTCACTGAACTAAGTCTGACACTACTGTATGCGACTGGAAACCTAAATTATTGCGATATACTGTGTGAAAATGACATAAAAACATGCCATAATGCCAATTTCTAGTTGATTACAGTACATCACCAGTATCATGATTATGAGCATTAATGATCACTTAAAGTTATTTTTTACTTCATTTCATCTTAAGCAGGTGTTGCAAAATAACATTAGATGAATCTCCAGCTTGTACATAACCAGTTTTCGGTTATAAGCTGTAAGAGCAACTGAGATAAAAAAAAAAATTTAAAAATTAACGTTAGGCATAACGACCAAATCTGTATTTGATATCAACACAATACAAAATGGCCGTTTAAACCTGAGGCAAAAAAATAATAATTCAGACAGAACAGAAATAGGTCATTATATAAGCTACTTATTTTATATATCCATTTAAACCACAACTACCAGTTTTAGAACATACATCATACATGTTTAGTTACTTTTTAACTTAAAAAAAAAAAAAAAAATCTGGTTACAAGTTACATAGCAAACTGTCACTGCACATATGTCACTGCCAGCCAGGCAGGCAGGCAACCACCGAGAGCATCTCTCTGGACAATTCGGGCTCGGTCCCAAATACTTCCTTTCCACGTGCCCTACACTAGTAATGAAAAAAAATGGCTTTGACGCCCTACCCAGTGCACTAAAACCTCCTATGGGGAAGTATATGGAACTCTGAGCAGTCTGTTAGACAGCTAGCACCGGCTAACTAGCTAGTGAATGGATAACGCATGACTAAAACACTGTGAAACATTTAACAGCCGGCTTTTTAAAACAGCGTCGCGCCGACTTATTACCCTGACCAGGTTTTTTTTTCTTATTTATTTATTTTATTTTAGCATTCTGCTAACCACGGAATGAAAGATAACAGCTAACGTTAGCTAGCGAGCTAATTCTCCAGAACTCATTCATGGCAGTCAGATAACAGTTAATGTGTTCATGAGAACCACAACAAGAGGTGGGACGAGTGTAGATGATCAGCAGGGGGACTTGAAAGACGTTAACGGGAAAGAAAACGGACGGGAAATCCTCCTGCTCGTTTAAAACGGAGTTCGTGGAAAGGCCTCTTTGATGTCTTGGTTTTTTTTTTTTTTTTTTTTACACCGGGCTAAAAATCGCGGTCAAGTCGCCATACGCGGCGCGACCTGCATTTATTCTGTTCATGACACAAGAGACAAAGTGTGTTACAGGATACTTCTGTGCAAAAGATAAAACTAATGAATCCCGTCGATAATGTTCGGTATAAAACTCGCTCACTTTGCCATGCGATCTCACAACTTGGGGTGCACAAAAAAAAAAAAAAAACCCGAGGCTGCATGTAGTCGGTAAAACACACTCTTTCTCACACACACACACACACCTGCAGATCTCTCACCACTTCTGCTCTCACGAATGAAAAAAAATATATTTCAAGTTTTCCCTCAGTTACCCGTAGACGGCTCGGTTTCTGACGTGTGGGCGCTCGCGCTGCTCGTCTCCTACATTACAGAACGCACGAGCTGCTGGTTTTAACACGGCGAGCCGAGGACACAAAGCAAGAGCGCCATCTTGCCGGATGACTCTGGCGCGCTAAAATGGCGCAGGCTGCGCTAATCAGGGCGCTGGACACTACTGTTACTGCCAGTGTGGGAATGATGGACGTGTAAAATATATATACATATATATTATTATAATAACAACAATACATGTATATGTTTGCTGCATGTATAACGCTTATTTTTTAAAATTATTATTATTATTATTATTATTATTATTATAGCTACTGGTTACATCACTATAGTTTCACTATACGTGGAAATGCAGCAGCGTCACCGGTTTCATTCTTAATTAATCGTTTTAAAAACAGTAATTCAGTTTATTACACAGCTTATTTACGTTTTAAGGAGAAAAAAAAAATAGGAACCAAAAGCTAAAAATAGAGACGCGGAGCTGCACAGATCGGCGCCATTTGAGTATATTTATATATTTCTACAGCGCCACACTTACTTTCATGGAGTATTCAAAAAGACACCACGACACACTTATTCACCAAAACGTGCTAAAAAAAAAAAAAAGCCCCTGTTTAACACACATTATACCCGCTTCAGAGTGTGCGTGTTGGGCCTAATTTTGTGCAGAAGCATCGCACCGGTTTCTGATCAGACTGTAATCTTAAACCAACACAGCAACCCAAAGGCAGGACCCATCATCTCCGCTCGTGCACATACCTGCCGTTTCCGGTGCTCATTTCCTCATAATAAGGAACACACAAGATATTTGCATCTCCGGAGTAAAGCAAATTCTGTTCGTTGTACTGTAAAGGGGGTGAAAAAAAAAAGCCCCGAAACTACCCAGTGAAATCAAACAAAGCAAGGCGCCATGTTTTCCCGACAGCCAGAGACACGCTGATTGGCTCGTGCCGCTCAAACCAGGAAGTGAATCTCATTTGCTGATGAATAGCAGCGACGCAGCGCGGGTCTCGCGCCTCAGTTCCAAACAGCCCCGAGTTACACATCCTAAGTGAGTGAAGAGAAGTAGCCATGGAGCACAGAAACACTGAACAACGTGGACCATGACGGATGAAACTATGTGTGCACTATTTAACGCTTAGGAATTACCTTATACAGTATGGACTATCCTATAAAAGGCACCAGTCATTTAACTTTTATGGTCCTTTAGTCCAAGTTCGCTAGCCTGTCCTTCTCCTTGTCTTATATTTATTCACTGTGACTGCTTTACAAAATCAGGCCAATAATTTTTTATTACGTTTTTTAAAAACTATAATAAAAGAAAAATGTTTGGACAGTAAAAAGTACACCTTTTTTATTCAAACAGAATTAGCAAAACAACGATTCTTCATTTACAATACACTGCCATGTTTTATTGTCAATCACTGAAAACTTAGACGAAAGCTCTTCTCCTGCTCCTTACTGCGGCTCTCACACAGCTTGGACACCTCCTCCACGCGCCTCTGGAGCAGAACTGGATATGGAAAATAGTCATTAGGGACAACAAACATAACATTTCACAACATAGCACTTAAATACAGAACACTGAAAACGGCATGGCATAAATCTAGCAAGACACTGACCCGAGTTCTGCTCGACCCACTGCAGAGAGTCCATGTGTGCGTTGAGGATTTTGCAGATCTGCTGGAGCTAACAGGAATGAAAGCGGTACCAACATTTTGTAAAATACAAATTCATGACACATTAATGCAACTTTTACAACAACATTATTCATTAGCTTTTTTTTCCCCCCATCTAATGATTTATAGTTTAGGGAATGTGTGTAACTGAATGAATAACAAGTTTATATTAAAATCATGAAAGTTGCAAGTTGAAGTCAATTAAAAGGAGAAATTTAACCCAATCACCACAGTAAAACTTTTTTTTTTACTGGTGTGAAAAAGTTTTGAAAATGTCAAATAGCAAATGTACAATTGACCAACTGTTTCTAAGAACTCATGGTTTTAAACAGTGAAAGAGAAAAAGAGGTCCAAATCAGGCATCCATGTCTGATGCTGCTGCTGGCTGGTGGGTTTGTTGTTGTTTGGTCAAGCGCTTCAGTTAATGTTCATATCAAACATCAGAATGCAATAGGGAAAAAGTCTGATCCGTGACTTTAACCGTGGCATGGTTGTTACGAGAAGTTCTGGTTTAAGTATTTCAGAAACTGCTGATCTGGGATTTTCACACGCAACAGAGTTTATAATACAGAATGGTGCGGGGGGGGGGGACAAACAAAAAAAAACAACAAAAAAAAAAAAACCATCCTGTGAGTGGAGGGTGTGCAGGCTGAAAACATCATGGGCACAGACTCACCCAAACTGGACAGCTGAAGACTGGAAAAAGACCAAGTGTTTTTTTTTTTTCTTCTAATCTTCAATTGTCCAGTTGCGATGAGCCTGTGCCCATGATTAATGTTGTGGTTGATCAGTGTATATATGCACATCCCACAGATGCTCAACAGGATTGAGATCTGGGCAATTTGGAGGCCTGCATGGGCACTCTGACCGGTCTGCAGCTACGCAGCCCCATATGCAGCAAGCTGTGATGCACTGTGTGTTCTGACACCTTTCTATCATAGTCAACATTAACTTTTTCAGCAATTTGTGCTACAGCGGCTCTTCAGTGGGATCGGACCAGATGAGCTAGCCTTCACTCCTCAGTGAGTCTTGGGTGGCCATGACCCCGACACCGGGTCACCCTTATCAAAGTCGCTCAGATCATTATGCTTGCCCATTTTCCCTGCATCCAACACATCAACTACGAGAACTGTCTGTTCACTTGCTGCCTGATATATTTCACCCCTTGACAAGTGCCACTGTAATGAAATAATCAATGTTATTCACTTCACCCATCAGTGGTTTTAATGTTATGGCTGTCGGTGTATATATATTAAAGATGCGATCCGTCAGCACCAAAAGCTGTTTTTTGAAGACCATAAAACATTTTCTATATTGAACAAGTTACATAACATGTAAACAAGACCGCTCCACAGAAAACACCAAGAAACAGAAAAAGGGATGAAGTGGCTGGATTCTACGAATATGCAAACAAGAAACATGACCAACCCTATACACACCTGTCCACCACCTTTCCCTGATGCTTGGTCTGCATCTGCTTATTGTTACATGATGGATTCAAATCTCATAACGCAACAACATCTCCCCCTCACATGTTCAGTTAGATCCGATGCTTCTTAAACGAACGCAATCACGCTCCTGCAGTGACCATTTTCAGTCTAAACAGTATTTACAGTAATAACAGCTTTAAGTGTTTTATAAAGTAGAGGATGAGAGTAAATACCGGGTCACTTGTGTCGGCCAGCCCGTTGGATGTGTTGAGGTGCTCAATGATCTCCTTCAGATCTTGGGACATTCTCTTCAGCTGAGCGTCGACATTTTCTGCCAACTTATACCTTCAAAAGACAAGCATTTTAAAAAGCAGCACATGCACAAAAATGCATCAATCTGCAAGACTGAGTGTATTTATATGCAACCTAATAAGCTTATCATTAATCAGATTTCAACCGGTATCAGATTACTGAACAGCTTATTTGAATATTTAAAATTAGACAAGTGAAACAATATTGAGTTTATCAGCACTGTTCCACTGCTTGGTCGATTACACAGTTTAACTCCTCACGCCTGAAAAACTGTAATCAAACTATTAGCTTCACTACCAGAATAATATCTGTAGTAATGTACCGTTTTTCCCCCCTGTGACTGAATCCTAAATGTCATTCACTCTGCTATAGCAAAGAGATGTGAGTAACGTTCTTTCGCATACAAGAGGTAAATTCTATAGGCTGTAATATACTTTAATTACATGGGATTTATTTATAATAAACATTATCATGAACAACATTTACTACTCCTTGCTAAAGTAGTTATTTGGACGATACAACATGAGTTCAAACCGTAGCACCGCCAAGCTGCCACTGTTGGGCCCTTGAGCAAGGCCCTTATAAGATACATGAGATAAATGTAAGTCGCTCTGGATGAGGGCATCTGCCAAATGCCATAAATGTCAAATGTACTGTCCTCTAATCTCTACTAGACATGATGTTGCCGAAACAATACAGCTAATAAAAAAACACCCTGCCTTAAAAATAGAGCATGAATGTTTACTGATTACTGAAGTGCTTCTAACCTGGAAAGCATTAAGAGTCAAAAATCTACTGAGGGAAAACCTAGAGTGTAGTGTAGAGTACAAACAAACATCAAATACACATCAACTTTGTCACTTTTTCATTTGCATGCAGGTAAAGCATTAAAAGGATTTGTAAATGAGGGATTTGTTTACGTTCTCTCTCGTTCCTCATCAGCATTCTGCATATAGATGGTTCCACTTTGCTCCTTCACCGATTCCTCCAATGGAGTGAGAAGATCCTCCAGCTCCTTCTGCTGGGACAGAATAAAGTCCAACTCCTGATCCAACCTGAGGTACGAACAAAAATCACACAAGACCTTTAGACGTAAATCTGTCTACAAATATGCCATAATGCATCACGTATACTAACTGGCAATCTTACCTTCTTTGGTCCAGTTTAACCTTCTCCATGTCCTTGTGAAGGGATGTAATCTAAAACAGCACACTTCATGTTAAAAGCAATAACGTGTTACCCTTCAATTTAAATATATTGTACCAACTGTCTGGGTTTTTTTTTTTTTAAGTGACCAAGATTACACTTTTAATCCAGTTCTTTCACAAATCACTTGTCTAAGGTAGTAACTGGCATGCACCTATATACAGGGTTTTACTGTAACCACTGTGTGCTTAGGGATAAACCTGACACCCAGCGGTTTAATTTAAGATATACAAACACTATTTAAGATATATAAACATTCACATGCACAGCTGCAGTGTTTCTGGGAGTCAAACTGGGATCCTTTAAGCAGCATTTCATTATAATGCCCATATGATTTTCCGAGAAGATTCTTTTCATAACAATGGAAAACAATCAACTGTGTTTTGTTGGTTTGTTTTGGCTCAATTTCTTTATTATTTTTAATTCTTTCTTTTTTTTTTATTAATGCTAGTAATATAAAACTTTCTCGTTAGTTTTCTTAGACCCTGACCTTGTGAACTAGCATGAGGATGTGTTTTTGACTCCAAAGCACTTCTATAAGTCGCTCTGGATAAGGGCATCTGCTAAATTACAGTATATTTCATATATAAAAGTGCAGTAATCCATGCAAATTATATGACTGATTTCCTATGTTTACATTAGTTAGTCTTCTTATTCGTACATTTACACACACTCAGGAGTAGCGTACAAAAACCGTTTTCTGAATTTACGGGACGTACATGAATAGCGTGAGCTATATGGAGGGATGGCTCAAAACATGAACGCATATTCCTTTTGTTCGTACAGAAACATGACACAAATATGGTTTTATTTTGGAGCTCAGTGTTTAGGTCAGACTACCGTAACAAACCTCTTATGATAAAAACCTAGTAGTGCATCTCCTATTAGAATCATGTTAAAGAAGTTGGTTTTAATGAACTTTCTGTGAGCAGGGATGTATAACGTTCCGCAAATCAAAAATGTGTACCGTTAACATTTTTCCCCGAAAATACTGAGAAAAAGGAGAAACATGCATCTACCCTTTCCATGGCTAGTCAAGACTTTTATGCCATTTTTGATTTGTGTTGGGAATTTCGATGAAACCTGGCAACCCTCGCTACGAGCTCCCTCAAGCTATTCATTAAAGCTCTACATTAATTTTAAAATACTGTGCTCATGGGAATTTTTTTTGTTCTGTCCTGTAGGATCTACAACTATTTTTGGTGTTTTGGCAAAAATAAAAAAAACAAACAAAAAAACTAAACAAAAAAAACCAACAAATACCCCTCCATGTAATATATACAGTAACTTCCCTAGTTTAAATAAAACAGACAAGGGGCAGCTCACGTGGAAATATATCCGCACTACAGCGCACTGACCGGCTGAAAGGTGACTAATGTGAGATGAGAATGAAGGGGTCAGGGCTTCCAGGGGGCGTCATTTAATATCTGAAAGTTCACAACGCTAACACGGCCGTCAGATATTGGGGAAGAAAAAAAGAAGACTGTTTCGGCACATTTGAGTGCTAACTCATAGCGGTGTACCGCTGCGTTAAAATGTGGAGCTCCTACACGAAATGCGCAACGGTTGGCGGGCCTGCTAGTGTAGCGAGCTACCTTTTCTCCATTCTCCACCAGCATGCGGTCCCAGGCGTTGACCTGAGTGGCCTGCTGCAGGAAGTGTCTCTCTTGGTCCTCCAACTCTGAGCTCCACTTGTTGATCAAGGACTCGAGCTGGGCATATGACATCACTGGTGCAGCGCTGAGTAAACATATTGTCAAAAAACAAACAAACACGCAAATAAAAATGTATCAAACAGTGCTAATCAAATCCTTTAGAATTCACACCGACATAACACACCACACGTATCAGTAACTACTGCATGTTGTGTTATGAACCACACCTGGCAGTTAATGCAGCAGTGGACACGGCTACAGAAGTGGCCGGTGCAGCAGAGACAGCAGGTTTCAGGCCCAGTGAAAAGCTTGCGGTGGCCGCTGTAGTAGCAGCGGCTAAAAGAAAGATTAGAGATTATTCATTCTGTTGGTTTGTTTTGTGTAAATTATGTATAATTTCCTAGTGATCAAGAATGTAACCTGCATTATTTTTTACATAACATCTTTCTTACATCATTTAACGAAGAAGAGATTACAGATTACAGAGTTATGGTTGTAATATTTCAGGCTGATTGATGTCGACATTACTTTTACATTACATTAACGTCAGTGGCTGGGTGTTGCCGCTCGTCACTGTGTCCCACATATAAATACATGAACGTGTTAGAGCTCAGGCTTGCGTTGAATTGCAAATGGTCATCAGTCTCATAAACAAGACTGGGTAGAGAGTGCACATTTGGTGACCTTTGTGGATCTTGGTGGAAGCATAGCATAGATAGGCAGGAGAGGTGGAGATAAATGGCAACAACGATGGCACCGACAGGGTAATAATACTACTACTACTACTACTAATAATAATAATAATAATAATAATAATAATAACAATAATAATAATAATAACAATAATAACAATAATAATACTCTTTGCTTTGTCACTCAGGATTAGAACAAAAGACTCACCTTTCTATTAGCTTGTAATGATAGCTGCTAGATATGTCAGTTCTTTGCTAATTAGGGTGGGATGGCATGGTGACTGTGGTGGCCCACTCTGATGGTACAGATACTGTTCATTGTCTGAGATCACCCATGTGGTTAATTAAGTTGTTGTATGTGCCAAATTAAAATAAAATAAATGGATTTTTTTTTAATAGTTAAAGTAAAAGGTGGCTAGCTAACTATCTCATAAGCAATTTCATAAATGTTGCAGTAACAGGTTTATCAATGGAGTACATCTGCTAGAGTGAAGTATACAGCTCGTCACCACAGCAGCTAAACATTATTTAAATAACCTAGCTACCTAGCTCAATACGGTGACTTGGATGGGGTCCTCAGGTGTTAGCAAATGGATCGCTTTGGTCACCACACCAGTCACTCGTGTGTCTGTGGTCACGGAGCACGATCATCCTGTCTGGAGAGGTGGTGCTAGATCACAAATACCTGTGGCGGCAGCAGTGGTGGTGGCAGCTCCTAGTGGTTTGAGTGTCAGGCCAGTGGAGACTGTAGCTGCTGAAGATGCTGCTGGGGCTGCTGCAGTTGTCGAGCCACCCACTGAGAGAAGAGGATAAGAAAATAAATAATCTGTGAATGTTCTAAATCTTGAGTTTGATTTATTAACTAATCCATGCACTCATATTGACTTTGCTGTAAAATATGATGTGTTACCCTGCACTCATCCAGAACACACACTTACAGTTGAAGCCTGTAGAAGCAGCGGAGGGGATAGGGGAGGCGAACAGAGATGACATGGGGGCTGCCTGGCTTGCGGCAGCAGTACTAGCAGGAGCCGGGGTGGCTGGAAGAACGAGTAAGAAAATCAAACTTCAAACTTTCCGTTCTTTATCTTTTATAGTGCTTTGTAACAAAAATGCTGAATGAAATTTTAAACTGTGCCCACACCTGCAGGCTTGATCCCAAAGTTAATCCCGGTAGAGGAGGCTACAGGGGCTGGAGCAGGAGCTCCCAGAGTCAGACCTTTATGTTTCAGGAGAAACAGTAAATGATTAGTTTTTATAAGTGTATGACTATTAAAATAAAACTACATTACATTACCCAAAGTAGTACGGGTGTCTTTAGATACATCCCCAATCCATTTTAGATATAGTGTGCTACAATGCAGCTTTAAAACTATTCTTCAGGCATCCTGATGATTCTAGATTTTTTTTTTCTTCATTATGTGTTTTCTATCCAATATGACCATTAGCTGCCTTTAAAACAGTATTTTAATTGATAATATTTCCATGATTAATGTAATTCCACTAGGGCTTCATGGAAAAGAAGTCTATTCAAACACACTCACATGTTCACCACCATTTCCACTAGAGGTCGACCTATTTATCGGTTTTGCTGATTAATCTGCACCCATAACTGATTGCTGGAACTATCGGTTATTGGCAAAAATCCACATGGATAGTTTGTGGGAGCAGCTGAGAAGGGTCCACTGTCATTATACAGTACGAGAGCGGCCTCTAGAGGTGAATTAAAAACTATCACTGAAATTTTGTTGTGTTATTTGAAGTGCTTTTTTTTATTATTCATTTTGGATGTCTCTATTTTTATTTGTTATTTGAAGCGTTACTTTTTGGTTCAGTTCAGATGTATATTTTTATTTACTTTAATATTTATTAAAAATTAATATATATATATATATATATATATATATATATATATATATATATATATATATATATATATATAAATATTTTTTTTTTTTTTTTTAAAGTACAGTACATTTACATGGTACAGTCAGTACTGTATATTTTTGTAATAAAGTATAAACTAACGGTTGATTTATCGGTTATCGGCAGGTACTGCACAACTTTGTTATCAATATCGGTAAAATCCACCATCGGTCGACCTCTAACCTCCACATGTTTGTCAATTTCAGTTCCACAAACAAAGCTAATTGCAATCCAGCTAATTGTAATCTCTCTCTCTCTCGATATACATCTACAGTACTGTGCAAAAGTTTTAGGCACCCTATTTTTTTTTTTAGTACAAGCTTTGTTATAGATTTTTTATTTTATGACTTCTACATTATCAAGTCAGTACAAAAAACATTTTAGATTCCCAAACATTAGTTTTCCAGCACAAAATTAAATGTTACAGAAAAATGTTTGTATATCATTAAAGAAGTGAAAGCTGCTGGGTTTTGAAGCAAAAATAAGAAGCGAGTGCGAAAGTCAAAGTCTCCAGAAGAACTGTGGCTGGTTCTGCAAGATGCTCAATAAAACTTACCAGCTCATTTCCTTATAAAACTGCACACATTGTACCAGAAACTACTATTTTTATTTTTTTGTCACACCAAATATTGACTTTGTTTGATTTACTGCAGATTTACTGTGGTATTTTTTTATGTAGAAACATTTATTTTCATTATTTTGAAGGCATCTTTGCTCTACAGCATTTCTTTGCATGTGCCTAAAACTTTTGCACAGTACTGTGTATGTTTGGTAGATGATTTTCCTTACAGTGGAATGATGCATTTCAAATAATTTGGAGATCTTTTTAAATCCCTTGCCAGACTTGCAGGCATCCACAACCTTTTTTTTTTAATGCTTTACAGAACTCTTTAGATCTTAGCATGATGACACCACACACCTCAAAAGCAAAGGGAACACCAGACACTAGATATGAGCTCCTGAAGCAGATTTACTGATTGATGTTTTATTTCTGTTTTGTAACCGAGATTATAACTTCTGTTGAAATGTATACTAATGTACTTTGTCCGGTTAAATGTATATGAGGTGTAAAGTGTCCTTGAGCTTGTGGAAAGGCGCTATATAAATAAAACATTATTATTATTATTAGGCACTGTTTCACATATAGGATCAAATGTCTGCTTGCCCAAATGTCAAAAAAGCCAACAATCTCCATGGGGTGTACTTATTTTTTCATATGACTGTATATAGACACGGTAGAGTACACATAGCAATAACAGGGTTTAGGAAAAGCTTCAATATTTTCCATATTTAGAATGATTTAAGACTAAGTAAGTAAAAATAAAACGCGTTATAAACATGTTCATTTTGACTATACGACCAATTTAAATACTCCTTTATATTATTTTATTGCGTTTGTTTTAATGATATGTTCTTACACTTTTATTCTGTCGTATATACATTCTGCCGTGCTGCTTCACAAGCATCGATATACTCATCAAGTTAAATAACAGCAACAAGAAAACAATCATGTGGGTAAACTGACACCTCAAAGTTGTTGAAAAAATGAAGATACTGCCATAAGCTAGTGAAAACATTCCCCTTTCCCTGTTTTGTGATGAACACTCAGTACAGCACTTGTGTTAGTGTTTGTTCTGCATAGCATTACACTCATTTATGTTCAAACGCATTAGAATACTAAAATCTATTCAATCCAAGTCAAAATAATTATAAATGAATAATGATTAAAATAAATTTCGCAGTCTTGCTGAACAGTGTGTATGTTTGTGCTTCCACGGTCCTCTGTAAAAGTCAGGCGATGACATTTCTGTATCTGTATTCTGTATTTTCTGTTTTCGACAGCAAAGAGCATGCGAACGCTCCAGAGCCCTACCAGGCTGAGCTTACCTGTGCTTTGCCCTCCCAGTGAGAAGGAAGGAGTGCTCTGTGCTGAAGTTGCAGCCGGAGCCTGAACCTTGGCCCCGGGAAAGCTGAAGCCTCCTGTGGACTGCTGGGTCGGCGCTGCAGTCTGAGTCGTGAGACCTCCGAATGTGAAGCCTGTGCCACTGGACGAGGCGGTGGAAGTCATCAGGCTTCCCAAAGTCATCGCTGTAGTGGCCGGCTGAGAGGCTGGAGTCAGGCTGAGACCTAGTTTTGGAGCCCCGCTAGAACAAATTAATTGAGAACATATTGTAAACGAGGGTATCATAAGTACATCTCAAAACCAGGTCTAATCATACTTCTTAGACAACACAATGGTATGGTAAGTTCACGTCTAGTGAACTTACAAGTCTTACCCAAAATTAAACCCTCCACCAGCAGTGCTGCTCTGTGCTGGTGCACCAAAGCTGAATCCACCTTGTGAGGCTGCAGTGCTCGTGGTGGTCTGTGCGAGGAGCCCTGCAATTTGAGATGTTCCCGCCGGGGCCTGCGACTGCGGCTGAGCCGGTGCTCCGAAGGAGAATCCTCCTGCTGCCGGAGCACTCGTCTGCAGGGAGAAGCCGGGGGCTGCGCTGGCCGACGCTGTGGTTTTAGCTGCTCCGAAGCTAAACCCACCCCCACCGGTGGTAGCTTGTCCAAAGTTGAATGACATGGTTTCTCTCTGAAGACCCTTAAATACTGGGATAAAATATCAAAAATTTCAAGTAAGTGATCAAGAAGTAATCGGCATGCACCTCTACAGTGACGACCTATTCTCTGTAAGGAATAAAATACGAGGAGGTGTGCTGTTATAGGAAAATAATCAACCATCACAAAGTGTTTTATTCCTCTTTTATCACAGCAATTTACCAACAGTAACAAATTTTAATTTACTAAAGAGCGACACGCAGTTATAACATCGTGTAACGGACACCAAGCTGTGGATTATCCCTCTAATACCATGGTCACTTGCCAACACTGACAAGTTAAAGCTGTCATTGATGTTTGACTGAATTTGACTGAAAATACAAAAATAACGGTTAGTTATTTTATATACGGTCATTAGATCTAGAATTCCACCCGCTCTAAATCAGACACAGAGATAAAGTGGTGCGATAAGATTACATTTGCAATAAAATAAAATGCAATAAAAACAAAAATCTGTGATTTGTCAAGTCTCTTTGAAACTTTAATTAACTGACAAAAGTACAAGGAAAAGATATTCAATGTTTTCACTGAACATCTTAATTGTATTTTGTAAATATAAACAAATTTAGAATTTGATGCCTTCAACACACAAAAACAGTTGGGACAGAGGCATGTTTATCACTGTGTTACATATCACCCTTCCTTTTAATTACACTTTTTAATGGTTTGGGAACTGAGGATTCCCATTGTTGCAGTTTTGCAAGTGGAATTTTTTCCCCATTCTTGCTTGATACAAGACTTCAGCTGCTCAACAGTCCTTGGTCACCATTGTCTGATTCTCCTCTTCATGATGCGCCATAGGAGACAGATCTGGACTGCTGGCAGGCCAGTCAAGCACACGCACTCTGTGTCTACGAAGCCACGCTGCTGTAGCACGTGCAGACTGAGGCCTGGCATTGTCCTGCTGAAATAACCATGGACTTCCTGGGAAAAGACGTTGCCTTTATGGCAGCATATGTCTCTCTAAAATCCCAATATACGCCTCCATGTCAATGGTACCTTCACACATATGCAAGTCACCCATGCCGTGGGCACTGATGCACCCCAATACCATAACAGATGCTGGCCTTTGCACCTTTCGCTTATAACAGTCTGGTTGGTCTTTTTCACATTTGGCACGGAGAACTCGACGTCCGTTTTTCCCGAAAACGAACTGAAATTTGGACTCATCTGACCACAGCACACGTTTCCACTGCCTTTCAGTCCATCTGATATATGAGCTCGAGCCCAGAGAACTCGGTGTAATTTCTGAGTTGATGTGTGGCTTCCTCCTTGCGTAATAGAATTTCGGGTTGCATTTCTGGATGCAGCGGTGGACTGCGTTAAGTGACAACGGTTTTCCGAAGTACTCCTGAGCCCATGTGGTTATATTTATCACATTAGCCTGACGATTTCTCAGGAAATGCCGCCTGAGGGCTCGAAGGTCACGCACATTCAACAGTGATTTCTGGCCTTGCCCTTTAAGCAATGAGATTTCTCCGGATTCCCTGAATCTTTTCACAATATTATGCACTGTAGATGGTGAAAGACCTAAATTCTTTGCAGTCTTGCATTGAGCAATGTTCTTTTTGAACTGACTGACAATTCTCTCATGAAGTTTGGCACAAAGTGGTGAGCCACGACCCATCCTTGCTTGCAAAGCCTGAGCTTTTGGTGGATGCTCCTTTTATGCCCAAACCTGATACCCTCCTCTGTTACCAATTAACCTGATCCTCCAAAATGGTGTTACTTGAATATTCTATAAACTTTTCAGTCTTATTTTTCCTCTGTCCCAACTTTTTTTTTTTGAGTGTGCTGAAGGCATCAAATTCCAAATCTGTTTATATTTACAAAATACAATTAAGTTGGTCAGTGAAAACATTGAATATCTTTTCTTTGTATTTTTGTCAGTTAATTAAAGTTTCAAATAGACTTGACAAATCACAGATTTTTCTTTTTATTGCATTTTAGAAAAAATCCCAACTTTTACAAAAAGTAAAATAATTTTGCGCTGCAAACATCAGTGACAGCTTTATAAAGCTTATTAATCTCAACATCACCGATACTGCTGCTCTACAGTGCGTCTGTTAATGAACTTTAATTACACTGATTAGTAATTATAAATCTAATGATAATAAGTCAACGGATAGAGCACAAACTAGTTAGCTAGTTAGTAAAGTATGCAGGACCAAACGCGATAACCGTGTGGACTGCAAATACCTGGAATATAAACAACCTCATAATGACTCGAGCTCGTTATAACTGAAGGAAAATGAACTCAGAACACCGACAGGTTTAGCTTAAACAGCTAATCACGCGTTTGCGAAACTGATAGCTACCTAAGCTAATGTTTGTCTCTCTGTAGCTAATTATTGATATACAAACCTTCTGACGTCGTTCGTTTTCCATGTAAACAAAATATTATGCCATAAAAACAAATTCAACTCAAATGGATAATACATATATATGTATGTTTAAAAGAACTGAAGTTACCTCAGAAGAAGTGCGTTGCCATTCCCAATACGAGCTGAGCGCGGAAAACACATGCGTCAAAATTCCGCGCCTCTGACAACAAAGGACCCCGACGAGTTCGACATGATCTGGCCAACTAACTTGCCTGTTCAAAAACATGGACCTGGGCGACAGCGTTTCCGTATCTGGAATAATTTACTTCGGACACTTTTAACCGGCCGCTTTATTTTTCTTTGTGTTGATTTATTTTTGTCCGCGGACTGGGGACAGGCGTTTTACATACATTAGATTCATTTTATTTATAGCACAGTACTTTTGAACGCTCTATTCTGATTGGTCAGAATGTGTTGATTAATTTTCCTTTACAGCAGCCTTGACAATAGTTCCATCTGCGAGACTCGTGCTTGTTGTAATGTGTTATGGTTTCTGTAGTGACAGTTCATTCACAGGGACTTGTATGTTGGATGAGCTACTTAATCTACGGCAAATAATAATAAAGAAAAACAGACAGACGTTGATATCCTGATTATCATCCCTCTAATACACTTGACTACATTTATACAGCTGAGAGTCAAACACACCACTCACCATTCACATTGATGAACAGCATTTATGGTTTCCAAGGAAGCGTTTTGATTAAATTGCAGTGTAAAAATACCTCCACTAGAAGCGCCGACTCCAAGAACCAACTCAATCTCGAAGGACACGTCAAAAGTTTATACTTTAGCATTATATTATGAGAGGGTCCTGTTAATATACAGGTGCATCTCAATAAATTAGAATGTCATGGAAAAGTTCATTTATTTCAGTAATTCAAATCAAATTGTGAAACTCATGTATTAAATAAATTCAATGCACACAGACTGAAGTAGTTTAAGTCTTTGGTTCTTTTAATTGTGATGATTTTGGCTCACATTTAACAAAAACCCACCAATTCACTATCTCAACAAATTAGAATACTTCATAAGACCAATAAAAAAACATTTTTAGTGAATTGTTGGCCTTCTGGAAAGTATGTTCATTTACTGTACATGTACTCAATACTTGGTAGGGGCTCTTTTGCTTTAATTACTGCCTCAATTCGGCGTGGCATGGAGGTGATCAGTTTGTGGCACTGCTGAGGTGGTATGGAAGCCCAGGTTTCTTTGACAGTGGCCTTCAGCTCATCTGCATTTTTTGGTCTCGTTTCTCATTTTCCTCTTGACAATACCCCATAGATTCTCTATGGGGTTCAGGTGTGGTGAGTTTGCTGGCCAGTAAAGCACACCAACACCATGGTCATTTAACCAACTTTTGGTGCTTTTGGCAGTGTGGGCAGGTGCCAAATCCTGCTGGAAAATGAAATCAGCATCTTCAAAATGCTGGTCAGCAGAAGGAAGCATGAATTGCTCCAAAATTTCTTGGTAAACGGGTGCAGTGACTTTGGTTTTCAAAAAACACAATGGACCAACACCAGCAGATGACATTGCACCCCAAATCATCACAGACTGTGGAAACTTAACACTGGACTTCAAGCAACTTGGGCTATGAGCTTCTCCACCCTTCCTCCAGACTCTAGGACCTTGGTTTCCAAATGAAATACAAAACTTGCTCCCATCTGAAAAGAGGACTTTGGACCACTGGGCAACAGTCCAGTTCTTCTTCTCCTTAGCCCAGGTAAGACGCCTCTGATGTTGTCTGTGGTTCAGGAGTGGCTTAACAAGAGGAATACGACAACTGTAACCAAATTCCTTGGCACGTCTGTGTGTGGTGGCTCTTGATGCCTTGACCCCAGCCTCAGTCCATTCCTTGTGAAGTTCACTCAAATTCTTGAATCGATTTTGCTTGACAATCCTCATAAGGCTGCGGTTCTCTCGGTTGGTTGTGCATCTTTTTCTTCCACACTTTTCCCTTCCACTCAACTTTCTGTTAACATGCTTGGATACAGCACTCTGTGAACAGCCAGCTTCTTTGGCAATGAATGTTTGTGGCTTACCTAGTGAACCAAACTGAGAGACCATTTTGAAGGCTCAGGAAACCTTTGCAAGTGTTTTGAGTTGATTGGCTGATTGGCATGTCACCATATTCTAATTTGTTGAGATAGTGAATTGGTGGGTTTTTGTTAAATGTGAGCCAAAATCATCACAATTAAAAGAACCAAAGACTTAAACTACTTCAGTCTGTGGCATTGAATTTATTTAATACATGAGTTTCACAATTTGAGTTGAATTACTGAAATAAATTAACTTTTCCACGACATTCTAATTTATTGAGATGCACCTGTATATATGTCCTTAATCAGGTAGTTGGCATTGCGCACAAATGTTTCCTCCAAAATGTTATACTTCACCTTTAAAGCATTCATTTTAGACAGAGACTTGAGAATTGACAACTATAGCAAGTTGTCTAAAATATAAATATTAAGTTAAAGACTGTACACCTAAAGAGACATCCCAGGCATAACCTCAAATAGTACGTCAGCCTGAAGGATGCTCCAAAGGATCATTTTATACATGCAGAGCAAACGTACAAAAAATACATAAATAAAAATAAATGCATCAGCAAAACATAAAAACAAGGAAATATGTTCAAGAGTATATTTTAAAGCTCATTTTCAAGAGTAACTGATGCTCTGGAGAAACACATTTAATTGATCAATTAAATTTGCACCTTGCATAATTACACATTAAAAACACATTAAAACTATGATACGCACAGAACTGTATACTGTATCTGAAGTGGCAAGTCGGGTGAGCTTCACTGTAGTAAAAGCTGTTCGAATGCTTTCAGTGCTACACTGTTTTGTTCATTTGTTTAGGAATGAAAATAATGTATGCAACGCTAATTCTAATGATAAAGATTCATATAAAACAATAAGAATTGTAATCTAAACAGCAACATACAAAAGCTGGTGAATTGCTCTCAGATAAATAAGCATAAATATTAAAAACTGCAGCCTTTGAAGCCTTGAACAATTCAATGAAGAATTCTAGCCCACAACATGTAATATATAATGTATATAAAAACAGGAAAATATTTGAACTAAAATGAATATTATTACTAACATTTAACATACTAACATTTTTACAATGTTATGTTTTCACTATGGCTTCATTTTTTTTTTTTTTTTTTTTTTGGGGGGGGCGTGCCATTGAAGTCATTGGGTAACAGTTGTGTTCACAGCTGAATGTTCACCTCACTGTGAGTGCCGTCGCCATCATTAGTGCTCTCGTTGCCATCAGACAGATATCCACTGCCAGAGCACTGCAGCCTGCACTCCAGGGCAGTGAGCCTCTTTTTAAGCCTCTGCTGAGTGGCTGTGTACTCCCCCAGCAGCCGGGCGAAACGGGTCTGCAGAGTATCCAATGAGGCCTCAAGCTGCTCCACTTTCTCCTCCATCTTTACACCTGTAAGCCCCCCAAGTCCCAGCTCCTCAAGCAGGCCCTCCTTCCGGAGGATCTCCCGGCCCCTCTCCTCCAGCACCGTCTTGGCGTCAGGGTATTCCATCACAGCTTCCATCAGGTCGTCCTTGGAGAGACAGAAGAGATCCGAGTAGCCGATGCTGCGGATGTTGGCTGTGCGACGGTTCCCCATTTTGCTGCCCTTGATGTTGAGAATGCTGATCTCCCCAAAGCAGCTGCCGGATGTCAAGAGGGCATACTGAGTCACCCCGTCATCAGCTACCACTGCTAACCGCCCTTCCTTGATGATGTACATCTCCTTACCAATGTCACCCTTACGACAAATGTAGTCACCGGGGCTAAAGACCTGAGGACGCAGCTTTAGGACAAGCTCCACTAGCAGGCCTGCTTCACAGTCCTGAAAGATGCGCACCTTCTTGAGTGTTTCCAGATGCACATTGATCGCGATCTCAGCCCGCAGTTTGTTGGGAAGGTTTTTGAGCACTTCTTGCTCATCAATCGTCTTCTTGTTGGTCCAAAGGTAATCAAACCATTTAATGACTCTAGCCTCCAGCTCTTTGCTAACCTTGCGGAACTTCATATAGTGCTTGATGGCGTCGATGCGGGCTTGGAACTCGGCACGTGTGGCATTCATATTGGATATCATGGCTCCTACGTTGCCTACAATGGTGGCAAAGATGAGGACGCCTACTAGGAAGTCAAAGATCACAAAGATGTATTCCTCATCACGTTCCGGCGCAGGCATTTCCCCAATGGTGGTGAGTGTCAGTGTGGACCAGTAGAGGCAGTAGATGTAACCTCTGGTCAGGGTGCCAAACTCAGGATGGGAGATGTTGGGATAGACCCACTGGTCTGACCCAAAGCCGAGAGACTTGGAGATGGCATAGTAGATGCAGGCGTTCCAATGGATGATGACCAAGATATAGAGCACCAGGTTGCTGATGCGAAATGTGTTTGGGTAGCTGGTGCGAGTCTCAGTGCGGTCAAAGAACTCAAACATGCGTGAAAAGCGCATCAGGCGATTGAAGCGTAGCTCAGGCACATGGATACCAGTGGCAATATAGGCCAGATCTGTGGGCAGGATGGACAAGAGGTCCAACTTAAACTGGAGGGTGTTGATGTAACTCTCTCTTAACTTTTTGAGGTCCTTCACTAGAAGACCCTGCTCCAGGAAACCTGCAGTGTGGCAGACATGCATGTAAGTGGGTGTCAGTTGATAACAAAACTAATATCTCAGGCTAGCAAAAGAGGTAAAGCTGTTCATTGACGTTTATACCTATACCACATCAATGTCAAATTGCTTGATTCGGATTGGTCAGAAAGTGCCGATTCGTTTTCTATAACAGCTCAGGCAGTAATTCCAGTGGTTCATATTAATGCGGTCGTTCGATTCTAAGTACCGTTTCTATAGTAACGGCTTACACAGGGAGTTGTATGGCAGACGCTCCACACAAACCGATTTAAACAATGTGTGTGTTTGTTGATATGGTGAAGCTGTTGTTGAGGAGATGTTTATTTATCATTCTGGGAAGGAGTCTCCAGTGTCTTTGTGGTTTCTCGTCAACACGACAAGCTGCGTTTTTTTGTTTCATTAACTTTGTGAGAAAGGATAAAGAAAGGATAAAGAACGGCTGGTGAAGGAAATTGTTTCACAAATTAATTAAATGAAATATATCTATAAATTTGAAATGATTTTTGATGTGATGGCCTTAATAAAAAATGGTAATAATTGGCAAATTGCTGTGGTATAAGAAGGATAAAACACTTCAGGATGTCCTATTATTGGAAAATAATCATCTTTGGGGTGTTAACGGCTTCACATCACCCTGTTGTTGATTATTTTCCCATAACAGCACACCCTGTTGTGGTTAGTTCATACTAATGCAATATTAACAGACATTTGATTGCTGACCAAAGCTTCTGACCTGTTCTCAGCCTCACACAGGTGTCCAGTATGTAGACCAGATCAGAGAGGTAATCCAAAACCAGCCACAGAATATAGTTGTTGGTTTGAAGTTCATCAAAGCAGGCCCTGTGTTTAACATATGAATGGCTAAATTGTGAGCCCCTAGGGGGGGATCTGCCTCTTTGCACTTAGCACAATTGCAGTTATTTACATGAATCATCATTAAAATAAGAGCCTAAATTAGGCTTCATTAGATTTGCAATTATTAAACCGGTTGTTTTTTCATGAAGGAAACAGCTGCTCAAAAACTGTAAAGCTTTAGAGACTGTGTGCCATCAGCTAGCCATGTCTGGATACAAAGCCCTTATCATTTATGCAGCTTTCATGAGGGGAAAAAAAAAGAAAAAAAAAAAAAAAGAGTATGGATGGTGCACTTTACCTTGCCACCAGGAGGCACCAGTTGTAGAGTACAGCTGTGGCGATGACAAACAGCCAGTTGTAGTACATGTCATCTGCTGGTGCAAGAATGAACACGTCTGACTTCCTGTTGACGAATTCCCAAAAGTCCCATTGTAAAACACTACAACTGAAGGATTGTTTCTCCCAAAAAGGTGCTTCAAGTCATATACACTATCCACTTACAAAGAGCAAGGCTGTGTCGGTTTCATGTTTTTACTACCTTTATGTTTATGCTCTTTAGCTAATAAGCACAGGGAAACACTAAAATGTGCAATGTGTCCACAGGAGTATTATTAGGAGCTACTGCTATACTGCGAGATGCATGCAGCTTAATGACTAACACTATTATGTACTGACAAATCCATTTCATAGGCTTATATCTTATGTACGGTATTTTTGATTTTATCGATGGCCGGTAGGAAGTGTCTGTTCCCTGTGCATACGACAATAAAGGTTTGAATCTTGAATTTAAAATAGAGAAATTCTGAGATGTCTAGCTCCGTTTCTCACTTGGGTTTGACGCTGGCGTCTTGCAGATCAGGATGATTGCTGCTGATGCGGCTGTGCGTGATGCGAAGCTCGGGCCCCCGGAAACGCTCCAGAAACGAGTCTGGCCTTTCTTCCTCTTCCTGAAGACTCTTATGGGCCCATTCTCGGAGCGTCACCACCATACTCACCAACCTGGAGTATATAGGCGTTTCACTAATTAATATTGCTCTGTGCATATTTTTTAATGTTCATATTAAAGCCAAAATTAACCCATAAACAGTTTATCACATGACCAGGTCTGCTTCACAAACACTTTAAATTAACCAAGCTAATCAGTCTTCAGCTGTTTCTCCAGAGTGGTAAGCTCTAGAATCAAACATACTAATATAACGTTTCTGAGAGTGATTGAAGGCAGCACTGAAATTAAGCTGAGCAGGGCTCTCACCTCGACAGCGCTCCTCTTCCACGGAAGGAGTTCTGAGAGTTTGGGCCACAAGGCTCCAGTGTGGCCATCCTCTGTAACTCCGAGGACGTGTCATCACATATAGAATGGCCGCTTTAACACACACACAAGCTGTAGTCAGTATACTGTACACTGAGTAATGATTGACAGTGAAACAACAGCAATAACATCAAGGCAAGTAGACTTGTGGTATAACCTTGAGGGCAACACAAGTCCAGTCACCTTGACATATTTCCAAACGGTCTGGATAGAGCGACAGCTTGATTCTCACCGGCTCAGTGTGCTGTCTGCTCTCTCTGAATCGTCCTCCATTGAGGTCTTCACTGAGAGCCTGTGGGCTTTCAAATCTGCACTCTCCTCGAGCGCTTGTCCTGTCATGCTGGAACAGAACTACAGGGTTTAAAATTAAAGGAATTCATTAGGGAATTTAGGAGCTATAGGAATAAATCCATCCATTTTCCATAACGCAGGGAGCAGGGAGCCTATCCCAGGAAACTAGGGGAACAAGGTGGGGGGACACCCTGGACGGGGTGCCAACCCATCGCAAGGCACAATCACGCACAGATTCACACTACGGACAATTTGGGAATGCCAATCAGCCTACAGCACCTGTCTTTGGACTTGGGGAGGAAACCGGAGTACCCAGAGGAAACCTGGTGAGAAAGTGCAAGCTCCGCGCACACAGGGAGGAGGTGGGATTCAAACCTCCAACCCTGGAGGTGCGAGGAAAACATGCTAACCACTAAGCCACCGTGCCTCCCAAAGTATACAAAGTATTTATGATCTTGGCCGTAACTAACTATAGGACACCAAGGTTTGGACCTTGATAGTTTTGGAAGGTTTCTTTTCCCCCATTGTAGCATCTTCCAAATTCAGTATGGAAACAGTTATTTCATGATAATGTGGTATCAGAAAGTAATCTACTATACAGAAAGGCACGCTAGTTTTTAACATTTACTATTGATGGTATAGTATCATGTAACGTAATTCAGAAATGAAGAGCGACTTATAAACTGAAATATTTAACTTAATAAAACTGAATGGTTCAACTGGAGTCACAGCAGTTTACAGAAGAATGGAAGGAGAATATCTGGTATTAGAAATCAACATTTATTGCTGCAATGTGGATCGCACTAAAATTTTGATCCTGGTTATGGCCTTGATTACGTTCAAAGACATGAAATAACCACTAAATCACTAATGAATTGACTATAAGTCTACAAGAAACTCCAACAGATCCTTATTCCAGAGTTTAGGGACAATGTAAGAAAAACATCTACCATCTTACGATGGAATTCAATAGGCAGCCAGTGTAGCTTGAATAAAGGTCAGATACGTAATTCTTTTTTTCTCTCAAAATGTACAGTGGGTATAGAAACGAATCACCCCCCTTAAAATAATCACATTTTGTTGCTTTTCAGCCTGAAATGAAGACGGACACAGTTTTTGTTTTATCCAGCTATATTTACTCATTGCAACTTATAACATCCAAGTGAAAGATACAACACCAACATGTCAGAAAAAAAAAAGTTAAATACAGAATCACTGAGTTGGAAAAAGGATCACCCCCTTGCTTAATTTTTTAATGACAGCCTTTAGTCTGTTGGGATATGTCTGTACTAACTTTGCACATCTAGACTTTGCAATATTTGCCCACTCTTCTTTGAAGAACTGCTCAAGTTCAGTTAAATTTGATGGTGACCGTTTGTGGACTACAGTCTTCAAGTCATTGCACAGATTTTCAATGGGGTTTAAGTCTGGGCTCTGACTAGGCCACGCAAGGACATGCACCTTTTTCTCCTTCAACCACTGTGTGGTCAGTTTTGCTGTGTGCTTTGGGTCATTGTCATGTTGGAAGGTAAACCTTCTTCCCATTGACAACTTTCTGGCAGAGGGCAGCAGATTTTCCTCAAGAATTTGATGGTATTTTGCCCCATCCATTTTCCTTCTATCCTGACAAGTGCTCCAGTCCCTGCTGCAGAGAAACACCCCCATAACAGGATATTAGTGATATTAGATATTAGAATTTGTGATATTGTTGTCACATGCACACAATGACATTTGTCATAAATTCCCGCAACTGCTTCAGAGTTGCTGTAGGCCTCTTGGTAGCCTCCCTAACCAGTTTCCTCCTGGCTCTTTCATCCAGTTTGGAGCGACGTCCTGATCCAGGGAGGGTCTGTGTCGTACCAAATACCTTCCACTTTTTAATAATAGACTTCACTGTGCTTCTAGGCATTGGTAAAGCCTTTGACATTTTTTGTATCCATCTCCTGACTTGTGCCTGTCTACAACTTTATCCCGGAGATCTTTTGACAGTGCCTTGCCACCCGTAGTTGATTGTTTGCTGCAGTTGCACCACAAAATGCAAAGGAAAGCTCTTTTCATGCTGAGCTAATCGAAATGACCACAGCTGATCACAGTTGAAAGTCAAATGGCTTTGTGTGCCATTGAGAAGGTGATTAGCTACACCTTATAGTGTTTACAAGTCATTTTAGGAGGGGGGTGATCCTTTGTCCAACTCAGTGATTCTGTTTTTTAATTTTATTTTTTTCTGACATGTTATAAGTTGCACTGAGTAAATACAGCTGGATAAAACAAAAACTGTGTCCATCTTCATTTCAGGCTAAAAAGCAACAAAATGTGATTATTTTAAAGGGGGCTGATTCTTTTCTATACCCACTGTAAATGGTAGTTTTTGGTTTTTAACTTTATTTCCCCAGCTCTGGATGTCACTCCTTTGGATGTCACTCCTGCTATTTTCTGTTCCTTATCTCTTGTTTCCATAACTGTTTGCTGATCTGTTTGTATCTGTAAGTCCCGGGGAATCTTATGTTTTTGGGGTTTTTTGTCTCTAGTCTTTTCTGTGGATCTTGGGAGTGTAGAACACATTGCTTGGTGGTGCTCTCATATGAGGTGCTCTTTGAAAACCCACTGGATATCGCTGTGGCTGAATTCTGACAAATAGACAAAAAAAAATAATAATAATAACCTACAGTAGTTTTGGCCAAAATTGGAGATTCTTGCTTATACACTGGTGCTTGAAAGTTTGAGAACTCTTTAGAATTGTCTACATTTCTACATCTATATGACCTAAAACATCATCAGATTTTCACACAAGTCCTAAAAGTAGACAAAGAGAACCAAATTAAAGAAATTAGACAAAAATATTATACTTGGTAATTTATTTATTGAGGAAAATGATCCAATATTACATATCTGTGAGTGACAAAAGTATGTGAACCTTTGCTTTCAGTATCTGGTGTGACCCCCTTGTGCAGCAGTAACTGCAACTAAACGTTTCCTGTAACTGGTGATCAGTCCTGCACATCGGCTTGGAGGAATTTTAGTCCATTTCTCAGTACAGAACAGCTTCAACTCTGGGATGTTGGTGGGTTTCCTCACATGAACTGCTTGCTTCAGGCCCTTCCACAACATTTCTATTGGATTAAGGTCAGGAATTTGACTTGGCCATTCCAAAACATTAACTTTAATCTTCTTTAACCATTTTTGGTAAAATGACTTGCATGCTTATGTTCGTTGTCTTGCTGCATGGCTTACTTTCTCTTGAGATTCAGATCACAGACAGATGTCCTGATATTTTCCTTTAGAATTCTCTGGTATAAGTCAGAATTCATTGTTCCATCAATGATGGCAAGCCGTCCTCACCCAGATGCAGCAAAACAGACCCAAACCATGATACAAGGCCTTTAGTTGCGTAGAAGTTACCCTGGGTTTCTTTGTGACCTCGCAGACTCTTGGAGTGATCTTTCTTGGTTGCCCACTCCTGGGGAGGGTAACAATGGTCTTGAATTTCCTCCATTTATACACAGTCTGTCTGACTGTGGATTGGTGGAGTCCAAACTCTTCAGAGATGGTTTTGTAACCTTTTTCAGCCTGATGAGCATCAACATCTCTTTTTTTCTGAGGTCATCAGAAATCTCCTTTGCTCGTGCCATGATACACTCCCACGAATATGTGTTGTGAAGATCAGACTTTGATAGATCCCTGTTCTTTAAATAAAACAGTGCGCTCACTCACACCTGATTGTCATCGTATTGACTGCAAACACCTGACTCTAATTTCACCTTCAAATTAACCGCTAATCCAAGAGGTTCACATACTTTTGCCACTCACAGAGAAATAACTAAATAAATAAATAAACCACTCCTCAATAAATAAATGACCAAGTATAATATTTTTGTCTCATTCGTTTAATTGGGTTCTCTTGGTCTACTTTTAGGACTCGTGTGAAAATCTGATGAAGTTTTAGGTCATATTTATGCAGATATACATTGACACGTTGACTTTAAGAAACCATAAATTGATTTCACCAAACAATATATCTTTCTGGAGATATCCAGTTGGGTAAGGAGCCAGTTTTATAGACATGGTGGTAAAAACAGTCAGTCTGCCTAAAGATATCTAAATCCTTGCTAGCTAAGTGTGATTTCCTCATGCTGTGACTGTAATGCTTTGATCAAGTTGTTGGAAAGCTACATTCTGTAATAAAGTGGACATAGGCCTAATCAGTTCAGTCGTTAATCAGATACTGGCTGTCAGAATGTCCGTGATGCTCCTGCGCAGGCGTTGGAAAGAAATCTTTAAATGCGATTTTCTCCCTTTTCACTTATGCATGCAGCCAGACTTTAAATGTTTGAATCTGACTCTATATAGTATAAACTGTCAGAATATAGTTTATACAATGGTACATTGCATCAGCATGTTTTTGTTTATCCTGATCCAATACCGTTGATCCAGTTGTTGATCCAATTTACAGGCCCATCTCGAGTCACCGTGTGTGTTAGGTCAAGATTACTCCAACACCATGGATGTGAACCAGTGCACTCCATCAGTGATTGTGCCAATAAATTGTGTAGGAACAAATGCTCTAGTTGTTATTATAAGCTATTTCCACTTTGGAAATTATTTTTAATAATGTGGAAACAATTCCATGACGCACCTCGCACACTTGTAGGTGCAAGTGTAGCCACCAGCAAACCATTCTGACTCTGATGTGTTCTGAGCGACGTTCAGATATCGGGATCAAACCCTCCGGAGAAGTCATTATTACCCTAAAGATTTGCTTGAAATGCCTCAGTGCAGTTTTCTATGAACATAATATAACGGTTCCAGTTTTAGGCTCCACATTTAAACGTGTACAATAAAACACTGGCTATTTATTGCTGCAATAGAAATTTTTATTCCTGAACTTTCCACCACCAGCAGAAGAACATATTCGGTCCAAACTGACATTATGTATAAGCTGCATGTTTTTGAGTTTGGATTAAACCCGTGTTCAAATCACCAGTCAAATAGGATCATAACTATAGGAACAATAGGATAATAATAAATATAATAAAGTCTAACAAAGCTGAGTTGTGATATTCACCACTATAACAATATATATATATAAAAAAAAAAAATCCTAACCTACCCTTTGAGAACCACTGGTCTATATTAAGTTATTGTGTAATAAATGGAATTATACTGAATTCTAGCACAGACTTGGTGACTGTTTCAGTTACTCACCTGTCTTTGTGATCTGTTAAAGGCTTGCTGATCAGACATGAAACATGAAACAAGTTACATCAAAACAACTTCATCCATCCCAGAAATATTCTTTGAGTAACCTGTACATCGCAGAATTGATCTTGATGCAAGTGTTTTCTCTCTCCAGTTTTTTAGCTTTTGTGTATTTTGCGTTTCTCGCCGAGATCTGTCCGCAATGGTCAGAATAATCTGTAAATCAAACCAGGACGGAAGGAGACAGAACGGTGTAGAGTAGAGTGGGTAGGGGACAAGGAGCATGAAGGGATGAGAGGAAAGGTATTACCATACTGCACTTCAGATATCACACACCCCTCTCCATCCCCCAATCACATCTCAGTCCATCTTATATAAAACTGCAGAATGTCAGAGTGAGGCCAAATCCAGTTTTGTCTGTTTTACTTCATCTCCTCATGAACACTGATAAGGACATCAGTCGGTGAGTGAAAAAAGGTTTCCAAGTGCGCCATGCCAAAGGGACGACAGTCCTTTTGTACGATGGAGCTCATTGTAATTCAGCCGGGCCCTCGTCTCTTTGAAGTGCGCTGATTGCACAGGAGTGGCGCTTTTCCAAAAGAGCGTCTGTCTGACACTTGATTGCTTGTGTTACGATTACGTACACTCTCTGCAGGATCTATAAACCATCTTTTCATTTCAGAAACAATTTTGTGATCATACTGGACACCCTGTGTCAGTTCCTTTTGTGATTGCAAAGGATTATAAACCTCCACCTCTGACGATTGATGCAACACAAACTCATCCTCAGCTCATCAAGCTATGATGAGAGCGATGAGAGCGATGAGAGCTTTCTCAAGTAGCAGGACAGAGAGAGAATAATATCAGACCGGATGTTCTCCATGGTGAATCTTTCCAAATCCTGCTTATGATAGAGAAAAAGGATGGAGAAATGCAAGCATAGGCTGTAACACCAAATGTCATGATTACTAGAGATGATATTCCTCAGTGCTACCGAGTTTTTCAGTCTGATTCGTGAGAAAGTGTTGATTCGTTTTCTATAATAGCAGCTCGGACATTAGAGCTGGCTGTAATGCAAATCATTAAATCAATGAAATTGTTTCTATAGTAACAACTAATTCACAGGCATTTCTCATGGCAGACACGCCACATTTGTAAGACTAATAACAAACAGGCAAAAAAAAAATGTATAATTGTATATACTGTGAAGCCTTCAGTAAGGAGATGTTTATTTAACGTTTATGGAAGGAGTCTCCACTGTTAGTGCTTCGTGACATTCAGTAAGTTTTCCACCAAAGGACAGGCTACAGGACCGAGTGCTTTCCGGTTTCTCAATAACATCACAAGCTGCATTTTTATTATATTGACTGCAAGAGAGAAAAGAGAGATGCTGTAAAGATGTGAAGGGAGGACCGTTATACAGTCCGTACCCAGGATTTCATGGTGTTTTCTTTGTGATTGTTGCGGCCAAAAATGTTTGATTTTGCTGCGGCTTTTTTCAAATGTGCGAGTTTTTTTCTTTTTTTTTTCAGAAAACTACTTGAATTGGTGAAATTGTAGCTGCATGGAATTGTTTTGCACGGTCTTTCGCAGCGATGTTTGTTGGTAAAGGAGACCTTTTGGCTGTACTCGTGTTCATCACACGTGAACTGAAGAGGGCTTTGGCTGAATGCGCGTTGCGATGACGTCACACGATGTGTCTTTTGAAAAATCGAAAGCTCCTGCGAATATTGCGGAGTTTCCATGATTTTGCGTTCATTTCGGTCGTCGCAAAATCGTAAAATCCTGGAGGGACTGATTATAATGTAAATGATAACGGGAACTTGTTTCACGGATGTTCCACGACATTAAACCTAACCATAAACGGATAAAAGTACAATGTTTTATTACTTAAAAATTATTGCACATTACTGACTAATTACTACATGATGCCATCTGTATGTTCACCTAATGGTCACCGGACATGTATACCTCATTTATCTGTACAATGCACCTTGTATATTTGTACACCTTGTCATTTGCACTGAGCTGGTCTCTACTTCCTCTACCTCATACCTTTGCACATTATTTATAGAATAAATAAACAAACAAATATATAAATTACTATTTGCACTTCTGATTAGATGCCGACTGCAGTTCATTGGCTGTGTACTTGTACTCTGCACAGTGACAAAGTTGAATCTAATCTAATGTGCCATTCAGTAGTAAATTTGAAATTGTAATTGCTGTGGTATAAAATGAATATAACACTTTGGGATCCTTACATACTCTATTTAAAATGACAGATTAGAGGTACATGTTTAACAGCTAATGTGCTAAAGGATTGAAGAGAAAAAAAAAAGTGACCGGCAGGATCAGATCATAAAGACAATTTTCTACCATTCATTTCTTGGGGGAAATAAAGAGATAGAAAAGCGTACAAGACTGTATGGCTACATTCAGTATCGGAATAAAAAGTGACGGAGAGAAAGCAAATCATACTGTCGACCAGAAACGGTTCCACAATCCAAATACTTGCACTGAGTTTTAATGCACTACAAACACACCGTTTAGTCAAATCACAGATGAGAGCAAATGCCCTCACGTCTCCTCACCTTCACAAGGTCAGCGAGGTCCTTCCCTCATTAATTATCACATTCTGATCTCTTAAATGATTCAGTGAACCCCAACTTTTGCTGCACAAAGAAATCTTGAGATGAGAGGATTTTTAAATAAAAAACCGAGATTAAGAAAAAAAAAATGTTATGAACTGGTTTATTTTCAGTATGCAGATGGTCAAGTTGCAAGAAATGTTTACAATGTTTTGGTCTTAATCATATGTCCAGTCAATATGCTCCAATAAATCCGGGCAGTTCCAGTTTTATCTCCCCAACGTTAACATTACAGTCAATCCACAAAGACAAATTCTACACTGAACCTCATTGATCGTTTTATCTTCTCATTTTTTTCCCTTTTTACTGTCTACACAGCATTCGTTAATTTTGAAAGCTTTTGTCAAATTCCCAGGAGTGTATTGCTTTAAATAACAATTAAAAAAAAACAAAAGATTGTTCATGCATAGTTATCTTTGTTTGGATCGTCCTTTTCTTCTATGTAAAAAGCACACTTGCGTATACATGTACATAAGACACATAGTAAAATGAGATCATAACTATGGAATGTGTTAAAGCTTCTGCCTGCAAAGGATGTTTATGTAGTTCTAACTGCTTTACCATAAACTCTACTTACATATAAAACGCTAGGAAAATAAGCATCTCATCCGATGTCTTATAAAGAGGCCACAGGATTATGTACTGCATACAGACAATACTGCACATGAGCAAGGCCTGGTCTCTATGTTCACACACAATGTTTTAGAGCAGTCAGATTCAAGATGAATATTTTTAAAATGACACCAGTCACTCGTGTACATTCCTCCATAATCAATTATGCAAATAAAATACACATGGCACAGTCCGACATGGCTTAGGTTCCATCACGGATATGTTTTGGTCATCTTGCATCGTTAAGGTAGAAGGGCATGTACCAGGCGCAGACCTGTTGGAAACTTAAATATGGTCTAGAAAAAAACAAAACAAACCAAAACATCCCACCCTCCCTTAGTTAAGTCCCCCATTCCCATTTACAAATATAACCCCAGTCCTGCCAAACTTAAACATGCTTCTTTAACATCTGCTTCTAATTGAGTTTCTTTTTTCATAATTGTTATGGCTAAATTATTCAACCTGAAGCCTTTCATCCAGCAAATGGCTTGTGGGTCAGACGTCGGCTTTTGATTGGCCGCAGCGTCCTTGTGTTTGTTTTATTTATTTATTTGTTTACGCCCTCTTCATTCCTCGACCCATCAGGCAAGCGAACACGGTCATGACCATTTTGGGTTTAACCTCCACCAGGTCATCAGGAAGTGCATACACACGTGCCCCGATCTTCCTGGCCATGGATACAGCATATCTGCAGAGGAAGGAAAGTGGTGGGTTAGATATCAGCTGCTGATGTCTCAATGTATATCCATCCATTTTCTGTACCGCTTATCCTACACAGGGTCGCAGGGAATCTGAGGGAACTCGGGGCACAAAGCAGGGGGACACCCAGTCCATCGCAGGGCACAATCACACACACATTCACATACTGGTGGACAATTTGGAAATGCCAATCAGCCTACAACGCATGTCTTCAGACTGGGGGAGGAAACTAGAGTACCCGGAGGTATCCCCAGAAGCACGGGGAGAACATACAGACTCCGCGCACACAAGGCGGAGGTGGGATTCTCAATGTACAGTGGGTATAGAAAAGAATCACCCCCCCTTTAAAATAATCACATTTTGTTGCTTTTCAGCCTGAAATGAAGACGGACACAGTTTTTGTTTTATCCAGCTGTATTTACTCAATGCAACCAGAATCACTGAGTTGGAAAAAGGATCACCCCCCCCCCCCTCCTAAAAATTACTTGTAAACTCAATAAGGTGTAGCTAATCACCTTCTCAATGGCACACAAAGCCATTTGACTTTCATCTGTGATCAGCTGTGGTCATTTTGATTAGCTCAGCATGAAAAGAGCTTTCCTGGAGCATTCTGTAGTGCAACTGAAGCAAACAATCAACTATGGGTGGCAAGGCACTGTCAAAAGATCTCCGGGATAAAGTTGTGGACAGGCACAAGTCAGGAAATGGATACAAAAAATTTTCAAAGGCTTTATCAATGCCTAGAAGCACAGTGAAGTCTATTATTCAGTGAAGAAGTGGAAGCTATTTGGTACAACACAGACCCTCCCTGGATCAGGACGTCGCTCCAAACTGGATGAAAGAGCCAGGAGGAAACTGGTCAGAGAGGCTACCAAGAGGCCTACAGCAACTCTGAAGCAGTTGCAGGAATTTATGACAAAGAGTGGTCATTGTGTGCATGTGACAGCAATATCACAAATTCTCCACAAATGTGGCTTGTATGGGAGGGTTGCAAGAAAAAAAGCTACCCACGACTGAGCTTTGCCAAAATGCACCTTGAAGATTCTGAGACCACATGGAAAAAGGTGTTATGGTCAGATGAGACTAAAACTGAATTATTTGGCCTCAACATCAAACGAAATGTCTGGCAGAAATCCAATACAGCTCACCATCCAAATAACGCCATTCCTACAGTAAAGCATGGAGGTGGTAATATCCTGTTATCGGGGTGTTTCTCTGCAGCAGGGACTGGAGCACTTGTCAGGATAGAAGGAAAATGGATGGAGCAAAATACCGTCAAATTCTTGAGGAAAATCTGCTGCCCTCTGCCAGAAAGTTGTCAATGGGAAGAAGGTTTACCTTCCAACATGACAATGACCCAAAGCACACAGCAAAACTGACCACACAGTGGTTGAAGGAGAAAAAGGTGAATGTCCTTGCGTGGCCTAGTCAGAGCCCAGACTTAAACCCCATTGAAAATCTGTGCAATGACTTGAAGACTGCAGTCCACAAACGGTCACCATCAAATTTAACTGAACTTGAGCAGTTCTGCAAAGAAGAGTGGGCAAATATTGCAAAGTCTAGATGTGCAAAGTTAGTACAGACATATCCCAACAGACTAAAGGCTGTCATTAAAAAATTAAGGCAAATTAAAGCAAGGGGTGATCCTTTTTCCAACTCAGTGATTCTGTTTTTTCATTTTTTTTCTGACATGTTGGTGTTGTATCTTTCACTTGGATCTTATAAATTGCAATGAGTAAATACAGCTGGATAAAACAAAAACTGTGTCCGTCTTCATTTCAGGCTGAAAAGCAACAAAATGTGATTATTTTAAGGGGGGTGATTCTTTTCTGTACCCACTGTATATAAACATCTAAAATATATTATTTCTTTCTATGAATTCAATATTCAAGTCTCCCTTTTCATAATTCAGCTGGTAGAAGGGTCGATTTTGGCCTTTGCATGGTCACCTCTGGTGCTTTATAGACATTTTACAGATATATTGGGCTGTGTAGGACAAAGATGAATAAAACCATGGTTTATAAGACAATGACGTGTGTATCCAATAACAATGAATGAATTAATTGTATAATTGCTTGCCATCCTCGCACCTTTATAGTATAGATAACAAATGTTTTATGGTGTACACCTGTGCAGTGTGCATGAATACATCGTTGAAATGGATTTTAACAGAGAGATAACGACTCTGCTGTTATTCTCTGCTATGACTTACTTAGCATTGTCCAGCTTGTCGCTCTCTGCCAGGCTACCAGTTTTTACTAGCTCGTAGTTGACGCAGCCTGGCTGGATGGCATCTATAAGGTCCAACACTGGCAAGCTGGAGCTGATCTCTTTGTCCTGTAAACCAATTACAGTGCTGCTTAGAGTGCATGACAAGACTAGAGTAAGTACAATCTGAAATATTATCTGAAAGAGGAAACTAGTGCTGGTTCAACACACACCTTAAAGCTTGAAATTTTTGTCTTCTTTCCTGCCGCTGCCAGAGTTTTATTAACCCAGTTGACAATGATGTCATCGTTCACCTTCTCTCCTTCTCCCAGGTCCTCGAGGACGTTCAGAGTATATCTAAAACCGAAAGATGGACACCACAAAATAAACACAAGATGAAAGGCAGCATTCAAAACTACTCTAAGCAGAGTGTATAAAGGGTGTAAGGACAGTTGATTGTTAAAGTGATTGTTAAAGAGTTTATATTGCCTCATACATTTAAAGTAAATCTGTTCAAAATGCTAGACAATATAATACCTTCTTGTAACATGATTCAGTTTATTTATTTCAGAATAAAAGAAACATCAGTTTTTGCAATTCAGTCCTGTGCTAGATATCCACTCCACTCCAGTCCAGTCCACTACACTAAAGCAGACTCTACCTTCTCATTAACTGCCAGACCAGAGCCAGGGTCAGAGTGGGGTTCCCATCGTTTAGATCTTGGCCTCCAATGCCCACCAGTGAAAATTTGGCTGTAGTTTTCCCCAGCTCCACAGCATAGTTGCAGTTCTCCAGCTGCAGTCATACACACACATACACAAACATACATTTTCACATATGCATTTATTTTAGCTTTCACTACAGCACTGAATTCGATCAGAAGATGTTGACAGTTGTGCTGGCCGTAATCCAAATCACAGGTTTACATTCTTATACCCGTTCTTATTGTTTCTATTTTAACAACCTGTATGGTGGACACTCCACATAATCCTGATCAGAAGGTCGTGAGTTCAAATCCCACCGCCACTAAGCTGTCACTGCTAGGCCCTTGAGCAAGGCCCTGAACCCTCAACTGCTCAGATGTATAAATGAGATAAATGTAAGTCGCTCTGGATAAGGGCGTGTGCCAAAATGCCATAAATGTATATGGTGAAGCTTTCCGTAAGATATTTATTGAACATTTATGGAAGGAGTCTCCAGTATCAGTGCTTTGTAACATCAGTAGGTTTTCTTCCATGGGAACGTCTTTAGTATAGAGGACTTTCTGGTATCTCGGTAATGTACCAAGTTGCATTTTTTTGTCTTATTAACTTCTGAACATGATACAGATTGGTTTTTTTTTGGTTTTTTTTAACGAATGCAGAATTCTGCTTAAATATGTTTGTGGTAGAGACATGTTGATATGAGTATGCTCAGAGCATGCTGTTATTTTTGTGCTTAATCTGCAGTGATGATGAAAAAGTACAGAGATGACAAGACTAATGGAGGGTATTTCCATTAACAAGAGTAGGGACATTTTTAAAAATATGTATAGGCTATTCGAAATGTTGTTCAAAAATAGGAAAATAGAAGAAAACTACTTGAATAACCATGAAGCTGTGACACTGTAACAAGCCTACCATGCAACATCAGGAAAAGGAAATTGATACCTTCTTCATGTTTGATCCGATCTTTGGGTAAGGTGGCTTGTTGACTTTATTGTTCCAGTCGACATGAACCTTGATCCTCTCATAGAGCTGCAGGATGACCAGGGCATCTTGGAGATCACTGTGAAAAAGAAAAAAGAAGAAAAAAAATAAATTTAAAATAAATTTAAAAAATCACACTGAAGCATGTTTTGAAAATATATAAAGTGAACCAGCACAATTAAATCACTAATAAAGCTCCATTCCAGAGGAGTGATTGCAATGATTTTTCACACCATCAGGGAACAAAGTTTTACCCATATAGATGGTTGACATGAGGGTTCACACCAAGTGAGTTCATCCAGTTTCGGAAAGTTCTCTCCTCTCTGGTTTCACCTGTAGAGACAGGAAAAACACCCAACCCACACACATAGCTTAGTTACTGCTTTCTGTATAGTTCTAGCTCCATGTTACAAGCTTTCTGATTCCAAGAGAAGAGAGTTTTTAGAGCAGGTTTGCACAATTACAGTAGTACTGGCTAGCAAACTTTGGTGATCTGTGTGCTTAAAGATACCAGATTCAACTCCATAGTAAACTACCTCATTTGGCCTTGCTTAATTATAAATAACCTAATATAATGATATCAGACCCCAGTTCTAACAAGTATAGAATAGAAAAATAGAAGAAATTTGGCTGTTTAACCACTAGATGGCCCCAAGACCCTTTTGAGTCTTTTAATAGCACACTCAGGAAAATGATCATGGTATTTGGCCATGTTCCCATCTAAAGTAAAAGACACATTCTCTGCCATCTTCAACACACCCTCCATAAATGCACTCAACAAGTCTATTTCAAGAGGATGAAGAAATGTCTAAGGACTGGAGCTCTAAAAATGATGGAGGGACACAAACTGCCAAATAAAAGTACTAGATGGCGCTTGGTTTGGAAAATAACCATGAAACTGCTATAGCATGGTATTTCCATGGATCTGGCAGCAGTTGGGAGAAGTAAGGGAGTGGCCTGTGTTCGCCTCTTTTCTCACCCTCCAGCAGGCCCCAGTCGATGTCCTGGTTCTCAGGTTTGGTCAGTGCTGGATACTTGTTAAAGAGATTGGCCACAAATGCCAGGTTAAGTTTGGGGTTTCCAGATACCACGTCGGTGGGTGTGACAAACTGTCTGCAGCCAAGTCTCTCAGCCTGCTGCAGCATAGCCTCTGCTCTTCTCAAGTCGTCTTTCTCCTGAAACAGCAAAATGATCAAATGACTTAATTAATTAAGTCTAATGTTTTAATTATTAAACCTTTCTCCTGTAGTTTAGTTATGTACTATTGCCAAAACCTTGAATAAACACTTTTCTGCTCAAGGCTTTGGAAAGGTTACAAATTACTACCATAAAACACTGATCCAACTCTCTGATGTCAGTAAGAATTAAAGCCAATTCGAGAGAGCAGAAAGGCTGTAAACAGTGCATAAAACCAAAGACATAAATCATGACACAATAGTAAAGGTCGTGAGTTCAAATCCCAGCACCGCCGGGCTGCCACTGTTGGGCACTTGAGCAAGGCCCTTAACCCTCAACTGCTCCCCGGGCACCGCAGCAAAAATGGCTGCCCACTGCTCCGGGTGTGTTCACGGTTTGTAGTGTGTGTGTTCACTACTCACAACTCCTAATGTGTGTGCACTAACTTGGATTGGTTAAATGCAGAGGACAAATTCCAAGTATGGGTTGCCATGCATTGGCCTTCGCATGTCACTTCACTTCACTTCACTTCACTTCAAATAGTATTCTTTTTACAACAGTAGTGTCGATAACATTTGTCTCTTGGAGTGAAATAATTCTACACACTATAACACTAAAATGAAGCTCATGTGTAAAAAAAAAAAAAAAATTAAAAAAATTAAAAAATTAAAAAATTCAGACCAAATCAGGTCTTTGTGTCAAGGGAAAGCAACCCAGCATGATGTAATCAGCTTTAGATAACAGTGTGTGCAGCGTGAAAAGGAAGCACTGGCATTGAAAAGGGGGTATTCATAGCACACACACAAACACAAAATTGGTGTGAGGAAGTGGCCTTGTCTCTGGGTCATGTCGGTCATAGTTTGACCCTGAAAAAGACCTGAGAACAACGGCGCATTAAATTTGGTGTGAAAAGACCTCTTTTACTCCCTAGTGCTGTCTAGCTACTGCTGTTTCCCCACTGGCTTCTCTTGGCACCACACGCGGGTTAAGTACATTCACATGGCATTGTGAACCTCTGAATCACCTAATGTGACTCCAAAGCATGCTCTACAAAGTACCACAGACATAGCATTTGGAAAATAGTTCTGAGTGGTAAATATATTCATCTATTTGCCTATACTCAGGAGTTTCCAGAGAACATTTACTTATGATGCTGGTCATGATTTATAGCGCATGCAATTTGCCCAATCATTCTGTTGCCTTACAAAATGATTTTGTAGTCTAGTTCACCCTGATCCTCCTAAACTCCTGCTGTTCCGTAGAGCTGTATGATACACTGCATTTGTTAGTCTTATATATCCTGCATTATTCATGTTATCTTCTAGTATGTACAGAAGTGCTGGAGGGACACAGAGCTGTCCTACTGTATGCATGTACATGGATGAGATAAACGAACACAATAAGGGCTCACTGTTAATATGTTCAGTTGCCTTGCTAATTTTAAAGGCGATAAACTGCACCATGAAAAGAGAAAATGTAAAATGTGATTTAGTGCCAAACACCCTAACCCTAGTCCTAGATTTGGAACCATTGTCCAAGTGCGAGAAAATATGCATTTCTGATTGATCATACTTTTCCAGGTCTGTAAATGTATGCCTTTGAATTCCATTCTTTTCTAAAAACTTTCCAGATCGGTGCCAGAACCCTGGAAGTCCCTTCAAGTACAACAGAAGTACAGTGTAACAACAATGGACAAAAACAGCGACTAGCTTGAAAGAGGTTTAAAGCATGTAAAGATGGCGCAACCATCCCTGTGGATACAAACTTCCATATTTTGACATCATGTGAATATAACTAACTGCTATGGAATTTCCTGCCATTCTGTAAAACTGATAACGGGTGAGCGGTGAAATATTTTCAAGCATGCTGGGAAGCCAGCTATGGAACCCTGCGCTCAAGCAGGTTTGAAACCACATGGACAAAACATGCACAAAAGAGCTTCTCATGAGACGGCGAGTTTGGCGACTGCAACATTAACAGATGTGCTGATTGTGTCAGCCTTTTGCTGCAGACAGACATGCTATAAAATATATAGCGTTGAGTCAGTTTTCCCTGAAACATTCAGTCTCAAACAATATGGATGGAAAGTATTTTCACGAAATTGTGGAGGAGTCCAGGACATGAGCAGAACCTGGCCTGCACAGAACTATGTTCATGTTTTTAATTCAGCGGCTCACCCACTATTTCACGTTGCATGAAAACCACAGTTATCCAAATGGAGCATGTTTGGCTTACTTTTTTCCTGTCAGGAGCATTAACTTTGCTTCGAAAAGTATTTTCCAGACATCAAAAATAAATGTACAAAAGTTCTTTTGCAGGGAGTGGAGCACCTTGTGGAGGACAATATGGAAGCTCATCAAGTGAAGTCATTTCATCAATGAAAAAACTCCTATGAGTGTGTGCATTTCCAATCACAGCACAGACTTAAGCATCCGTTAAATCATTGAACCTCTCCTGACCTAAACTACGCAGCCACACACCCCCACTCTGCTTACTGCTGAGCTAAGGCTCAACATTTGTGTTCAAGCTGTGCTCCTCTCAGATGGTCTGAGTGTCTGCCAGAGCCTTACAGGATCCCCTCCGACATGTCAGTGTTCGAAATAAGCAAAAAAAATTATTTATCGTATTAAAATAGTATGATAAACAGTAAAGAAATACAGATAATGCTAAGGATATGGTGCAGGTTCTTGCCCTGATAAACAGATCACTTTTAAATCCTTAGTTCAAGCCCTAAGGTATTTGGATTCACATCTGCAAAGCACTGGAACATCAGGCAGAGACAAAGCGATAAGCCAAGGTATTTGTGGAAAATCCATTACAACCCCTACATGCATACAGGAATTCAGAGGCAAACAGTTTTACATCTGTTTCTGTCCCAAGTTGCTTATGCAATTAGATGACACAGGCGCACATTCAAAGGCATATTGTAAAGCATGACTTACATTAAAGCCTGCCATGCTGATGTCAATGCGTTCCTCGCCCTCTTTAGTGCCTTTGGGTGCAATTTGGTTCAGGAGATGGAAATAAGCCCTGGAGTCCTACAAGGTTCACAAAGAATAAAAAAAGTTTTTTTTTAAAAAAAATCAAGTAAAATTATTGACTTTTCACACAGACACAACTTCAACATTTATAAAAAAAATATACCAAAATCCACTGTGAAATAAACAAAAATTAGAAAAGCACGAGAAACTCATAAGCATGCTGGGATGTCCTGAGAAAGTTCAAATTCAGAAATCAAAAGCGCACAGAATGTAATATGCCAAAAGAAAAAATAAGTCATGCCAAAGTGAATAACAGTTGGCTGTGCATTTGGGGGGGAAAAAAGTACCTTCACAGAGTTTGAGAAGTCTGAGAGCTGAAGCATAAGGAAAGATAAAGGATAAGAGAGAGAGAGTTCCAGACACAACAACATTGGTCCTTTATTCAGTAATCAAGATAAGAAATAAGATCTACTGCAGGGTATGGTGTGATACAATATACAACCTACCATTATCTTAATACATTTGCATATACAACCGGGAAGAACACAAAAAAAGGGAAGTGTACCGAGTCATATAACACATCAAAGTATAATCACTGGGGTTGGTAATTATTCTGTAACATAACATTGCATTTTCAAACTGCAAAACTGTTTTTAAAATCATTTTTTTCCAGGTTCTCCACGTTATGATGTCATACCTCAAGCCAACACAGGAGGGAGTGATACGCAACAGACAATTAACAGTGGGTGGCTGATGTACTGAGAGGGAAGGAGTGAAAGGAAGAGTAAAAGAGAAAGAGAGGAGTTGAGGCATATAGAGAAAGATAAAGAGTGTGAGTGTGTGAGAGTGCTGAAAGCATTACTGGCTGCCAGACATCATGCTGCTTGACCTTACTGACCACATAAAGGCAAATCCTGAGATTGGTCTATAACTCACACTGCTATCACAACACGTGAGGGTGAGCAAAGATTCTTTTCATCAAGCATTAAAATGAGACTGCACCCTATCTTTCCCACAGGAAAATGAGATACAGATTAGAGGTGTAACCGAATAGGAATACAGATCAAACAGATAATGTGTCCTAAACGAATATGAACACAGACACGGAAAGTAGGTGGAGTATTCTTTTTTTAAGAAGCTTGCCAGCTTTAGGGACTAGGATTCCACTGGATTTTTACAAAATTGTGTTTTGATTTTTTTTTTAATTATTATTAACTGTAATGCTGAACTTTAATGAACAGCAGTGGAAACTTGTGGACCCCAACTACAACTCACAAACAGACTAACCTTTCCTATGCCTGAACATTTTGGGCTAGGGAAATTTCTTCTCATTTTCTCAGTCTTTTCAGTGGTGTGCATTTCCAGGGGTGGCACCACTATTCCAAAAGTCGTGGGGCAAAATTGTATGCTAAGGATATTTAATAGAATTTAAGCTATTAATGATACGCACACCTTTTAATGAACGTCAGGGTAGTTTGTTTCGACCCCACATGCACTTCATTTTGCATTTTACTCCCCAGGCAGCTAATAACAGCAAAAAAAAAAATGGTTCACACAGTTAGATAGTGTGTTACTGTAGTAACTGTCTGTTTCACTAAACATTTTCCAAGGAAGCCTTACTTACTTTATTTGAAGAATGTTACTTGAGGAACGTTCCTATAATCGATTCAGAATACTTAATATGTATATATGTCGCTTCAAATATTGAAACATTAGTGATACAGATTCAACACACGATTATTAAGCGCCAGTGAGCGCCACAGTGCGGTTAACCCTTTATCGTTCATGGGAGATCCCCTTTAGGAGAAATGTCCCGCCCCCCAGCTGAACTGGAAGTTTTGATTGGTTTTTCAACCGAGTCAGACCTGTCTGTTATTGTAAGTGCTGGGTCTGTAAGTGCTGGGTCACCGCCCCAATAGTTTAATATGTACTGGATATTAAATTCCCAATTACTAAACAAACAACGACTGAATGTATGAAACGAATGAATGTAGTGAGTGATTTATGCCCCCAGGCTCAGTCAGGCTCAAAACATTGCCAGTGAATCATTGTGTAGAGCACAATTATCAAAACCGATTTTCCGATTCTTCTTATTTCACTTTCACACTTTTACTCAGAGTTGCTATGGGCAGAAGAACCTAAACTACTTATTTAACCAGTCATTATCATTGCTGGTTTCCTTTTTACTGTGGGAGGACAAACTATTCTGTTGGCCCCCGAATTTGATACTAAATATGAGTTAATTTTGCTCAGGTTTTTAACTTTTCCAGCACAAATGTGCAGTAAATCAGTTTGAAATGCAGATGAGCCATCATTCATAAACATCTGCTAGGAAAATGAGCATTGTGATCTCTAAGCAAAAAAAAAACCAACAAACAAAAAAAAACATTATTCCTGTTTCATCAAGCTTGATGCAGCTTTAATAGTGACAAAGTGAGAGAAATATAAATCAGAACTGTATTGATCCAGGTAACTGCCTATATTATACATGCATTCATAGAAATATATTAAAGGGTTTTACTGCCTTTGTAAATGTAAGGCAGTCCATGTTAATGGAATGCTTGCCATATTTTAATCCTAAATCTTTATCAGATGCAGTTTGTGTGTATGGGCAGTCTGCTACACAGCATTTTACTCCCCTCCTTGCTATTTGCTCAAGTTACCTTTAAGTCATTTCCGATGTTACCCATGAGATAAGAATAAGAGAAGGATTTTATTATCATCACAATTTAATAACCTGATATGAGGGAATTTGTTGAATAATTTGTTGAATTGTGATTTTATTAAACTACTATTTTGGTGTCGTTCTGAACAAATATTGTTTACAGGTGCAAAATGACCGACAGGTTTACCTTAATATCAGAGCTGAAATTGTTGATTTTCTGCCAGCCGGCGTTGTCCAGATGGTAGTTTGCCCATCGCAGGAGCAACTCCTCTGGGGAAAGTTTCATCAGATCCTCTAGAGTCTCACCTTCCCGGAGCAATGCTGCCAGCGCTGGGAAAGCACACACACACATGCACATGAGTCAGCAAAATGATGTAAACACACAACTTAAACACAACCAGCAGACTGAAGGGGCTGTGTATGTATAAACATAAAATGGGTAAAACATAAACACAGCATCCAACATACAACATATTCTACAGCATCCCAGAATACTAATGTTATATTTTATCTGCTATTTTAATACTTTATGTATACACATCATTATCACTTTTTATTTACTTCTACTAATCTTGTTGCACACATCCATTGTTCTTGATTTATTTGCATGTCTTGTCTTCATTTGAATGCATGTAACACGAACTGGGGTAATTTAACACAATACCATAAGTGTGATCAAATTTACACTGCTTATTCAGAATTATACAAGCGCATTCTTAGACGACTGGATGCCCTGCAACAACACAGATTAATATGTGCTTCTCCACCAATTACCTAACCCCACCCTGAGAAGCGTGCAGGTTTGACTCCAATCCTGCACACCCGTGCATTACTGCACGTTGTACTTACTGCAAAGCTAACGCCTTCAATTTCAACAACAGCAAATCAGATAGAGCAAGCTTGTTTATCTGAAATCAGTTTATCCTGATTATTTCTCCTGCAGCATTTCTAACATTCTTCCCTTTACTTAATCATTTACTCCTACATAGAGACACTGTTTGTCTGAATTCCTGGCCAATGGCATCAGCCCGCTTTGCTTCTGAATGGTGTCAGTTTCTGGTCACCGGGGGAAATAGAGCTCACCCTCATTCCTGCTGAGCTCGATGTCTGCAAACAGGCCGATCTTGATGATCTGCCACAGCAGGCCCAGCACCAGATGCGGCTTTCCTTCGCGCAGATCCAGAGCGCCGATGTTCACAACGTGGCAGCCAATAGCTGAAGCAGAGTTCAGCGCCAGGTTGAGGTTCTCCTGCATGGAGGGGGTAAGGGACTGGGTTAGGAATGCTGGGTCTGACACTAGCTTCATTTAGAACTAGGAAAAAAAAAATCTATTATTATACAACCATGCACTAGAATGCAATCATTATTTGCCAGTTTTGCTAAGCAGATAGCACTTTTTTAAAAACATCTACCCCTTAACAATCTCCTAAACAAGGAGAATAGTCATAGAAACAACGTAGAAACACAAACCTGTGTTGTGAATGGTGTCAGTTTCTTCTTGTTTATTGTCCTCTCGTCAATTGTATCAGGGACAGACAGGTTGATCATTTTACTGGTAGGAGAACAGACACAATTTCAGGAGCTTTCTTCCATAAAAAGGGAATCAGACTATATGAGAACAAGAATCTCTATACAAAAAACAATCATCTAAGTGGACTCCATTTGAGAATTTCTTTTCACTGTATTCAAATGAGCATCTAACTGGACTCACCACAGCACGACGCCATCACCTACAGCCTTGAAGAGGTCGTTTGTGTTGGGGTTCATTGGCAGCACGTGCTTGCAGTCCGGGTCTTTCTCCAATGCAGAATTGATCCAGTTCACAAAAGCAAACCTCTCCTCCTCTGGATTGCACAAAAAAAATAAAAATGTAAACACAAGAGGACACACAAGAGGGCCCTCCTTTTCAGCTCACCCAACCAAACATAATAAATGTTTTCAAGAGGCCAAAGAGATGCAGTTAACCCAAATCTAAAGGTCACATTAGACAGCTAACTTTTATAGATAGCTTAATGTAGCAGCGTATGTATAGTATTCAGAGTAAACAAGCCTGCTTAGTTTTATTTAAGAAAGAGAAGAGGTTGTACCCGAGTAGGAGTGCTGTGTGCCTGCACTGGACAGTTCTGACGTGCCCCCGATGGCCAGGATGCCCTCTTTCTTGTTGATAGCATTGCGGAAGGTCTTTGCAATATCACTACTTTTAAGCTCCTGGAAGATCTGCAGAAAAAGCATAGGGGAAAAAAATGTGGGCTTTATTTGTGCTACAAGATTACTGAGACATTCAATTGCCTCTGTGTGACCCTCTCAAAAATTACACAGCCAAAAGTACAGATGGACTATTTTTTGCCACGCCCGAGCAATCGGCATGGACCCTGTAAATTTCAAGTAAAACTGCTGACAGCAACTGCAATATAATCTCCCCTCCCCACCCTACTGACTGTCCCAGCAGAGTAAACAAACACTGGGGCATTGATGAGGAAAATCTCCATTAGGCTTCAGACATCAAAAAGCCTAGAGGGGCACTGCCTGTTTCACAGGATGGATGGTCACACAGATCTGCTCAGGAATTGTGCACCAAGATGATGATGATGACTCAAAAGTGAGTAACTGCACACTTCCTCTGATCAGTGTCAGTCAGAGCTTCTTATAAAACTTGGAACCCTATTTATAAGATGATTCATATTCACATTATTCACATGACTTGAAAGAATATAATCCAAAACAAATTCATAAATTAAGACAAATAAGACCAGCTGTTGGACAAAAGAAATTAAAAAATAATAATAATGATAATATTATTCAGTGGAGTGAGTGAGTGTTTAGGAGGCGCTCTTTCAACATTTAGTCATCATTTTGTTGTTTTCAGCTCTGTGAGGTTTTTTTTGCAGTTTCGTGGAGGTCAGTAAATGTCAGAGCATGCTTGGTATTTTACGGGTTAATGGTGACGGGTGACGCACATGAGTATGAAGAAAATCAGTCATACTGACAAAAATGTTTTGCTCGGTTAGGTCACTTAAAACGACTTTAATAAAAGACTGATAAATGAGGCCCAATAATGCATGGATGGGGACTACAAAAATATTAAATGTCTGTGCATATAAACAAGTGCATTGAATCCATCCAGACAGCAGTGATATAAATCTCTATATGGTGAAACACAAGCACTGATGTCCTAACAACTGGCAATTTTTCAGTTCAATTTTTCCTCGATAGGTAAGAGCTACAGAATATAACGCAAAAAATAAAATCCATGGAATTTAAGATCATATCTGATACCAACATCATATAAATGAGGACCAGGTTAAATCCTTTTCCTCTAGTTCGAAATGCATTCACTATCTAACGCAAAGGCCGTTTTGGTTTTCAGTGCGATTAGTTTAAAGCATCTGCTGACTCTGCTAATCAAGGACTTAGCACAGTGAACTCATCCCTCTCTATGCTAAAACAAATCTGCCAGAGTCTTCAGATAATATTCAACATCTGCTCAAAGATAACTACTATTACACATGGCAAAATTTCACCTTAAGCATAAACAGTGTCTTTAATAAAAATAAATAAATAAATAAATAGAAACCTTGCTGAAGTTACTTACTGAAACAAATTCATCGAAGCTGATCTTGTTGTCCTTGTCTTTGTCCCCCTCAATCATCAGCTTCTGGATGATCTCACGGACTTTGTACCCAGGAAGGGGCAGGTTGGCCTCTTTGAAAAGGTCATGGAGCTCGTAGTCATTGATGTAGCCATTACTGTCCAGATCTGTAGAGAGATCATTCACGCACAATGATTTCAGTGCACACTTTAGCAAGTTAATCTGAAGAAGGGCACTATAGGCAGTGTCATTTGGAATGCAGCCATGTTCACAACACGGTGTATTCGTCAGTCAAATAGTAAGATCCGCCCAAAAGCGATTACAAAACTGTTTTGATTTTGCTATTTGGTTCATCCGAATCAGCTGTTCCACCACAGCAACTCACAAGGAAGCAGAGTAGGAGGAAGCGAAGCAGCTTTAATGAAGCCATGGCTCCTGATTTAAAGCATTTAAAGGGATGATTTAAAGCTTTCATGCTCCCTGCTCCCAGAATATTAATTAACACGTAGGAGCATATAAAGCCTTAAACAAGCTAATAACACATTATCTCATTATTCGTAGTGTCACAAAAAGGGTGCTACTTAGCTAACGATGTGCTGTATCATACAATATTACAAGCTTATTCTATATTGAGCTAGCTGTACTCGGAGGTTATTCGGAGTCAACATGAATACACTACTTTATTATACTGTACAGTACCAACACTGAAATGTTCTTCAAATATTTGTGACTGTCACATAATGGTATCTTTTCTACTGGTACAAAAATCATGATATGAAGTGTTGACTGTCTACTTGTCAAAGTTTGTTTCTCTTCTCTCAAAAGTCTTTTTTTTTTTCTAGCTGATTTAAGACACTACAGATATTTATCCCAAAATCATTTCGTAACCTGAAGTAAGCTAAAGTAACACTGGTTTCCCATTCAGTTTGTTTGTGCCCTCCACGAGGTAGAAAATCACGGCGCTGTACGCCCTACCTAGTGCCCTCCATGAGGTAGAACGTCACGGCGCTGTACACCCTACCTAGTGCCCTCCATGAGGTAGAACGTCACGGCGCTGTACACCCTACCTAGTGCCCTCCATGAGGTAGAACGTGACGGCGCTGTACACCCTACCTAGTGCCCTCCATGAGGTAGAACGTGATGGCGCTGTACACCCTACCTAGTGCCCTCCATGAGGTAGAACGTCACGGCGCTGTACACCCTACCTAGTGCCCTCCATGAGGTAGAACGTCACGGCGCTGTACACCCTACCTAGTGCCCTCGATGAGGTAGAACGTGACGGCGCTGTACACCCTACCTAGTGCCCTCCATGAGGTAGAACGTGATGGCGCTGTACACCCTACCTAGTGCCCTCCATGAGGTTGAACGTCACAGCACTGTACACCCTACCTAGTGCCCTCCATGAGGTAGAACATCACGGCGCTGTACACCCTACCTAGTGCCCTCCATGAGGTAGAACGTGACGGCGCTGTACACCCTACCTAGTGCCCTCCATGAGGTTGAACGTCACAGCACTGTACACCCTACCTAGTGCCCTCCATGAGGTAGAACATCACGGCGCTGTAAACCCTACCTAGTGCCCTACATGAGGTAGAACGTCACGGCGCTGTACACCCTACCTAGTGCCCTCCATGAGGTAGAACATCACGGCGCTGTAAACCCTACCTAGTGCCCTCCATGAGGTAGAACATCACGGCGCTGTAAACCCTACCTAGTGCCCTCCATGAGGTAGAACGTCACGGCGCTGTACACCCTACCTAGTGCCCTCCATGAGGTAGAACGTCACGGCGCTGTACACCCTACCTAGTGCCCTCCATGAGGTAGAACGTCACGGCGCTGTACACCCTACCTAGTGCCCTACATGCAAATAATGTTGACCAGTGACTTGGTTGAAGGCTGCACAGCTCTCAGAGGAAAGCAAGATAAGGGCTAATAAAATCAGACTAGCATTAATGGCTTGTTCCGGAAACGATGCAGCAGCCTATAGTCAGCCATTTTAAGCCAAAACGCTGCACTGTGATGTATAGATGAAACATCTAGGTTCAGCTTCTGTCTTTACTTCTGTACTGGCTGACTTCTCTCCCAGGAGAGCTGCTCTTGAAAGACTGAGTCATGTCTCGAGGAAGAAAACATTATAATTAGAGTTTTGCATGGCCTTATGTCCACAGTAGCGAATCCTAGCAAGTTTTAAAAGCAGCAAAAAAAAACAGAAATAACAAAAGCACTCATGTCGATGCAGCTGGACACCTAGCTAAATCTACAGTTCCAATCAGTACAGGCTTTACATGCATGTATTTGGAGAAAAAGGCTATGCAGAGAGGTCTAAACTGAAGGGAGGGCATACACAAAATCAGCAAGAACACCACGGCTAATAATGCTTACAGTGGACATTAATACAGAGATCGTGTTTAGCTAGAAAAGAAACAAATCGAATCAAATCAATGCACTTTGTGTTGGGATGCCAATCATTTTTGCGAACATCAAAGTCTCCAGAAGAACTGTGACTGGTTCTGCAAGATGCTCAATAAAACTTACCAGCTCATTTCCTTATAAAACTGCACACATTGTACCGGAGACGACTATTTTTATTTTTATGTCACACCAGATATTGACTTGGTTTCATTTACTACTGTTTACGGTATTTTTTATTATTTTTTTTAAATGTAGAAACATCATGAAGGCATCTTTGCATGTGCCTAAAACTTTTGCACAGTACTGAATGATCAGAATGTCACGTTTTGCTGACTAAATTCATAAAAAATTAAAAGCACTGTTCAATCAGTACTCAACAGGGACATGGAATAAGGTGCTCATGTTTGAGGAGGAGGAATGCTGCAGTACTGGAGAGGAAACTGGAAACCGTTGCAGCGTTTTTTTGTTTTTCCTTCACAAAAATGCACCCGAAATGCCTAGAAAACACATTTTTGTGTATTTTGTCAAGTACTAACCAACAGACTTCCTTTGAAGAAATAAACGGAAACGCTGGCCTCAAAGTTTATTGTGACCGTTGCAGCCCCTCGTGTGTCTCGACTGTTGTAATCAAAATCCCAGACGTAAAAGCACATGGAAGTATTTATGGTTGGGGTGCATTGTTAATTCTTTATTTTCATGGGGCATTACACACACAACGGGTCAACACACTATTCAGCATTGTTAATGCTAACTAGATTCCTTTCACATTACAGTGCTGCAGTGACGCTTGCTCTCAGCCGCGTTCAGCGTTTGTTTTTCTTTTTGTAACGGGAAAGAAGCTGCTGTTATTACTGCTGCTGTTAGGGTGTTTTCCCACTGTTCGTGGTCAACGACTGGAAGGACTGGAAGTTAGTATATCCCAGGACGAGGAGAAAGAGACCTGTGTATCGCCCGAGAGCACGGCGAAAGTGACTGGGCCATTTGAAAACCATCAGAAAGATGAATCTCTGTATCGCTCTTAAACACCCTGAAACACAAAACAAACTCATACCTGTGAAAATCTCTCTCATCGTAGCGAACGCATTCCATTCATAACTGTTAACGCATGTCAAAAGAAATGCGAGTTTTAAATGGTTATGTCCTCTTGGATGGCTGAGTACGATTACACAGACGACTCGGGGTTGGGTCAAATGTTTTAACAGAGTGCTGAGGTCACAATTTTTTCACGAAGATTTCTTCTTAGCACTTCTTTTTTTTGATTTGGGGAGCTGACCTGCTAAGTTAGAGAGTTAGAGGACATTGGAGATGGCGGGGGTCATGGAAGCATTTCCACATTGCATATTCACGTACGTTCGTAGATCCTGGCATCTGTAATAAGATTTTGAGATTTAAAGATGTCCCTATGCATTTTGTCAGACCTTTGGGCATTAAAACACATTAAACGATTTATAATTATACATAGATTGTTTTGAATGGGTAAAAGTGACACAGGGGGACAATATCTGTATTGGCTTAGCAAGTATACAGCAAACAAGCTTACTGCAAACAAGTAGACTAGTAATAAAGTAGGCAGCCTAGTCATCTTGGTATGTTAGCTAACGGACATTTCGTGAGTACACTGAATTTGTTCATGTCGGTTCATTTTAAGACAGTAAATACAGTTTTGTTTTTGAGTGAATAAACCAAATGGTTGCCAAATGGTGAGGGCGGGGGTTCGGCAGCTTTACAAGTCAAGCAGCCTCTTGGTGGAGATTCACACCAGCCTTTGCAGCTTTAACACTGTGTCTGATACAATAATAGTAACTAGGTTTGGAAACTAAAATGTAGCTGTTCTATTTGTTCTTGACATGAAATTAAAACCGTAGCGTGTATATTAAGACATGGACAGAGTTTCATTCAGCCAAATGCATGCCTTTATAACCAACAGTGTAATATGCATATTCATATATTTTGTGTGATATCACCTTGTGCATAGTCACATACATGGTAAAACTTTAACTTTTTATGACCCTACTGTAACCTGCTGACGGTAATTTTATGGACAGTCATCTTTTATACTGTGTTTCTGCTTTTTTTTTTTTTTTTAAGTGCAGAGCAATGACTCAACGAAGTCTAAGCATTTATTTTATATCCATCCAATACTAAATCTATCATACAGTATGTAGTTATAGACTGTGATACCCGTCTTCATATGGACAACATAAGCAAATAAAATTAAATGACTTTTATGTCATGAACACTGTCTCTGTACATTCCATCGCCCTGGGTAAAAAAGGCTAATGCGCTGTTTACAGAGATGTCACCCTTCGCCTTTACACACAGGAGCCACACCCAATTCCATTATGAAGTGTCTAACTAGCTGGACGAGCCTTGAAGTGAAACCTCACCGGCTCCAGCCTTGAGACGAGACGAAACCATCGCAGTATAAATTCCAAAATGATTAACCAAACCTGGTTCTGTGAAAAGTTTCAACAGCAAACGTCAACAATCGATTTTTCAGGTTAAATGAAATGGGAGCTGTGAGCTGCTTGCTCCAGGAGATTCACAGCTTCTGATTAGCGTGCGGATTTACTGGCCGAACCAGCAGAACAGGAAGCCCACTCACCGACTTTCCCGAAGGCTTCACGCAGCTCCTCCAGCTCGTCTTTGGATATCTTCGCTGCCATCTCCCTGGAGAACGACCTGTACCTTCCTCACTCCAACAATGTGCCTTTTTTTCCTGTTGGGAGAGGAACAGAGAGAGGGAGGTCATGCAGAATAAAGACACTATTCACTTCCAAGGCCAATTCATTCCTTTGCTTTGCTTTCAGATTTAACACGCTGTAACGATCCACTCTTCGGGTGAAGTGCAGAGCCAATACACCATCACCATCCACACTCGCGTACAGAATACAGTACACTTACTTTGCATGAGATGCAAAGGATTCTTAAACATGCAAATAAAGATCACTGCATTTGTCCTGAATTGGGGAAAAGAGTAACTTAATGCTACTTCTGGCAAAACGTTTCATTCTGATGTTTATTTTCAACGCTGTAGGTAGTGGTGTGGCTGCAAACTGAATCACTTCCACGTGGTCTATATGTACGGTATGTGAAGCTAAAAAAATGTCATCAATAACTATCTGATGAGCTCAGGTAATACCAAAACTGCCACCTATTCATAGCTACAGGCTGCAGAGATTTGTTACGCCAGCACTGCAGATGAGGCCTGGAGCACTTTGGTTTTGTTTGGATTTGCTTTTTTCTGTTACATAACTGGATTAAAAAACTTTTAAAGAAGCTCAACAAAATATTTCCTAACAACAGAGTAGGCCTACACGATAAAGGTTAGAAGATGATTATTCTAATGTAGTAACAACAATGCGGTTATTATTATTATTATTATTATTATTATTATGAATGACAACTATTTAGCTAATTATGGAACAGAGTTAATCAAAATAATTTTAAAATCAGAAATTTACAGAAAGATCAGTTAGAAAATATAGGTGGGCGATATGAAAAAATAAACAAACATATAATTATTCTCGAAGGCATTTCTTTGATACACAATATGTATCATTGATATTTCAATTTGCAAACAATTTCCCAGCAGTACAGTACTGTTTAAAAAAAAAACCATTCAATGATACCTTATTTTTTATATATATATATAAAAAAAATGAACACTGAAACAGAATTTCTCACACCTTTAAAGATTAAGTTCAAAATTTTATTCATCACTTCAGCTGTTTCAGGTCAGATTGTAATTATTTAAAAATGAGAAAAATAAAATAAAACTGAAATAATTTAATAAAAAGATACTATGACATCCATAATAAGTCAGAAAAACATATTGTGACATGATTTATCACAATATTGATATCACCATTTGTCTCAGCTCTATTAGAACATATCAGTTCGTAACTTGTGATTAAATGCACCAGTCAGTTTTATGCTTAATTTAATTTACACCGCTTCATTACACTGCTGACTGACCAGAGAGAAGAAAAAAAACATCCAATTATGAAAGCTACAGAAATGCAAACAGCACTGACTACTATTACTATTCACATGATTCTTTTTTTATTTATTTATTCCTCCTTACAGTCACCAAGGACAGAGAGTCAGGTTCACTCTCAAAAACAAGGAGTTTAAAACAAATCTAGAAAACTAATGATGCATCAGTGGTTACAGATGTGAAGAAGCCATGCTGAGCCACAGGACACATTAAACTGCCCGCTTTCTCAGCGATGACTCAACGCCACAGCGGGCGGAGTGGCAGAGGTGGACTTGCACACACCCATCACAACTGGCTCCCTCCTACACACACACTAACAAACAAACACACACAACGAGACAAGCCAAAGATAAAAAATATATATATATTTTTTTAAACTGTTTTTAAAATATGTGCTGGTCTAGCCTTGTTCACTTATGAAATTAGTCCTTCTGGTTTTCTAGATTAAACCTGACTCCGGATCAGCTCTGATGACCTAAACCACGGTACAAAAATAGTCTTTGGGGGAAAAGATGGCTTTGTGTTGTATTCACAACAAGACGTTTCAAGGTCTGTCTGATCCTGTAACACAGCGACCTCTCAGACGCTCCACCCAAAGCACCGCTGCTGTCCTGCAACAAACATCTGCTCCAGATACCTTCCTCCTACTGCGTGTAATTACTTTCAAAACAGCCTCATTCTGCGAGACAGAATATGTAACTGAGCCATGGCACTTTGATTTGCATGAAGTTTGTTTTCCTCTCAAATGAGTTCAAAACAAACCATGCTTCACATGAATGATTTTTTATTTTTATTTTATTTATTTATTTTTTTACTTCTCTCTTCCAAACAAACTAGATCCTACAGCTTTTCTGCTTTCATACATTAAACATCATGGAGGCCTGGAGTCATTAAAACATTATGCATTATTAAGCAAACACTTTAGGCAGACAAGCACACACAAACACACAAACACACAGACACACAGACATACAAAAGCACTCCTCCCATGGGACCCGAGCCAACAGACTAAGCGGAATATCCATGTGTGTGCTCTCCGCCTAAAGTGTCCTAACAGCCGTAAGCCAAGGAGAACACAATGAAAACAATGCGAACGGCAACTGCGCAACACAACCTTTTTCTTTTCAGTCCTTTAGAACTGCTGACGCCAAACGAGTTCAGAAAGAAAACAGCTCAATGTTCCACGGCGGTGGTTAGCCGACTAGCTGGCAATAAAGCAGGATAAAGAACACGAGCACACTTCCCCCTTCAAGTCTAATGCTGAAACATGAGAGCAAAGACAGCGAGTTAAAAAGGGTGAGCAGGAGAACGAGCAAAATTGTGTAAAAATAAATAAATAAATAAATAAATAAAAATTTAAAAAAAGAGAGAGAGACAGAGAGAAAGAGAGGGAGCAGACCTGTGGTGCGAGTGGCTGCAGAGGCTGAGGCAGAGGCAGTGCTCCCTCCACACCCTCCGAGGCAAATGTGGAGCGCCAGCATTCCTGTCTGCCTCACAAAGACCTCAGGCAGCAAGTCAGAACACTTCCTGCCCAGCAATGGGAGCTGCCTCCCTGCCTCCCTGCCTCTGAAGAGGAAGGGGGAGGATGGGGGAGAAATGTGTTAAAATGTGTGTGAGAGAAAAGCATGTGTTTTCTTTACCACTGCCTCGCTACCAAATTTACGGGGGGGAGGGGTGGGGGGGAACTAGACTGAGACTCAGTCTGACCAGCTACTGCTGCCCTAACCTAGACTTGTTACCGCTCCCCCGATTTCAATAACAAACTATAAAAGAACTGCGATCTTGGATTCAAAGAAACAAACTAGTATCACTGTCACGGTATTAACACCATGCACTCGATTCAATTCAACTCCGATTCATTCGTACAGCACTTTCAACAACAGACATGGTCACAAAACAGCTTCGCAGAAATCCTGATGTTGATTTATATTTAGATCCTTTATGAGTAAACCAGAGGTGACACCGGGGTTCTTCCACATGTTGTCTCAGGAAAGGAGTTTTTCCTGTAGATGATCCAGACTCATAAGCCCATCCTCTGCTGGGTGAGACCTGATAGTAGGATTATGAATCATTCCTCTTTTACAACTGTATACTATAACATTAAGCAGATATAAGTGTGCAGAAAGAATGATCAGTATGAGTATATTGTGAATAAGAGTCCTGGGATGAGTACAGCAGCAGTTCTTAGGTGCAAGACTACAGTATCCAGGTGAAATTATTTACTGAAGCAAGGGTCAGACTCAGGCATAAACTGGGTTTGGGACTGATGTAACTGACTGGATATTAAATATTTCACAGAGACTTTGACTGTGGTATGGCTGTTGCTGTTGGCTGGTTTGATTATTTCAGAAAGTTTCAAATGTAACAGTCTCTAGAGTTTACACAGAATGGTGTGAAAAACAACAACAACAACAATAACAACAACAACAACAACAAAAAACATCCAGTGAGTGGCAGTTCAGAGTGCAGAAACACCTTGTTGACAGATCAGAGGGAAATGACCAGATTGATTCGAGCTGACAGGAAGGATACAGTAACTTAAATAATCACTCATTACAACCGCGGTGAGCAGAACAACATCTGAGAATGTACACCAGGTTGAACTTTGAGACGGACAGGCTACAAGAACCGAAAATGATGATAATGATGATAATAATAATAATAATAATAATAATAATTCCTTAGATTTATATAGCGCTTTACATTATATGGGGGGGGGGGAATCTCCTCAGTCCACCGCCAGTGTGTAACATCCACATGGATGATGCGACGGCAGCCATAGTGCGCCAGAACGCCCACCACACACCAACAAAGATCACTTCGGGTTTCGCTCCTGTCAGCCAAGAACAGGAATCTGGTGCTACACCGAGTACACTGGCTGGACTTTTTCCCCCAATCTTCAACTACCCACTTCCAACTTGTGCCTTATATCTTGGAATTATTACATTTCTCTTTTGGAATTCAGGGGCGATCCAATAATTTCAGTTCTGTTGTATCTTAGAATATCAAACTAAAAACCATTTGCTCTGATAACAGTTCTGCAAAACCTAATTCACGAGAATATACTGCTATTCTAGCTCATTTGAGCCATGCTGGATGAAAAACCATACACATTACACAAACACAACATCATTTCAATTCCATCAAAGGAAAAGCAATTTCAGATACAGAGATGGGGAGGGCCATGGGCATACAGTGACCACTGACACTCTCACTTTCTCAGGAAACCCTCAACACAAGGAAAAACCCAGAAAACAAATGCCGAATGGCTGTAAAGGATGGGCCTGCCACTGAGAGAGAAGTTAAATCATTTTTATAATATGATTCAGCTGTGAGCAAAACACTATGAGTGACATACGACAAGCTCGAACATGAGACAGGCGATCACCTGCTCAACGAGTCTCGGCTTGTGCGTCGGCAACAAAAGAGCTGAGGTGCTTAAAAGTTCTCGCATGTGTGAAGACGTGCATTGTGAAACATATGGGAGCACCAGGATGAATGGAATTCCAGCAGGGCAAGGACACAAGTCTGATTCAACAGGCTGAACCACTGTTATCCAAAGTTTTGCTTACAGTTGGTGCCTAAGGAACAGTTGTGATGAACACATGACCCAAAACATGTTGTAGAGCAAAACGTGACAGGTGTGTAGGCAAACTCTGCGTGCGTACAGGCAACTGTTTAAGTTCATCAGATATCACACTGCCCATACAAGGTTATTTCTGTGAAGCCACAAAGCATCAGCTGCTAATGTTATTAGGAGAGATAACAGAAGTAATTATGCTAGAAGTAATGAGACTCCGCGAGTCTAATTTTCCTGGGACTCTGGTGTGCAAATTGGACATCTGAGTCATTACACCATTCACATCACCCTAGAACTACTGATCGTGTTCCTGAGATCAGCTTAATGTTGTGGTGGATCCGGAGCCTATTTCAGGAACACTGGTCGTGAGGTGGGAATAGATACACCCTGGATTGGACACCAGTCCATCACAGGGCACCATGCCCACACATTCACACACTCATTCACACCTAGAAGCAATTTAGCGGAGACATGATGAGAAAAACACAAAACTCCACACAGACAGTCAGATCAAATCAGGGATCCTGGAGCTGTGAGGTGGTAACGCAGACCTCTGTGCCACCATGCCACACAAAAGGAGTAATCTGTTTACGGCATTTCTGTCAAAACTCTAATTACTTGAAAGATTTAGTATTTTAAGTACTCTTAATGAACCTATAATTTTATACTGCCACAGGCAAAGTGCAAAGTGGCAGTAGCGCCATACCATGCATAAACCATGACAGGTGAAAAGTGTCACTTTCTTAAGCAAAGGAAAATACGAAAGGCAATACTATTCCATGTCACTTTTATGTAGGTTTGCAAAATAGGAGGCACTAGGCTAATCAACTTGCTGTTTATTTTCCTTTGGTACCAAAAAATAAGTGGTAAAGAACCTCACTTATGAATGCTGGGCATGTCATTAAGCAGGAACACCTTGAAGTGAGGAACCAGTCTCGTACAAGAAGATTCTCAGACATGCAGGCGGACACGAGATGTGCATCATTATGTGAGCTACTTAGTGCTCCAGTCAATGACACAATGAAAGCAAAGCAACGTGACAAGTTGAACCAGTCATATTACTTGGCATGTAACTACACTATATGGTCAAAAGTATGTGGACACCTGACCATCACACCCATATGTGGTTCTTCCCCAAACTGTTGCCACAAAGTCTGAAGCACACAATTGTATAGAATGTCTTTCTACACAAGCATTAAGATTTCTGGATTATGGCAAACCTGTTCCAGCATGACAATGGTTTGCCATAAAAGACATGGTTTGCCAAGGTTGGTGTGGAAGAACTCGACTTACCTGCGCAGAGCCCTGACCACAACCCCATTGAACACCTTTGGGATGAACTGGAACACTGCACCCCAGACATCCTCACCCGAAATCAGTGTCTGACCTCACTAATACTCTTGTACCTGAGTGAGCACCAATCCCACACTCCAAAAACTAGCGGAAAGCCTTCCCAGAAGAGTGGAGGTTACTATAACAGCAAATGTGGAGACCAACACCATATTAATGTCCATGCTTTTGGAATGGGATGTTCATTGGTCAGGTGTCCACATACTTTTGGCCATATACTGTATATGTAACTGACCAGAAAGTGCAAAAGACTGTATAAACAAAAAGTGCGTTTTGAAGCTGACTAAAATGGTTCATTTAGATTGAAATACACCTGCGCAGCTTGTGGGGGAAAAGATAAGAGGGTGAAATATAATTAGCACAACAGAAGAAAGCCAAACTGGGTAGATGCAGTCACACCTAACTTTCATAACACACAGGAACACACTCCCTCAGGCAGACACAACTGAAAAGGTTTAATTGCTTGAAATGCAGGGCCAGAACAACAAGTTATATTACTAACCCAAGTTCTATAAACGTTGGGATTTTTTCTAAAATGCAATAAAAACAAAAATCTGTGATTTGTCAAGTCTCTTTGAAACTTTAATTAACTGACAAAAGTACAAGGAAAAGATATTCAATGTTTTCACTGAACATCTTAATTGTATTTTGTAAATATAAACAAATTTAGAATTTGATGCCTTCAACACACAAAAAAAGTTGGGACAGAGGCATGTTTATCACTGTGTTACATCACCCTTCCTTTTAATTACACTTTTTAATGGTTTGGGAACTGAGGATTCCCATTGTTGCAGTTTTGCAAGTGGAATTTTTTCCCATTCTTGCTTGATACAAGACTTCAGCTGCTCAACAGTCCTTGGTCACCATTGTCTGATTCTCCTCTTCATGATGCGCCATAGGAGACAGATCTGGACTGCTGGCAGGCCAGTCAAGCACATGCACTCTGTGTCTACGAAGCCACGCTGCTGTAGCACGTGCAGACTGAGGCCTGGCATTGTCCTGCTGAAATAACCATGGACTACCTGGGAAAAGAAGTTGCCTTTATGGCAGCATATGTCTGTCTAAAATCCCAATATACGCCTCCACGTCAATGGTACCTTCACACATATGCAAGTCACTCATGCCGTGGGCACTGATGCACCCCAATACCATAACAGATGCTGGCCTTTGCACCTTTCGCTTATAACAGTGTGGTTGGTCTTTTTCACATTTGGCACGGAGAACTCGACGTCCGTTTTTCCCGAAAACGAACTGAAATTTGGACTCATCTGACAACAGCACACGTTTCCACTGCCTTTCAGTCCATCTGATATATGAGCTCGAGCCCAGAGAACTCGGTGGAATTTCTGAGTTGATGTGTGGCTTCCTCCTTGCGTAATAGAATTTCGGGTTGCATTTCTGGATGCAGCAGTGGACTGCATTAAGTGACAACGGTTTTCCGAAGTACTCCTGAGCCCATGTGGTTATATTTATCACATTAGCCTGACGATTTCTCAGGAAATGCCGCCTGAGGGCTCGAAGGTCACACACATTCAACAGTGATTTCTGGCCTTGCCCTTTACGCAATGAGATTTCTCCGGATTCCCTGAATCTTTTCACAATATTATGCACTGTAGATGGTGAAAGACCTAAATTCTTTGCAGTCTTGCATTGAGCAATGTTCTTTTTGAACTGACTGACAATTCTCTCATGAAGTTTGGCACAAAGTGGTGAGCCACGACCCATCCTTGCTTGCAAAGCCTGAGCTTTTGGTGGATGCTCCTTTTATGCCCAATCCTGATACCCTCCTCTGTTACCAATTAACCTGATCCTCCAAAATGGTGTTACTTGAATATTCTATAAACTTTTCAGTCTTATTTTTCCTCTGTCCCAACTTTTTTTTGAGTGTGCTGAAGGCATCAAATTCCAAATCTGTTTATATTTACAAAATACAATTAAGTTGGTCAGTGAAAACATTGAATATCTTTTCCTTGTACTTTTGTCAGTTAATTACTTCAAATAGACTTGACAAATCACAGATTTTTGTTTTTATTGTATTTTAGAAAAAATCCCAACTTTTATGGAAATGGTAGTTCTGTAAATACTTTGGGTTCTGTTTTTAGTGAAAGAGCATTACCAAATACTCTCGTGGTGCTCAACACCTTTCCAACTCAAACACTCAACAGAATACAAGCATCGAGTGTCTTATTAAGCTGTTGGGCCACCACAAGCTATGTGGAACTGTACTGCAGAGATAAACACCAATCTTCCTAAAGATAAGTGTTTCTAATGATGGGGAGAGCAGTCGTTCAGCTGAGGTAAGATCTGGTGACTGTGAAGACTATAGCATATGATAGGTTTCATATTCATAAAACCATTCAGTGTGCACTGCACAGGGGGAGGAGTCATCCTGGAAAAGGCCAGTCCCATCAGAAAAGCTTTCATCACAGGATAAAGGTGATCATGCAGAAGAACTTTGTACTGATTTGCAGTGATGGTTCCCTCTATATGGACAAACGCTGCTCTTTCCTTTAATTTGCCAACTGTCAGTAACATTAACAAGCTGAGCAGACACACAGAGTTTATGTCTGTATAAGTAATAATGTTTAATAACTCCCAGTAGCCCAAGGTGATCAAAAGTATTAAAACACCTTTACTGCTAAATATCAGAGGTGTTGGTCATTTCCTATTCAAACAGAGACTGGCTGTTGCTGATGGTGATTCAAGGCTGTCTCCGTGACTAATAGATCTTGAAACCGACGGCTTTTATAAGAGGAAAAAAATGTGGCACTGTTTGGTCCGGAGAGACTGACACACTTAGCAACTTCCCAGTTCTGAGCTGAGCACCACCAGTGGAAAATATGATTTACATATCTAACCAGGAGGGATACAAAGGGCAAAGGTTGCACAAAACCACATGCTAAACCATCCACAGTAATAAAGATGACACCACTTACATGAGCCTATAATGCTCTGAGAAGTGTTACTAATACAATAAATGCAATGCAATACTCTGTATGGGGGTTTAGCCTTCACTTCATCTCTACCTAAAGAGAGCGATGCAGCGGCGCTTTATTCATTTAGTCATCCAGTTCTCTCACGTCTTCAACTGTATACTCAAACAGATCATCTTCGAGAGCTTCAGCTTTCACACTAATACCACCATCAACACTACCGTGCTAGTTAGGCTATACTGTGGATCGCTAACTAGCCGAACCGAGCCTCTGCCGTTACTCATTGTAACTGTGTCGTATACTGGAGCTTCTCTGCATTCTGGAATTTCTGAGTCCGGTGTTTGCCGTTTACTGTTATCCTTTATGTTTTTAGATCATTGAAATATGTTCTCATATTAAACTCCTATTAAACACTTTAACTGTTCCACCAGCGTGGCATACAACTGCCACCAAGAGTTTCAGGGTTTAATCAGAAGAATTCAACCTACTCGTAACACTGTGTCTACAATCATTCCACACCACAATAATTCTGCATCAGCACTACCTCATTCATCTAAGCGGCAAATTCCCTAAAGCTATATTTAGCATCAAATACTGACCACTGAACAGCGTTTGCACATCAGCATAACCACTAACCGTGTTTATTTTTCTTCTGATGCGATTTGCAAAGTCAATTTGGTGAAACAGCATCCTGACAAAGGTGATGGCTCCAGCGTTGTTTATCAAGAGTGCTGCCACATTTCAGCTTCCTTTCAAGGACGTTACCCAAAAATGGACAACCAGAGAGCGTAAAAGACAGCTACAAAACCTCTGCACTGACGAACATGCAAAACAAAATTTGCTGAACCAACATGAAGGAACTTTTGAGTCAGCGGTTAAACCCCTTAAGATGTAAAGCTGCTCTCCTGAGATTCCTGTAACACTACAATTTAACTGGACAGTTACTCTGTGAATGCATGCTCTTTATACACAAGTACCTTTTTTGCCTCATATATGCCTTTAAAAATGGCTTTTCATCACCCTGCACTGGTTTCCAGAAAAGCCAGAACCAGACATTCCTAACAAGCCAAAGAATCGGAGTTTAGTTTTGGGAAGCGTGTCTAAAACGTTGAGCAGCAACGTGAGCGAACACACAGGCCTGTTTCTGTTTCTGCACAGGGCCGGTTCCCCCGGCGGGAGCGCATTCATAATTCAGCAGAAGCGAAGTAGGTCTTTAAAGATGGCAGGCACAAAATTCCAGGATCGACTTCTACAATTCCCTGTGAAATAACACTGCGATACAAGGCTCAGGGCTTATATCTACAGTAAAGACTAAATAGTCCAACGCATTAGACGCTGTAAATTAGATTTAGACTAGTAAATCTGCTGGTACTCTATGTGACACACGGGCTCCCTTTTCTCTGCGCTGTAATAAATCATTGCTTTACTTCAGCCTAACATCTGGCAATCACATTATATCAGATGTCTTCAACTGCTTTTAGCTCCCATGTCGTTTTACATGAAACTGATGCTACTGTTATTTCCCTCTGACATCATCTATAAAGGCGCAGCTCTACACTACAGAAAGCTTTTACATTTACATACCTGTACACTGCAACAAACAAATGTTAACATATAACGTGCTGGGACATAAACTGTCACAATAAAGTTTTCTCGTGACTGTACATATGGGCGGAGATCGTAACAGGGAGTCAAAAGTGAAGCCAAAATGTCTCTGAGGCTCTCTAGTGACTGGCTGCAGTATAAATTTTAACCCCGCCTATTCCCATGTTAGTGAACAGGACTCCATGCAAACTTAAGTCCACATCTCCACAAATTATTTACAGGAATAATTTGTTTAGTCGTTTTCAGTTCAGTTGACCATAATATCGCCCCCGTTATTTTTTTCCTTTTGCGTTTTATCGGAGTTATCTGGTGATAAATAAAAGGGTGCGGTTGAAGAGGTGATTGACGGCTTCCTCCGTGTCAGTGCCGCAGAAACACGCACGCACTTCAACACAGACCTGAAGCTCTTGGCAGTTCTGTAGCAAAGCCAGGTCTTGTTCTGCAGTAAACTGTTGTAACAGACCCTCAGCAGGGAGTTTTTTGTAGTTTTTCCTGGTATGTTGCTCATTTTGACGTCTAAGCCAGCTCTGGATATTATAACTAGCAAACGAACGTTACTGAACGAAGTGATGGTATAAAACCAAGGCAGCTAACACTAGCTAGATTTTATAATAATTTAGCGACTCTGTGAGCTTCGCTAACTCTCAAAGTGGTAAGATTAACCGGTCACTCCTTTGAAAAAGGAGTGCACAATGCCCTGCCTCCAAGCTCTCCGCTGCACGGATTGGGGCTCCAACCTTTGCAAGATGGCGACTCCCATTTCAACTCAAAATAGGCTTTAAAAACGCACAATGGGAGTGAAGGCCATCACGTTGTCCACTCACACTTAGGGGATTCAGATGCAGGCAACTTTTGTTTACACCAGGCCTGGGCGATAGGGCAAGTCGGATATCAGCGATGATGGACGTGTGACCCGATCACGATGTCTGACAGGTGGTGAGGAAATATGAGCGGAGATCCAATGTTTGAGAGTCTCGGGCTTTTACCTTTTATAAGGTTGTTTTCAGACCTGTAGATCTGCGCTTTGTTCCGAAACAGGGACTTAAATGGTTACAACGTTGCATTTTCTCCTTGGCTCCGTTTGCATTCACAAGGCAACATTTCAAAGCGTACCAAAATGTGTTTATGCAAGTCGCATGTGAGTAAACTGTCCTCTCATTGGTCAGCGCACGCTTGTTTATGTTCTGGGGTTCTGCTCATAGCGCTCATCTATCAAGATGGATAGACAGCATCACAATAGAGAGCTTACTGTGGCTTTCTTTTTATCTGTAGTTATTATAATTGATCTAATTTATATATTCCACAGAGCGATTAAAGCCCACCTCCTTGAAACACCTTGTAGACCTCATTGTTTTTATGCGTTTTTGAAAGTTGTTCAGAAATAGGTTCATCAGATCAAATTTCAATGAGGCATTTTACCTCGTCTTAGGTCCAAATTAAACTGCAATTCGTGTTGCGAGCCGTTAGGGAAATGAACTTTTTTTTTACGTAACGCAGTTGCGATTAAGCTTTGCTATACAGGTTGGTTTGTTGGTCTGTTGGATTGCTTTCTCACCACAAGCGAACCGCTCCAGAGTTCGTTTGCAGTCAGACCCGATTGTTTTGCAGCGGATCCAAGTGCGGTTGCCGTGTTTATATATCTCTAAACGAACTGAACCAAGGGAAAAAAAACGCACCAGGTTCCGAAACAACTGCTCCAAACGAGCCAGGTGTGAAAACGCCCGAAGCCTACAATAGCTTGGGTTGGATCCTCCAGTTTTCCTCTTTTGTTTGCTTTAAATCCAAAATACTGCCAAACTGCCAATGCAGTTCCTTTCTTACAAACCAACCTAATATTCATTTTGTATCTGTAAAATTTGATTGAATTCAAGGATCATGTCATTTCTGCAACTGCCCATTTTATTTCCTTAATTTACTCAATACTGACCTCAACATTACCGATTATTTACCATGTGGTTGTGAGTTAATTAGTTAACTATAAAAAAATAAAAAAAATCCTGGAAGTGAGACAGGTGTGTTGGTAGGTTACCCTGATTTATTTTGTATCAAGGAATTATATACATAATGTAATATTAAATATAAAATGTGTTATAACAAAAAAAAAAAAAATTATGTAACAATGTGAGAATGATGAATATGCGTACCAAAGAAAGTCTGTTGTTCGGGGCGAGGCGATACTAACAATCATCATGATATTTTAAGAAGGAAAGATCGTCATTTTTTTATTTGTAAAAATATCAGCCATCCCTAGTCTTTAGTCTTAAAGAGCCAATGGATACGGCCTGATCGCTCTGTATACATGTTTAACATAAAGCCAGCATATACCACCTACTTAGACTGCACACTGCTGAACTACACGCCCACGTGCAGGAATCACGTTTAAACAAATCCGGTGGCGGGCTACATGAAGATGGCGCGTGAACGCAGGCCTGAGGACGGGTGGCCATCTGCTCATGACAACACTGTTCTAAAGAAAAACCACACCACTTCCATCATATTCCATGAAAGTGGTTTGGATATCTTAAATGTGATCAAGCTGAATTATGCTGCTGACAAAGTCTGGAAACACTAATGATTTGTTCTACCATTTAAAAATTCCAGATAGCCAAGAGGCTCCAGGCTTGTTTTCATCAAGCTACAGATTTTCTCCTCTCGTACAGCAGAAAAAGGAGAGAGAGAGAAATAAAACCTCATACCTCTTAGTGACTTTAATGCTGTAACCATAGCACACGCTCCCAAAACCTGCCACCAGCTGCACTACACACATCAGTCGGGGAGCGATGTGACTGTCGGTAAGAGGATTTTTACTCTGTGTATTAATTAGCATGTGCAGACGATGATACACGATCTTTTCTGAATCTCTGAATCAGGATCACTTCAGTATGTGAAAATAGTAATGAAACCAAGCAAAATAAAGTGAAGAACACAGCTGTTATAGAACTCTCCGACACCTCAAGATTAAACATATCGTGAGGAAATAATAACGACGCTAGCCGGACTCAATTTCTACTTTTAAGTGCGATGTGAAGAAAGAAAACTACAGTTTAAACTACAAAAGTTAAAAACTACAGCTGTTTAGTCGGCATTATTTTGAAGGATTCTCTTTAAAAGCTGTGACTGTTCTATACTGTTAGAAATATCGAGATAGATATAGAAAAATTTATTCGGAAACCTTTTAGGCCTTGCTTTGATCCCTAGGCCAATGGGATAGCACGGATCCAGGCACATTTCATAACTGGGATAATCCTAATAGGGAATGCTTCATTTCTTACAGTCAGTAATACAAGCCAAGACAGATCAGCACAAGGCACTTCCTTATTATTTGAACTTTTCCTAATATAGTGCGTTTTGGAGCACCTACCTGACCGCTATGCTCGACTTGCCTAATCAGCAATGGAGATGATGGGCTTGGAACACGAGTCTGATATCCTGTTCAGGAGGAAGTGAACCTGCATTGTGTGACAAGCCATCAGCAAGTTGGAAACTAGTGTTTGACTCCTTACACAGGGTTTCTCCTATCTATCTATCTATCTATCTATCTATCTATATATATATATATATATATATATATATATATATATATATATATATATATATATATATATATATTATTATTATTATTATTATTATTATATATCATGCATAATTGCATTCTGTCGTTGGTTAACTTTATACTGAATGCAACCTTTATGCAAATCAGCCCATTTTTCTAGCAGTGTACAGCTCTCCATACAGAGTCTTTTCCACTAAAAACTGTTATAAGTTTTATTTAGCAGCAGTCTAACCCTCGAGGAAGACGCAAGGCTAGGCTCGACACTGGAATTTGTTTTTTCTGCTTCGAGTCTGAGTGGCATACCAAGTTTGGTGCAGCCGAGTTAATGAGGAGTTTTACTCCTTTTATTCTGGAGCATTCTGACTGATAGAAATACTAAAGTATAGACACTAACACAGGAATGTGCACGTGATCCCTTTTAGAAACTAAACTAAAAAACACCAGCATTGCATTCCATCACCCAATGCCAGCGCGTCCATGTTGGGAATGAGTAAAAGTAAGGCACATTCGAGACAAAAATCTGATAAATATCCTACACTTAAGTACATTTCCTGTTATTATGTTAACTAAAAACCCTCCAGAGGCTAACAGAGTGGGCAAATTTCCCCACGATAAATAACAACAAACAAACAAAACAAAACAAAAAAACAGGAAAACTGTTAGATGCAGAAGAAATATGTAAAATAATGAAAATTTCATACCAGCACTTTCTTAACTGAGCAATCCACATAGCACTAATCACATCACAACACTAAGACAACTAAGCAGCGTGCACCGCTGACTACAAGAAGAACTAGATGCTTTGCATCCCAAATCAGAAACAGGTAAAAAGGAAACTGGAAGAAATGTACCATGTTAACACAACGACATTTACATATCTCCTCACAACTAGACTACAATTTAGGTGTTAACACGCACGTATGTGAGCTCAGGCAAACCGTTTGCATAATTCTGACACGACCAAATATAATAAGTGAGAGCATGTTTTTGGCTCTGATCGCTTTCCGTACTCTTCGTTCACTCATCTACACTAAACTGTCCCTTACACACCGGAACACACCCCGGACGGCAAGAAGACACCGGTCCAGTGCTTGGGGCGTGGGGGGGTGATCTCAGGGTGATAACTCCTAGTCCTGGGGATGCACTACCTTTTTGATTTTCGATATAGTCCTTTCACAAATCAGTTTGTCTAGAAGCAGTAGAAACGTGTGTATATACACGGGGTTTACATTTATACGATAGCCACCAGCTCTTCTGTCTTAGTTAAGATGCAGACACTAAAAAAAAAATAAAGTTGACATACAGAAAAGGAGGAAAGGTTTACATTATTTGTTCCTATTCTGTGGAATTACGTTTGTGCCAAAAGTATTGAACGTAACTTTTCAAGAAACGAACAAAAATGTACAAAGAGAAAGAAAAAGAAAAACACTCAGTGAACTCAAGTGGCAAAAATGTAACATAGTCTTCAAATAAACAGCGTTCTTTGTTAAGCTTCCTTTTCACTAATCACGGTTTATGAACGCGCTGCCAGAGTTTTTGTTTACGCTTTCAAACTTTTCGTTTACGCTCCACACATTTAAGCTCGCCATTCTGGCACAAATCTCACGTGTGGGCGGGGCTTACTCTCATTGGCTAGTGAGATTTGGATCGACAGCCGACTGACCAGGAAGTAGAGACTTCAGCACTGTGAATTTTGGAGAGCGTTCTGGATGCGGTTCTCTGTACAGTTACAGTGTTTGTGCTTTGTAGCGGAAAAAAACCTACTTACTTAGTCAGTATATTAGTTCATAAATATTTGAAGTTTGGGGAGTCTCATACGACTATTTACTCGAGATGGAGCTCTCGGGAGCGGCCTCATCGCCGCCATCATCCTCCTTCTCCTCCTCCTACTCAGCTAGACATTCGAGCTGTCAATCCAAATCTCACTAGCGAATGAGAGTAAATCGCGGTTAAGCCCCGCCCACACGAGAGGTTTGTGCCAGAATGGCGAACGTAAACGTGCAAATGAAACGTTTGAAAGCGTGAATGAAAACTCCGGCAGCGCATTCGAAAACGAAGCTTAGAAAACGGTTAAAGAATTTTATTTACATTTTATTTGTTTATTTGAAGACCACGGCGTTCACTGTTCTCAGTTTCAGAGTGTTCTTCTTCTCTCGTTGTAGATATTTGTTCATTTCTTGAAACGCTTCGTTCAATCCTTTTGGTAAAAATTTATACCAATTCCATACTATTCAAGGAAAAGTTTGTCCAATGCAGAGGTCGGCAGGTACCTGCACCGGCGTTTTATTACTGTGACCTCATCAGAAAACGCCTCCAGTATTAAAATATATGCAAAGGCATAAATTTATGGGCACGCAAAACAGAAGCGCGCATGTGCGAACACTCTAACAAGGACACTGGCATGTTTTCGTTTTGTTTTAGGGAGGAGGGATGAAACCGGTGGACCCGGAGGAACTGCAGGCGGACAGGCGGAACTCCCTCTACAGCCATAATAACGCTCTGAAGCGCACGCGCTGATCACACAACGTCATCATTACTACAGCCGACGTACTGCATGCTATAGGAGCGGGTGAAAGAGGGCAAAACGTCGTCTTTAGGTGATTCATAGCAAGAGTTATCGAATAAACCAGGGCTTGCGTGAAATGTTCGCGTCTCGCGCTACAGCTGTATATTAAGCTGCATTAGCTCGAGCTCAGTTATTCGGTGCGCGCGAGCTCCCGCTACACCGTCTCCTCACACAAGTCTTTGAGGTTTTTCTTTAAAACAAATGTTGACTGTTGCCAAACAGGTCAGACAGGGTTATGACTGCCTGAAGAAGTCGACAGACACAGACGAAGTGTTAATTAAGCGTCAATTTTTTTTTTAATCTAAAAACAAAACAAAACAAAAAACTTAACTCAAATAAATACTATAGGAATACGATAAGAAAAGTTAATTATCGTTAGCAGGCTGGCTAGCTGAAGAGAAATCAGTGAGAAATCATGGATCACTACACACTCTAAAGAACACGCAGATATATCTCAGTATATCCGAATAAAACTACAAAGCAAAATAAAAACAAATGAACAAACAGCAGTGTAGGAGACGAGTGTATCTGTGTTGATGAAAGTATACAGATAACTTACCCACTGCTGGTCCCACTGTACTGACTCTCCAGCTTCTGTCCGACTCCCGGTGTCAGCTCCTCAAATCTCCCCACTACACGGGACAACCAAGGTTAAGCCCCGCCCCCACTATTCTCTCATTGGTCCAAAACGCCGTAACTCTACAAAGACGTCTTTAAAAGGATTGGTTCGATTCCTGCGTTACGTGGCAGATACCCCGCCTTTGCAACCCCGCCCCTCTTTATGCAACGTTACGCTCACTCGAATTAGAAACGTTAAAAGATACCTGTTGATTGCAGTGTACTATTGAAACTTTGTGTTTTAAGTAGTTCACTGGCCTTTTTAATGCGATGGTGTGCTTTATTACAAACACCCTTCTCTTAGTGACTGATTTTAAGCTACTTGAAACATAGTGTTTATCTAAATATAGCCCGCTATTCCTAGTCATTCCGCTAATATGCAGCAAACACACCCTTTTCTGATTATATAATGCTCTGCTAGATTGTAATATAAGGTTCTTTCCTCAAGAAATAGCCATCAAGGTGTGGGATGAAGGCTGCTCTTAAAGCTCTAATCAAGGTTTGTCAAAACATATCCTCCCCTGCATTGTCTCGGTGTGCTCGTGCACTTGCAGTCTTACTAGCACGCTGGCCTAAAACCCTCAGAGTTACTGCACTATTCAAAAATTAACAAAAGGAAAACGATTAAACAAAACCAAAACCATAAAACCAAGCTCTTCCTCATCAGGGTCGCTGTGTATCCACAGCCTATCCCGGGAATACTGGGCGTGAGGGTGTGTGGAATACACCCTGGATGGGATGGCAGTCTATCACAGGACACCAGACACACACACATTTTTGGGAGGTGGGTGTAAACCAGAGAACCTGCAAGAAACTCACATGGACATGGGGAGCTACTGCAAAACTCCACAGAGACAGTAACCCGAGCTCAGGATTGAACCCTGGAGTGGTGAGACGGCAATGTTACCTGCTGCACCGCTGTGCTGCCCCTTGAGCAAAAGCGATTGCATAAAATGAAAATGATAACATTCATTCATCATTCGTTCATCTTCAGTATGCACTTAACAGTCAGTGCAGGATTTGGAGTTTTTTTCTGTGATTGTTGCAGCCAAAAATGCTTGATTATTTCAAAATTTGCATTTTTTTGGTGCTCTTTTATGGAAAACTACTTGGCGAATTAGCGAAATCGCCAGTTCGTCAAAATTGATTTGCACGGTCTTTCACAATGATGTTTGTTGGTAAATGAGACCTTGAAGCTGTACTCATGTTTGACACACATGAATCGAAGAGGGCTTTGGCTGAACATGCGGTGTGATGACGTCACATGACGCGTCTCGGCCCAAATCTGCAGAAAATCTGCGGTAATTCTGAAAAATTGCAAGCTCCTCCGAATATTGCGGAGTTTGCTTGATTTTGTGTTCATTTCTGTGATCGCGGAATCCTGGAGGGACTGACTTTATCCTAGTCACGGTGGCGGTGGATCTGGAGCAGAGCACCATGCATACACAAATTCACACCTAGCAATGTAGCCAATGGGTGGTACCAGGACAACCCAGTGAAAACCCAGTGAAAACCCACACAGACACAGGGAGAGCATTCGAAACTCCACAAAGGCAAGTAACTCGAGCTCAGGATCGAACCTGGGACCCTGATACTGTGTGAATCCTGAAGCTGAACCTGCCACACCAATATTGTGTCCTAAAAATGGCCCTTGTAATAAAATCACTCTTGTAGAAGTAACTCTATACTAATAATAGTATGTTCTCTCAAAATCATATATGGCAAAATAACTGATAACGTCATCAGACAGTGGATGCTGAGGATAAGGAATCTGCTTTCCTACCCTCCCAACATCTACTCTCTTATAAACCTTTTGAGATATAAAGTGTTTGATGCGTGTATGATGAAACATTTCTTCGACCCAGTCGAAGACAGCAGTCTCCATCACCATCATCAAAACAAAGATCGAGGGAGTGCTTTTGGAAGAATGGTGTTCAATCCCTCAATGACATTCAAATGGTTTCATTAACAGACGCCCATTACTCCGCTCATATTGTTCAATGTATTTGTACTTCCTGGAATTGTGTTTTCTCAGCTGCAGGCACTTCCTACTGGATGGGTGATGAAAAGTGACAGATGCTAAGCGAGACAACCAATGGACCTCTCTCACAAGACACCTGTTGAGCCTGTTAGTTGTGTTAGTTCTATGTGGGGAGATACAACAAGTGCTATATCAGATCAACTCTAATTACATCTCTCAGTGGGATTTGAGCTGCTTTATCCAATTAGCTGCCTAATGTTGACCCAGCAGTTGTTATTATTTTTGGCAAATCTTGTATAATTAGTAGATTTATCTTGTAATCTCTTACTATGAATTCTCAATAGGATTATTACACCTGATTGGTTTGATTAGAGATAAGAAAAATCTGTAAATCCTACCTCATTTTTCACAGTGCACACAGACAGAAGATTTTACTGCAGCTAATCATTCACTAATCACTTTGCTCCTTGCCCTGGTATACCACATCGCTTATCACTTTTTACTTATATTTGCTTATGCAGGATTCTTGATTCCTAGACCACTGTTTACAGCTCATACCAAACACTTAAAACACATATAGATTATTTAAATGACGCTGTAAACGTTAGTGCATGCATGAGAGTGGTCAGATATAGTATAGCCATCCCTTTATAAGTCAATAAATCAATAGAATGAGCTTTTACTATAAACATGTAGCACTTCACGTTCCAATATTTGGACTGGTAACAGTATTTCAATTATCCACTATGCCAGAGGATGAAGCTGAGATTTTTACCAAAGCTAATGATGCTTGAATGCTCTATATTTGTAAAGCCAATAAATGCAGTAATGGAGAATAACATGTCTAATATGTAAGGAATGAAACAATGAGGCATGCTGTTATAAGAAGGAAAAAAAAAAGTAATGACGGTACATCCTGAAGTGTTTTATTCCTCTTATATCACAGCAATCTGCCAACAATTATATACATATTTTATTAATCAAAGAATGACACATAGCAGCTATAAACAGTCTTTCTCCTCACCAGAATCTCCTTTTCCTCTTTCTTTTGAAGTTAATACAACAAAAAAGTGCACCTGAACATGTCACCAAGAAACCACCCCCCTTCCATGTCTGAACACTGAAAGAACAACTTTACCCTTGACTGTTACAAAGCACTGACACCTTCCAAAACTTTTAATAAATGTCTCATCACAGGAAACCTCACCATATCAATAATTACACACATTTCTAAAAATCTGTTTACCTGGAGTCTGTACCATACCAAGTCCCTCCACAAAGTCCTTGCTGTTACTATAGAAATGATAACATATTAGATATAGATATAGTGCATGAATATAAACCTTGCAGCTGAACTACTGTCTATAACAGCAGCACTCTTCCCCAAACTGTTGCCACAAAGTTGGGAGCACACAGATGTAAACAGGCATCCAAATAGGATGTCTTTGTATGCTGTAGCATTATAATTTCCCTTCACTGGAACTAAGAGGCCCAAACCTGTTCCAGCACGACAGTGCCCCCATGCACAAAGCCAGCTCCATGAAAACATGGTTTACCAAGGTTGGAGTGGAAGAACCCGTGTGACCTGCACCGAGTCCTGACCTCAACCCCACTGACCACCTTTGGGATGAACTGGAACACTGACTGCACCCCAGACCTTCTCACCCATCTTCTCACTAATGCTCTTGTGGCTGATTGGACAAATCCCCAGAGCCACACTCCAGAATCTAGTGGAAAGCCTTCCCAGAAGAGTGGAGGTTATTATAACAGCAAAGATTATAAAGCTGGATTGGGACATTAGAAAAAAAAATATACACATATGGATGGTGGCCATCACAAGTAGTTTGTAGAGAACTTCCCCATAATATTTTTTATAACTGCTAGTTGCTAATTAAAGAAAGAGTGTGGTGAGGATGCAGTTTACATTTATTAGTGGATTTAAATGAAGTTATGATATAATTGCAGTTTGGGGGAAAAGACCATGCTTGAAGCTCATACTTCTTCCAAGTCAACTTCCTACAAATTCCTGTCTCTTTTTCTACACTAGTGACAAAGTTTCTGCACCTACCACCTCCTCATCTCCTCCCTACTATTCAACACCTACCCAAGAGTCTTTAATGAGGGACAAATTATTATTGTTAATATATATATATATTTTTTTACAGTTCCACATTTAATTGAGGGTGTGGTCTGCACTGGCAAATATGTAACTTGACATGTTTTGTAGTATTCTGCAGCTCATTATGGTATCTCTCAACCTCTGCATTTTGGCTCACAGTTTTGTAGAGTTGTCATGCTGAACTCCATTAATGTTTGCTTCACTACAATATCCAGACTGCATTATGCAAATATTACATCATACAAACACTGCGGAATCCTTCAGCTTTCTCACAGTAGGTTTCTGTGCCATTAATCTCCTGCTAGCCAGTGGGGTTTTTCTCCTCTTTCCGCTGCTCCCGTTCGGGGTCGCCACAGCGGACCACCCGCCATGATTCTGGCACATGTTTTATGCTGGATGCCGTTCACAACCAGCACTGAGGTTGCTATGGCTCCAATGGCTGGGGTTGGTTTCCTGACCGGGAATCAAACCCAGGCCACGTTGGTGAGAGAGCCACATGCTAGCCAGGGAACCTTCCTGCTAGCTAGTGATGTCGACAGCAATTCAGACAGCCTGTCCACAAATATTCACACCCAAACTTAAAAAAATTCCATCCACCTCCAAGGTGTGCCATCAAGAGGGGGGTCTTCCCAGTGTTCAACTTGGGAAATGTCATTCAGGAAGCAACTGTATCCACTGCACAAGGTGAGTAGGCATGTTTACAAGAAAATTATTCATGGTTACAAATTTGAACTCTCACTAATACTCCTCCTACTCCTACACCTACTACTAGTACTCCTACTCCTACCACTATTATTACTCGAACTTATCCTTATACTACTATTAGTACTACTCCTACTATTCCTATTACTAGCACTACTCCTACTACTCCTACTATTACTACTACTACTACTACTATGACTACCACTACTAAGTCTACTCCTACCTCCTCCTCCGACTACTGCTCCTATTGTATATAGAATATATAGTATAAATAGAAACAATATGCACAAACAACATAGAAATAGATAGTAATCAAGTACGACTACAGACAACGATACAGACATTTAAGTACATTATATAAGAATCAAACATAATATTGATATATCGTGTCACTGAAACAGCATGCAACTTTTGGTAATCCTAATTCTATAAATCAGCTGCATGACACCCATTATACACTAAAAATAACACATTTCCCTATAGTACATTTAGCCTAAAACAACATTTTGTATTCCTGACATATTTCAAATAGTCTATTGTAAGCTCTCAAGCACACATGACAAGCTGGTTTCCTCACCAAATGATTTTCTGTGCAGGGTCGCAAGGGTGAAATGTTATCCTTCCTCATAGAAAACGCTAACTTGAGGGACAACTTCACTACAGCACTGACATTCCTAGTTGGGGTGCAGTCTAGGGAGGAAAAAAAGGAATTTAGTAACGTAGATTTGAGAATATAATTATATCTGAGTCATCAGGCAGTCTGTCTGTTTTTCTGGTTTGGGTTAAGCCACATGAGGTGTGTATGTTTTTTTGCATTGTTCTTCCTTACACTGAGAATTGTCTTGAATCAGGTTTGAAAAAGATCAAATCAAGTTGAAGATTGAAGTGTGAGGCTGAATGTAATCCAAAGTACCGTAGGTGGACCTGGTTTTATTTTTATCCTCCCAATCTTATATGCAGGGCCTCGATTGTCCCCACCCTCTTATTATGGATGAGAGTAAGGTGTGTGCTTGGGAGGAGGCCCAAGAGGCACATTTGGGTGTGTATCAAGCCTCGAGGAGTGACTTCACTTCACCAACCTGAAATGTGCACATCACACACATTCCCAACAGCAAGAACAGGTGCCACTTGGCTTTCACTGTACAATAGAGACTGCTCAGTCAAAGAGAGTTGCAAAATACAAACACAGGTGTCTGATTTGAATGTGCACATTAAGGATGGATGTTGCTGAAATAGTGGATTACATTTATTCACTTTTAGTCAAAATGACAAGCGTGTGCAATCCAATTCAGCCATATAGCTGAGTGGTGGAGGGCTAAGGGCAATGACAGCAATATATTTGCACCAAAGAGTGCTGTATGAGTACATTTTTGTTTCTCAAGGTACAACTAATGGGGTAGTTGTTACATCACAGCTCCAAGGTCCATGGTTCAGTCCTGAGTTCAAGTTTCCGTCTGGTTTCTGGTTTCATTCCACCTTCCAAAAACATGCCAGTAGGTGAATTGGCTAAGATAAATCTCCCCTGGATCCACTGTAATGCATGAACACATTCATGCACTCATTCACACTTAAAGCAATTTAGAGTAGCCAA
>CM042542.1:10427500-10452500 GCA_023630585.1 Cranoglanis bouderius | reverse complement strand
GATGAGAGAGGTCAACAGAGAATGGCCTGACTGGTTCGAGCTGTCAGAAAGGCTACAGTAACTCAGATGACCACTCTGTACTATTGTGGTGAGCAGAAAAGCATCTCAGAATGTACAACATGTCGAACCTTGAGGCGGATCGGCTACAACAGCAGAAGATCACATCGGGTTCCACTTCTGACAGCCAAGAACAGAAAGCTGAGGCTGCAGTGGGCACAGGCTCACCAAAACTGGACAGTTGAAGACTGGACAAACGTAGCCTGGTCTGATGAATCTCGATTTCTGCTGAGGCACACAGGTGGTAGGGTCAGAATTTGGCACCAGCAGTATGAATCCATGGACCCATCCTGCCTTGTGTCAACAGTCCAGGCTTGTGGAGGTGGTGTAACGGTGTGGGGAATGTTTTTTTGGCGCACTTTGGGTCCGTTAATACCAATCAATCATCACATGAATGCCACAGCTTATTTGAGTATTGTTGCTGGCCATGTACATCCCTTCATGGCCACAATTTCCCCATCATCTAATGGCGACTTCCAGCATGATAAAGCACCCTGTCGCAAAGCAAAAGTCGTCTCAGACTGGTTTCATGAACATGACAATGAGTTCAGTGTTCTTCAGTGGCCTTCCCAGTCACCGGATCTGAATCCAGTAGAACACCTTTGGGATGTGGTAGAACAGGAGATTCACATAATGGAAAAATCTGCAGGAATTGCGTGATGCAGTCATGTCAACATGGACCAGAATCTCAAAGGAATGTTTCCAACATCTTGTGGAGTCCATGCCACGAAGAATTGAGGTGAGCAAAAGGAGGCCTTACCCAGTATTAGTCCAGTTTTCCTGATAAAGTGCTCAGTGAGTGTATTGTGTGGCATGAGAAGGTCACCACCACCAGATGATGAATTGTCACGATTCTTGATTTCTACACTGATGACTGGATGCTAAACTGAACCCATTTGATTGACATATAGTGTATAGTCATTGGCTGGATGAGAGAAGAAGAGACCTAAAGAGTACTTTGAAGGTCTAAATAAAAATGTATGGAGGATAAAGTATGTTATTTTCTTGGAAATGTAATTACGTAAGCATCCAAGTAGTCAGTTTAAATAACACTCAATTAAAGTATAAATATCCCGAAATACCATTTAAGAATAGTAATGAAATTACCTCTGTCTATTTCCTTGGAAGCCAACATACGAGTAAGGTAGAAGGCCATCTGTGCAAACACATTTAATAGCTGTTAAAGAGGCTGAGAGTGATACAGTAACTGAACAAAAAACAAATGTGAGACAGTTGTAGGAAGAACAGACAGATCCATAACAGTTTAAGCTAGCGCTAATGCTCAGGAGCGCTCCACACACTAGCTACAGGTTTGCTCCTTGTGCTGTATTGTCCTTCCTTTTCAAATGACTGGAAGGCATGAAAACAAGCTCTAATCATCAGATACCTAAAGCAAAGCGAGAGATTATGTCATGCAGGAAACTAGCTGGCTGAGAACACTACCATAAAAAGAGTTATAAATCTCTACAGAAGGTTTTGAAAATCCCCTACTGTCCTGGGGGAGGTATTTAAAACCAAACATCTTCACAGGTATCAGAAGATCAGATGAATGGTTTCAGGGCTTGGGCTGACGTACGACATGAAAATTCCTTTCAGAGAACGCAGCTCAGATCAGTTCTTCATTCTCTGTCCATCACAGTTCTGCTAAACTATTAAAATACAATTACTTCAGATCACAATCAACAAAAAAACCAAACAAACAAAAAGAACGCAACTGTAGCCATCACTGGTGTATCCCGAGACGTTACGTTAGTATGGAGTCACTCCCTTTTTGATGAGGCCACCATATTTTATTGTGAATTTGGGCTCTATATTTAGACATGTGGTTGGCATCTGTATCCCCTTTGGCTGAGCGAGGAACAATGCGGGCCTTCTGCAGGGAAACACACGCACACACACACACACACACATGCACACACACTGCGTGCTACTGTGAGCGCTCAGCCTGTTGCCTTATATGGTAGCGAAGGCAGCTTCTGGTGTGATTGGCCCGCTGACGTTCCAGCATGGGGCGTTCGGATTCGCAGTGGCAAATAACCTCACCTGTTCCGGCATGTAAATGAAGGCAGGCTGGAGGCAGAGCTGAACCACTGCTTACATAATCCAAGACTTTAGAGCAATTTTCATATGATTAAGTGGATCAAGAGGAGAAAAAAAAATAAACAAACTACCAATAAGACATACTTTTTTGCGGTTGTGACTTTACCTCACACATAAAAGTGAAATTCACTACATAAATATAAATTATTTGATATTTATATTAATATTATATTTATATGAAGACTATTTTTTTCATTTAAAAAAAAAACCCCAAATAATTAACTTTTCTGTTGCAATTTCTGTGTGAAATTATCTATAAGAAGAAACCAGAAATATTGGACGATATAATTTTATACGTTTATATTAAATAAATAAATGTCTTTATTTATTACACAAAATAGATAGCAAATCTACAGTACTGTGCAAAAGTTTTAGGCGCATGCAAAGAAATACTGTAGAGCAAAGATGCCTTCAAAATGATGAAATGAAATGTTTCTACATTTAAAAATTACCATAAAGAGCAGTAAACAGCAGTAAATGAAACAAAGTCAATATTTGGTGCAACAAAAAATACAAATAAAAATAGTCGTCTCCGGTACAATTTTTGCAGTTTTATAAGGAAATGAGCTGGTAAGTTTTATTGAGCATCTTGCAGAACCAGACACAGTTCTTCTGGAGACTTTGACTTTCGCACTCGCTTCTTATTTTTGCAGCAAAACCCAGCAGCCTTCATTGTGTTTTTGTCTGAAAAGTGTCTCTTACGTAATACGCTGCTTTCTTTAATGACATGCAAACATTTTTCTGTAACTGTAACTTCTAATGTTTGTGAATCTAAAATGTTTTTTGTACTGACTTGATAATGAAGTCATAAAATAAAAAATCTATTAAAAAAAAGCTTGTACTAAAAAAAATAAAATAAATAAATAATAGGGTGCCTAAAGCTTTTGCACGGTACTGTATATATAATATTTAAAATGTAAAGTGTATACAAAATATACAATAGCAAAATCCTAATTTCATAACTTCTTCATTTATAATTTAAAAAAAAAAAGGTAAAGGGAAAACAAAAGGGAGAATGGGGAAAAATTTTATAATAATAATAATAATAATAATAATAATAATAATAATAATCAGTAAAGATAAGAAAGGAACGATATAGGGGTGGAATGTTGTACATTTAAAATATTTTTACATGTAAAAGTCTGTACAGGAAGAAGAAACCAGAAATACTGGATGAAACAATACGTTTATATTGAATACATTCATTTATTTATTATACTTAAGTCTCATATAGACAAATTTTCATTTAATAATGATTTCATTTATTTAGAGAAAGTCACTTCATGAAAAAGAAAAAAAAAACAACAACAAGAAATAATAAACCTCAAATAGCAAAACGCTAATTCAGTAATGTGCCTTTCTTACATTCAAGACTGTTTTATGATATCGGTTTGATATGGTGTTTACACTACATAAAGTACTGTAGAAAAAACTGTGCAGTGCCTTGAAAGTGGACAAAGAAGTACCTGTGTCATTATACAAAACATGTACACTGTATTTTTATTTTTTTTTACAAGATACCTCTATACAAATATTATAAATATTATTTATAATCCTTTAAGAAAAAGGGGAAGGTGTTTTACAAGCCTTCTGACCTGTTTAATGACTGAAAGGGATACGCATCATCACGAACTGTTATCAAACAAGATACCTTGATGTACATATGCGTTCACATGGGATAGAATAAAATTTCATAAGAACAGTTCAGATGCAGCAATTTGTGAGAAATACAGAAGTTTACAAAGCGATCTGTGCCACCTAGTGTGCAGAAGTAGCATCGCCCTTTCTGACCAGCTCTAGTGTGAAAAGAACTGGCGTACAGTCCCAGGTGAAAGTGGCTCTGTGGGAGTGGTTTCCAGTTAACCGCACTATAAAGCACCGTAATTTAATTAAACTTTCGACTTTCGAACTCTTATCAGCAACTTAAAGGTGCAATGCGTCATTTTTCAGACTTGTAATCAGGGCTGTTAGATCCATTTCAGCTTCCTGCTGATGTTTTTTCAGGCCCAGAAATCAGCTCTGCAGTCTCTGCTCACTCCCAGCTCACTTCTCCCGATTAAAGCAACTCACAAGGAACAAATACAGTTTCAGCACAGGTAATGGGACCGGTGTGGGGTAAAGAAAAGGCTTGTTAAAGGTTTACGCAGAGGGCTCAAAAAATAACAAACTGCTCCTTTAAAGAGACAAATGCAGATGAAATGCCACTCAGAGTAAAGTCAGGAGTCCATCCATGAGGAACTCTATATTCGGGATGTAACTGAATAAGAAGACTTAAAGTGCAGTGGACAAATAATGTACAAGATACAAACAGGAGGCAAAGAACTGTGGCAGATTCTCCACAACGAGCACCAGTTAATTTCCTTATAAAACCGCACAAAGGGAACCTGAGACGACGGATGCACTTTTAAACATCAGAGGGCTGCCTAAGATGTTTTCACAGTTCTGTGTATATAAAAAAAGAATATATATACAGGTGCATCTCAATAAATTTGAATGTCGTGGAAAAGTTCATTTATTTCAGTAATTCAACTCAAATTGTGAAACTCATGTATTAAATAAATTCAGTGCACACAGACTGAAGTAGTTTTAAGTCTTTGGTTCTTTTAATTGTGATGATTTTGGCTCACATTTAACAAAAACCCACCAATTCACTATCTCAACAAATTAGAATATGGTGACATGCCAATCAGCTAATCAACTCAAAACACCTGCAAAGGTTTCCTGAGCCTTCAAAATGGTCTCTCAGTTTGGTTCACTAGGTAAGCCACAAACATTCATTGCCAAAGAAGCTGGCTGTTCACAGAGTGCTGTATCCAAGCATGTTAACAGAAAGTTGAGTGGAAGGAAAAAGTGTGGAAGAAAAAGATGCACAACCAACCGAGAGAACCGCAGCCTTATGAGGATTGTCAAGCAAAATCGATTCAAGAATTTGAGTGGACTTCACAAGGAATGGACTGAGGCTGGGGTCAAGGCATCAAGAGCCACCACACACAGACGTGTCAAGGAATTTGGCTACAGTTGTCGTATTCCTCTTGTTAAGCCACTCCTGAACCACAGACAACGTCAGAGGCATCTTACCTGGGCTAAGGAGAAGAAGAACTGGACTGTTGCCCAGTGGTCCAAAGTCCTCTTTTCAGATGAGAGCAAGTTTTGTATTTCATTTGGAAACCAAGGTCCTAGAGTCTGGAGGAAGGGTGGAGAAGCTCAAAGCCCAAGTTGCTTGAAGTCCAGTGTTAAGTTTCCACAGTCTGTGATGATTTGGGGTGCAATGTCATCTGCTGGTGTTGGTCCATTGTGTTTTTTGAAAACCAAAGTCACTGCACCCGTTTACCAAGAAATTTTGGAGCACTTCATGCTTGCTTCTGCTGACCAGCTTTTTGAAGATGCTGATTTCATTTTCCAGCAGGATTTGGCACCTGCCCACACTGCCAAAAGCACCAAAAGTTGGTTAAATGACCATGGTGTTGGTGTGCTTGACTGGCCAGTAAACTCACCACACCTGAACCCCATAGAGAATCTATGGGGTATTGTCAAGAGGAAAATGAGAAACAAGAGACCAAAATATGCAGATGAGCTGAAGGCCACTGTCAAAGAAACCTGGGCTTCCATACCACCTCAGCAGTGCCACAAACTGATCACCTCCATGCCACACCGAATTGAGGCAGTAATTAAAGCAAAAGGAGCCCCTACCAAGTATTGAGTACATGTACAGTAAATGAACATACTTTCCAGAAGGCCAACAATTCACTAAAAATGTTTTTTTATTGGTCTTATGAAGTATTCTAATTTGTTGAGATAGTGAATTGGTGGGTTTTTGTTAAATGTGAGCCAAAATCATCACAATTAAAAGAACCAAAGACTTAAACTACTTCAGTCTGTGTGCATTGAATTTATTTAATACACGAGTTTCACAATTTGAGTTGAATTACTGAAATAAATGAACTTTTCCACGACATTCTAATTTATTGAGATGCACCTGTATATATATATATATATGCTTTTAAAGCTTTCCTGAAGGTTTCAACTGCATGAAGCATTTACAAGGTTCATTTATTCATCCTTAGTAACTTACTGGTTGGGATCACTGTGATTAAAATTTGGCTGGTTTGTTTCTTTTTGGGAAACAGGAAAATCTAAATTTGTTAGGAAATTTCACAGGCATTTACACACAAAAATAATAACTGTGTGAGCGGATTCAATAAAACAATACATACATCTCTAGCTGATGCCAATTATGTACTCTTCATTGTTTCCAAAGGCATAGCGTAAAACCCTTGTTTTAGGCCACACCCACTTCAGGTTTAAATCTGAACAGACAGAGACATGAATATTTGGAGCACTAAACAGATACATATAGTATTTTTGTGCTACCCCTCTCCTCTGCACATATCTGCCATCATCATTTTTCCTATTCCTTTCGCATATTGTAACCTGCATTTATTATTCACAAAAATTTAGATTAAGCACACAAAACACAACCAAACTGGTACTTAAGGCACTTTTAATGGCACGTGGCATCACCTGAGGCATTACACAGAGCAGCACCTTGATTTTTAGCATAGGTGTACGAGTCATTTCCTTAACAAGCGGACCGGGGCTGCGTTCCATTACTGTTTTAAACACACTTGTCCACTTCCACTTGGAGGAACACCTGCTGTCAAATTAAATACTTTATCAACTTTATCAGACCCTCAAACCTGAAACAGGTTTGAGGGACTGAGTTAACAATGCTGAAGACTTCAGGGGTAGAATCGGCCCACGAGGCACTGCTCAACATAATTACTGTGCTGAGTAGTTAGCAAGCTGATCTGCCTCTGTGCATGGTTCAAAGGTAACAGTCAGTACAAATCACCATGGAAACAGCACTATGCTTGCAGGTTGACAAGGCTGAAATATCCGCTCGCTGTTATAACCTATTCCCTGGCCACATGGGACAGACAGTAGGCACTGTTGAGTTGTGAGGGAAAGTTGACAAGGGCGTATTAAAACATTAATGGAATGCAGGACATCATAATCACAAACGTCATCATACTTTAAACATTCTAACGCTTTACGCAAACTGAACTCAGAGTGGTACATTCACACACTCGGCCTCTACCCCAGAGAAAAGCAACTACACTAACTGACAGACTGCTTCGTTTTGGCTTTGGAACACTTAAAATTTACATGCGTCAAGAGGTAGCGTGGAAAACATTGTGCTCGTCCTCATGCATCGTCTAACCTGGAGTTTTCACCTTTAACGTTAGAACAGGTACATGAAGGACTGCATAGCCTGTGGAGGGGAATAATGCATTCACCAGCAAATGTCACAAAAATCTTCTGATCTACCGTCCAGAGCTTTCAGGGTAACAAGTCCTCAGATGCTTTTGCTAAAAATGTTTAACACACAAATCAAAAATTTATTTGGACTTTAAATAAAAAAGAACCAAAACAAAACAAACAAACAAAAAAAAAGCAACACGCAGAAAGAAATCGGACAGAAATTACACCACTCATTGTTGTGAACCAGTAAGGCTTGTTGAACTGTAGAAGGTACTGCTGAAAAAAAGGGTTCTTGAAACGTCAGCCTTCCACTGAGGAACTGGAATATACGCCAGGTCTGTGCTTAACTCATCAAGAAACTGCAAAAGACGGAGAAAAAGCCACCCATGTTAGTTAAAGAATGATTCACCACTAAAGTTTAACCGTTTAAAACCTAAATCTGTACGAAATACAAATTCTGAAATGTTTCTAAACGTCCAAGAACTAGAGGTCGACCGATTGATCGGTTTTGCTGATTGATCGGCACCGATAACTGATTGCTGGAACTATCGGTTATCGGCAAAAATCCACACCGATAGTTTTTCCTGGTTGAGTCTGTTGCAGGAGCGGCTCAGAAGGGCACGCTGTCATTACACAGTATGAGAGCGGCCTCTAGAGGTGAAATAAAAACTATCACTGACAAATTTTGTTGTGTTATTTGAAGTGTTTTTTTATTCATTTTGGATGTCTCTATTTTTATTAGTTATTTGGAGCGTCACTTTTTGGTTCAGTTCAGGTGTATATCTTATTTACTTTAATATTTATTAATAGTTAATATATATTGTTATTATTTATGGATTTTTTCCCCCATGTTTTTCATGGTACAGACAGTACTGTTTATTTTTGTATTAAGTACATCAATATTTTACTTTGAGTGTTATGTTTTCATTCGGTATAAATAAAAAAAAACTCGGCTGATTAACTTGGTTATCGGTATGGATAAAATCCACTTTCGGACAACCACTGCCAAGAACTACTAAAAATACACCTAAAATATCAATTACCAAATCCTCCTGGAAAGTCTTACACTTATGTATGGGTCACCAATAAACAGTGTTTTTCAGTCTTGATTTGTGCGTTATATTCTCAGCAATTTATTGAAAAGAAGCCAAAGCTGTCGAAATATCATGACCAATTATCATCACTTTAACCCTGGCTTATTTGTTGTGGAAACGAACACTGCTGTGTTTAAGATGAGGCCGTTGAGCGATATGTTTACGACAGTCAGTTAACCGCCCATCATGCACTCGCCTACCACTTTATTAGGAACAAAATGTACACTCATGCATTTATCCAATTAGCCAATCATGCAATGCATCAAATCATTCAGATAGCTGAAGCTTCAAACCTGTAACGTTCACATCAAACATCAGAAACTGCTGATCTCCTGGGAATTTCGCACACAACAGTCTCTAGAGTTTACACGGAATGGTGCAAAAAAAAAACAAAAAGCATCCAGTGAATGGCAGTTCTGTTGTTCTTGCAGTTCTTGTAGAAACTTAGCAGGATGTTTTTTTGTTTTCCGCACCATTCTCTATAACTCTGTATAGACTGTTGGGGATGAAAATCCCTGGAGATCAGCAGGTTCTGGAATACTCAAATAAGCCTGTATGTGCATGATTTTATGCATTGTGCCGCTGCCACATGATTGACTGACTGGATAATGTATGCATCCAACTGGATACTGCATGAATGTACGGGTGCTCCTGAGTGTTCGGTGAGTGTGTGACGAACATTTACTTTACTGAGTATTTGTGTTTGTAGATATATATTAGAAAATATATACATGTACTTTCGTTATAAACAGGACTAATAGTGGACGTGAAGAATCTACCTGTAAGGATATCCGTGGTATTTGGCCTTGAAGATGGACAACAGCCAGCTGAAGAAGAGTATCACGAGCCCGATGCCAGCCACACACATGACTAGATATGAGAAACGTGAAAGGATTAGTGCTAATGTGGCCAAACTGTGGCATGAAAACGTCATAATGCTACCTAGAAAGAAATGTATATTGCTCGCCATTAATCACTTCTGAAACTCTTTACATCCTGAACAAAAGCAGAATAAAGTGACGTACTTTTCCTCTTCCCGATTTCCATATCAGAAGTCGCCGCCTCGTGTAGAAGCACCATTCCGAAAGTAATGGCCGCGTCTGAACCAGAAGGTTAAGGTGAGTCTAAGAAAGTTATTGCAGTTATATTCTCTATACGTTTATACCACAACGCTTTCAAATTCTCAAATCTGAAGTTAATTTAAGAATTATAAAAATAATTTCCTGTGACAGTAAATCTGACAATAGTTACAGCTGTAAACGAAGTCAAATGTTTAAATTAATGCACTTGTTCTAACATCATCGTCACAGGGACATGTATGGTGGACCCTCCACATAATCTAAGCCTGATAGACACATTTTAAAAAATGTGTTATAATTTAACAAGGAAAGACATAAAATAGTTGATATGGCGAAGGTTTAATTAAGGAGAAGGTTATTTAACATTTATGGCACCGCTTTTTAACGGTCACTACGTTTTTCCTCCATGGGAAAGTCTTCAGGACAGAAGGGTTTCCGGTTCTTAGTGACATTAAAAGCCGTGTTTGTTTGTCTAATTAACTTCAAGAGGGAGAAAAGAAGTGAGGCTGGTGAGGGAACACCTGTTTAATCACTGCTGTAAGTGATAACAGGAAGTACAGTGGGGGGAAAAAGTATTTGATCCCCTGCTGATTTTGTACGTTTGCCCACTGACAAAGAAATGATCAGTCTATAATTTTAATGGTAGGTGTATTTTAACAGTGAGAGACAGAATACAAACAAAAAAATCCAGAAAAACGCATTTCAGAAAAGTTATGAATTGATTTGCATTTTAATGAGGGAAATAAGTATTTGACCCCTTCGACTTAGTACTTGGGGGCAAAACCCTTGTTGACAATAACAGAGGTCAGATGTTTCTTGGAGTTGGCCTCCAGGTTTGCACACATCTCAGGAGGGATTTTGTCCCACTCCTCTTTGCAGATCCTGTCCAAGTCATTAAGGTCAATTTCAATGCCCTGGCTGAGGGAAGGAGGTTCTCACCCAAGATTTGATGGTACATGGCCCCGTCCATCGTCCCTTTGATGCGGTGCAGTTGTCCTGCCCCCTTAGCAGAAAAACACCTCCAAAGCATAATGTTCCCACCTCCATGTTTGACGGTGAGGATGGTGTTATGACTTGGGGTCATAGGCAGCATTCCTCCTCCTCCAAAAACGGCGAGTTGAGTCGATGCCAAAGAGATCTGACCACACCTGACCACAACACTTTCACCCAGTTCTCCTCTGAATCATTCAGGCAAACTTCAGATGGGCCTGTACATGTGCTTTCTTGAGCAGGGGGACCTTGCGGGTGCTGCAGGATTTCAGTCCTTCACGGCGTAGTGTGTTACCAATTGTTTTCTTGGTGACTATGGTCCCAGCTGCCTTGAGATCATTAACAAGATCCTCCCGTGTAGTTCTGGGCTGATTCCTCACCGTTCTCATGATCATTGAAACTCCACGAGGTGAGATCTTGCATGGAGCCCCAGACCGAGGGAGACTGACAGTTTCTTCCATTTGCGAATAATCGCACCAACTGCTGTCACCTTCTTACCAAGCTGCTTGGCGATGGTCTTGTAGCCCATTCCAGCCTTGTGTAGGTCTACAATCTTGTCCCTGACATCCTTGGACAGCTCTTTGGTCTTGGCCATGGTGGAGAGTTTGGAATCTGATTGATCGATTTCTTCTGTGATAGGAGATCAAATACTTATTTCACTCATTAAAATGCAAATCAATTTATAACTTTTTTGAAATGCGTTTTTCTGGATTTTTTGTTGTTATTCTGTCTCTCACTGTTAAAATACACCTGCCATTAAAATTATAGACTGATCATTTCTTTGTCAGTGGGCAAACGCACAAAATCAGCAGGGGATCAAATACTTTTTTCCCCCCACTGTAACTTGTCTCATGGATGGTCCACATTACATGTAACTATAAATGGTTAAAATGCAGCAATCGTTGGTAAATTGCTGTGGTACAAGAGGAACAAAGCACTTTTAGACATGATATAGTAGGGAAATAACCAACTTTGGAGAGGTAACAGGTAACTCTGCATCGGCCTGCACACTACCCATTGATTAGTTTTCTATAATAGCACCTCCCCATCATGTTTTATTCCTTATTTTTCAAGAATTTACAGCATGTGTGATTGGAGCTATTTGAGAATTGTAGTCTTAATATAATGGATACTGAACAGAAGAACGATGTGTGTCTCGGCCACAAACTGAGCTTGGCTGCTTCCATGGATGTAACTCTGAAATAGAAAAAGGGAAACACACACAAAAAAACCCATTCAGAATTAAAAAAAAAAAAAAGAGGCTTCACGCCAATATGCTGACATTGTGGTATTTGAATGTTGAACTCACCACTTGACCAGTGCTGGGATTTTTGTGAGCGTATGGAGGCCCTCGGATGTGGTTCCACATCTGGCCGGATGTCATGATCAAAACAAAACACTGAGGAGAAAAATAGAATATTTGTTTGACTAATCTTAAAAACTGTGGAAAAATTAATAAAGTCAGCAGACATGTCATTACGCTATTGTTTAAATTTTGTTGTGAAATTCAATAAATTATTCATTCTGGCTGTAAGGTTTAGAATAATGTGCTGAACAACACATCATGGGTTCTATATATTTTTTTTTTACATCATTAACTCATTCACAGTATCTATATACACTGACACTCTGACAACTACTGCTACCTATCACAATAAATTCCAGCAAACCCTCTTATCAAATGCCATATACAGCATGTGGGTCCAACCCTAACAGTAAATCAACAACTCAACGAGGTTGATACAGGAGGAACATGTTTTATGGTGTTTACATATAAACACGGTGAGTACTGACCAGTGCAGAGAAAGCCCAGACATTTTTGTTGTAGAGAAACTCGAGATTATTGCGCCGCACATATGCCAAACTCCCAATGAGGGCCAGGAGCAAGCCCAGCATCAGCGGCCCAGCGTAGTTTGGTGGTCTAATCACCCTGATCTGTCACGACAAACAAGCACAAACAAAAATAAGGTTGAATACAAATACAGGGTCTTCCAGAATCATTGGCACTATATGGAATTATTTCTATATTATATAATTATATATATCCATAATATGGAATTATTGAAGCTATTTGTGTTCCAGAAAAAAAAAACAAAAAAAACAACACTTTTTTAATTATTGATACTCCTTAAGAATATTTTAAATAAATAAGACAAACGGCCATTCTTGAAAAACCTTCAGTCCCACTGTAGTGGGCGTGGCTTCTGTGCCCGTCAGTCCCAGTGAAGTGGGCGTGGCTTCTGTGCCCGTCAGTCCCAGTGAAGTGGGCGTGGCTTCTGTGCCCGTCAGTCCCAGTGAAGTGGGCGTGGCTTCTGTGCCCGTCAGTCCCAGTGAAGTGGGCGTGGCTTCTGTGCCCGTCAGTCCCAGTGAAGTGGGCGTGGCTTCTGTGCCCGTCAGTCCCAGTGAAGTGGGCGTGGCTTCTGTGCCCGTCAGTCCCAGTGAAGTGGGCGTGGCTTCTGTGCCCGTCAGTCACAGTGAAGTGGGTGTGGCTTCTGTGCCCGCCAGTTTTACTGAAGGAGGCTTGGATTCTTACACTTTTTACATTAAAATGGTAATGTTTGCACAATATTTAATCATACGATCACACTGAAAACAAATAGTTTTAATGTATCTTCATACGTTAAATATCCAGATGTGTATTGTTTTGTCTGGAAAGGAGATCTACACACACCTTTACTAGATATTTCTATTGTTGGGAACGTTACAAATTAGTTTAAAACACAAACCTCTGCTGGTTTATCTGCAACACTTCATTATAAGTGAAATTGATAAAGAAAGAAATGTTTCAAAACACAAAGCACTTCTGCAAGTCACTCTGGTGAAAAATAAACCATTCAGAAAATGATGCTTGGCCATTACTGGAGACTATGTTTAACTGAATGATAAAGGTCTCTACATAAAATGTGGCATACGCATATTTTTTAGGAATCAGAATGACGATGGTTAACTTACATGAACCTCGGTTCTATCAGCAACCCATCGAGCAAGCTGTTCAGCCGCAAAGCCTCGAACCTGCAGCTCATAGGTGTCTGCGCGCTTTGGCTTCCCCTTGGATGGGAAGTTGATGAACGTGGGGGCCGAGTTCATGTTAAGCTGGAGAAAGTGATGTGAATTAGTGCAGTTGTACTTTAGACTTTCCTTAAATGAGCTGTTCGCAGACTACTCACTAACCAATTATCTATTTAAATGTGTGCCTAGGATGGGCTTTCCATGCAAATCTACTTACTTACTGGAAAGAAAAGTTCTACTCCACACTCTGTGGATTCATGATTCAAAGCACACCTGACACCATAAAGCAACTAAAAATGTACAGATTTTACCATTATAAATATCCTGAGAATACAGAGAGTGTGTAACAACATGGGTTACCATTTGAAACACGTCTGCGCCTTCATCAAAATCCACCATTGCAAAGAAAATCCTGTTGGTAAATGCGCTGGAGTACCGCCAGGAATTTGCAAGGATTTGGTATTCCTCATCTGCCTGCCTATATACACCATGAAAGAAGAGCAACCCATGAACCAATCGCAGCAGTTTAACAAAATCTTTAAAAACAGCAAACTATCATACTTCATCATATTATATACGCTAGGTGGTATATAACTAAAGAACGAGTGAATGGACTTGTATGGAATTATCATTGTAACCAGGAGATGAACTGATTCGATTTTGGAAATGATCCAGACAGGGTCAAGGTCACAGCAAGGTCAAATGTCTGAAATAGTTGTTCTCCTCTAGTGTCCACCCTGTATAGAAAATATACTCTGAAGCATATTTTAAGGGTATTTGAGGCATAGACTAGACTTGTTCCTGGCAGAGGTGAATCGAGCAAACGCCGCAGGATGTTCGCAGGAGCTTGCAGTTTTTCAAAATTGCCGCAGATTTTCTGCAGATTTGGGCCAAGACACGTCGCGTGACGTCATCACAACCGATCTTCGATTCACGTGGGTTGAACAGGAGTTCATTTACCAACAAACATCACTGCGAAAGACCGTGCAGAACAATTTCGTGCAATTGTAACTTCGCCAATTCTCTGCAAGCTGCATCGCAAAAAAAGCCGCAGCAAAATCAAGCATTTTTGGCTGCAACAATAAATAAATAAATAAAAAAACTCTGCAAAGTCCTGTACGGACTGTGCAATAATAATAATAATAATAATAATAATAATAATAATAATAATAATAATAATAATAATAATTTCGATGTACAAGCACAACAATTTCCCTGCTTGTTTTGTGAGAGTTTCTCTTCACGTTTGCAACAGTTTCTCTGTCAGTTTGTGAGCAGCTTTGTGTGCATGCAATTCAATTTTTAATGACCTCACTCACTGATACTACTCTGAACGCTCAGGCTGGCCATCCTCCCACTCTATTACAGATACTGTTTAAATCCTGAGCTCTGAGAATGGACAAAGATGTGCATAGTCATCCATCCATCCATCTTCCATATCGCTTATCCTACACAGGGTTGCGGGGAGTCTGGAGCACAAGGACACCCTGGATGGGGTGCGATCGCACACACATTCACACAATGCATGTCTTTGGACTGGGGGAGGAAACCGGAGTACCTGGAGGAACCCCGGAGGTGTGAGGCGAACGTGCTGACCACTAAGCCACCGTGGTCCCCTTTGTATAGTCGTTTTTATTTTATTTTAGCTACTATAACCTAGGGTTAAGTCAAAAGCGTGCTGGTTGTATAGGTTAAGCGTACGACATCTGCACCCGACACCAATACATTTCATATGTGAGAATACCAGTGTCTTGCAATAACTTGCAATACATAAAACCGGCGGTACACGAGTTTTAACTGTCGCTCTGTTTTATTTACACTTTACACAACACCGCGCACGCACAAGGATGCAGACGCTATCTGCGTTTCCTGTTATAACTGTTTCCTGTTGTTACTACAGTGCAAATTAAACCTGGAAAGTAGAAAATGAGTTCCCAATCCTTGACATCATTTTAGTCTGGTGCAAAGCTGATAAACGAGTCTAGCCACCGAGTGAGAAGTAGATTAGCTGGTTACGCGGCGCGTCGCGTACATTTTCCTCGTTTTGTTTCAAGTGTTTTGAGCACAGCTACAACCTGAGGGAAGTGTTCATCCTGTGCGTCTCCTCACCTGCACACTCCACACTGCCTATGAGGCTGCAGGGCCGTGAACATGATGACGACGGAGTAGTTGCGCGGAGGCGCTCGGACAAACCTCCTGAACTTGTCTCCGTTCATTCGGATCACGGCTCTCTTCGCGGTCCAGTCCATCATCTGTCCGACTTTTTCGGAGAGCAGCGTCTGGGGACAAATTCGGCACAACTCGCATGACTAACTTATTCCTCGTATCATCCGTCGGATTGCTTTTGGGGATTAAAAAAGAAGGAGTTACGCCACATAGAATTCACGATAAAAGGTCGAACCGACACGTTCTCCTTCTTATCCCGTATGTCACGTCGTATACCTGTGAGAACGTGTGATCGTCAAAAAGCCTGCAGTTATGGATGGGAGGAGGAGGAAAGCGGCCCGTTTATTCAGAATCGCTTCCTGATTTGTGTCTCACTGCAGGACAAACACTCTGCAGCACAAGACCAGGATCCATAACGTCAGTTTTAATCTAACCTCCAATTAAAATCTTTTCACTTGCGTCCAAACATAATTTATAGCCTAATCAGTGCTTTTATTTCATACCTCATTTTATGTCTACATATTTATAATATTCAAGCTTTTTCTTTCTTTTTTTTTAAAATCTCTTTACTCCTGCAAGAAGCTTACAATCTTTTCTCCCATGAACAAAACAGCTCATTTGTTTAGCTTTACTTCCTGCCTTGTTTGCTCACCTTGAAGCAGAAAGGAGAGGAAATAAAGGCTTCTCCACCTCGTGTAGTAATTAAGGGAGCATTTGAGATTGAGACCGAGTTATTTATTATACAACTATTCTATAAAAAGCTGGTAAATATGTGACTCAAGCCATATTCACTTACAAAGCTTAACTTCCTGATTATCGTTATTTATTTATTTTTGCATACTAGCTAACACATCACTGCAGACTACAGCTCCCACCCCAAACACCTCGCTAACAGGTTTACTGTGCGCTCCATCATTCCCTGCCCTGTGTGTCTCAGACGTTAGGTTAAAGTAAGAGTGGCGTTCGGAGCTTAGCTCGGCTAGCATACACACAGCTACACGGAGCTACACGGAGCTACGGCGGGCTAAATGGATTAACTGACAGCACGGAGAGATTAAACAGAGTCCCGTAAACACGCAGCGACTCTCCGCGACCACAAACACAACTCACTGACCTCCTTCTTCTTCTGTCCATTTGCCGGAATTCCATAAAAACACAAGAGAACAGAAAGCGCGAGCAAAAGTTTAGGCAACATTTCTGTAGCTGCCACGGCAAAGCACGAGCGCACGCCCCTTTACTCCTGTAACTTTTCTATTGGACAGACCGCGCGCGTGCCACGACCTTTCAAAATAAAAGGCTACAATTAAATCTTATTTTATGAAAAACATAAATAAATAAATAAATAAAAATTCATTTAAAAAAAAGTACAATCACGTGGTTTTTTATTTCTTTTATTTTTTTTTTATTATATATATTTTTTTTTACATTTTATTACTTCTTAATAAAACTCTATTTTAACGTTATTTTCAATCGCCAATATTTGTACTTCTGAATACGTGTTCATTTCTCAATCCATTTGTGTATTTACTGGTTATTACGTCATTGAATAATCATTTATTTGCTTGTTGTTTTTAATATATATTTTAAAAGTACATTTACTCATTTCCATACTTCTGAACGTATTAGTCTTTAGTAGTCTAGTAGTAGTTTAGTAGTTTAAACTTTAGCATTATTTCTTTATATATTTAATGCGTATGTATATTTTTAAATATCTTTATTTGCTTACTTGTTTTTATATTCATTGATTTTCAGATTCCTTCTTTATTTATTTATTAAAAATGCACATGCATTTGTTTACATGGACCTACTGTTATTTAAACCTATATTCCTTTATCTAATCATTTGTTTTATGTTTCTTTATTTTTTGTACTATTTATCTATATTTCAATTATATATTATATATAGCATATATTTATACTGTTTATATACTATACACACTAATATATATATATATATATATATATATATATATATATATATATATATATATATATATATATATATATATATATATATATATATATATATATATATATATATAGGGTGCCTAAAAAGTACTGTGCAGAAGTTTTAGACACATGCACATGCTGTAGAGCAAAGATGCCTTCAAAATAATGAAATTAAATGTTTCTACATTTACAAAAATGCCGAAAAAGAGCAGTAAACAGTAGTAAATGAAACTATTTGGTGTGACAAAAAAATAAAAATACAAGTCTCCAGTACAATGTGTGCAGTTTTATAAGGAAATGAGCTGGTAAGTTTTATTGAGCATCTTGCAGAACCAGCCACAGTTCATCCGGAGACTTTGACTTTCGCACTCGCTTCTTATTTTTGCGGCAAAACCCAGCAGCCTTCATTGTGTCAAATGGCTTTGTGTGCCATTGAGAAGGTGATTAGCTACACCTTAATGAGTTTACAAGTCATTTTTAGGAGGGGGGAGGGGGGGGTGATCCTTTTTCCAACTCAGTGATTCTGTTTTTTTATTTATTTATTTTTTCTGACATGTTGGTGTTATATCTTTCACTTGGATGTTATAAGATGCACTGAGTAAATACAGCAAGAAAAACTGTGTCCGTCTTCATTTCAGGCTACAAAGCAACAAAATGTGATTATTTTAAAGGGGGGTGATTCTTTTCTTTATATATATATATATATATATATATATATATATATATATATATACATAGTACTGTGCAAACGTTTTAGGCAGTTGTGAAAAATGCTGTAAAGTAAGAATGCTTTCAAAAATAGACATGTTAATAGTTTATATTTATCAATTAACAAAATGCAAAGTGAGTGACCAGAAGAAAAATCTACATCATATCAATATTTGGTGTGACCACCCTTTGCCTTCAAAACAGCATCAATTCTTCTAAGTACACTTGCACATAGTCAGGGATTTTGTAGTCATATAGTCAGGTGTATGATTAAACAATTATACCAAACAGGTGCTAATGAACATCAATTCAATATGTAGGTTGAAACACAATCATTAACTGAAACAGAAACAGCTGTGTAAGAGGAATAAAACTGGGTGAGGGACAGTCAAACTCAGCTAACAATGTGAGGCTGCTAAAGACAGTTTACTGTCAAAAGTTATACACCATGGCAAGACTGAGCACAGCAACAAGACAGAATAGTTATACTGCATCAGCAAGGTCTCTCCCAGGCAGAAATTTCAAGGCAGACAGGGGTTTCCAGATGTGCTGTCCAAGCTCTTTTGAAGAAGCACAAAGAAACGGGCAACGTTGAGGACAGTAGACGCAGTGGTCGGCCAAGGAAACTTACTGCAGCAGATGAAAGACACATCAGGTTTACTTCTCTTCACAATCAGAAGATGTCCAGCAGTGCCATCAGCTCAGACCTGGCAGAAACCAGTGGGACCCTGGTACACCCATCTACTGTCCGGAGAAGTCTGGTCAGAAGTGGCCTTCATGAAAGACTTACGGCTAAAAAGCCATACCTCCGACATGGAAACAAGGCAAAGAGTCTCAACTATGCACGAAAACACAGGAACTGTGCTGCAGAAAAATGGCAGCAGGTGCTCTGGACTGATGAGTCAAAATTTGACATATTTGGCTGTAGCAGAAGGCAGTTTGTTTGCTGAAGGGCTGGAGAGTGGTACACGAATGAGTGTCTGCAGGCAACAGTGAAGCATGGTGGAGGTTCCTTGCAAGTTTGGGGCTGCATTTCTCAAATGGAGTTGAGGATTTGGTCAGAATTAATGATCTCCTCAATGCAGAGAAGTACAGGCAGATACTTATCCATCATGCAATACCATCAGGGAGGCATCTGATTGGCCCCAAATTTATTCTTCAGCATGACAACGACACCAAGCATACAGCGAAAGTCATTAAGAACTATCTTCAGCGTAAAGAAAAACACATACATTATATATATATATATATATATATATACAAGTACATCTCAAAAAATTGGAATATCGTGGAAAAGTTCATTTTTTCTCGTAATTTTATTTCAAAAAGTGGAACTTTCATATATTCTAGATTCATTACACACACAGTGAAATATGTCAAGCCTTTTTTTGCTTTCATCTTGATGATATTAGAATAAAGAATTTATAATACAGCAATGTGGACCTGAGAAGACTCTAATCAGCTAATTAACTCAAAACCCCTTTTTATTCAAAACACCGTTGCTCAGTGGTCCAAAGTCCTCTTTTCAGATGAAAGTAAATTTCACATTTCATTTGGAAATCAAAGTCTCAGAAGTCTGGAGGAAGAGTGGAGAGGCACAGAATCCAAGTTGCTTGAAGTCCAGTGTGAAGTTTCCACAGTCAGTGATGATTTGGGGGGCCATGTCATCTGCTGGTGTTGGTCCACTGTGTTTTCTCAAGTCGAGAGTCGATGCAGCGTCTACCAGGAGATTTTAGAGCACTTCATGCTTCTGTCTGCTGACGAGCTTTATGGAGATGCTGATTTCCTTTTCCAGCAGGACTTGGCACCTGCCCACAGTGTCAAAACTACTAGTGTAGCCTTTAAAAAAAACAAAACAAAAACATTAATTTATTGACTAATTTTTGTCCAGGATCAGGTGATGTTTTTTTCCCCTGTATTCAGCTGTCCAGTTTCAGTGAATCTGTGTCCATGGTAGCCTCAGATTCTTGTTCTTGTCTGTCAGGAGAGGAACCTGATGCGGTCTTCTGCTGTTGTAGCTCATCCACCTCAAGGTTTGATGTGTTGTGTGTTCTGAGATGCTTTTCTGCTCACCACAAGTGTAAAGAGTGACTATTTGAGTTAATGTAGACTTCCTTTCAGCTCGAACCAGTCTGGCCATTCTCCTCTGATCTCTCTTATCAACAAGCTGTTTCAGCCTGCAGACTCTTCGCTCACTGGTCTCACTAGAGTCTGTAATGTGTGAAAATCCCCGAAGATCAGAAACACTCAAACCAGCCCATCTGGTACCACCATCCACGCAAAGTCACAGAGATCACACTTTTCCCCATTCTGATGTTTGATGTGAACATGAACTGAAGCTCTTTATCTGTATCTGCATGACTGTATGCATTGTGCTATGAACACATGGTTGGCTGACTGGATAACTGCATAAATGAGCAGGTGTACCTAATAAAGTGGACGGTGAGTGTATGTTAGAGCAGCTAGAAATAGCCATTCCCTCAGAAGGCTCTCTCTTTTTTCTCTTTCTTGGAAGATTTGACTTGGTGAAATTTAAGGGGACAGCTTTACCTCTGACCCTTACAAAGCACTGACACTGGCGTGATTTGGCAGATGTTTCCCAGATGTTGTGGACAGCTGAAATACAAGTGTTAGCTAAAACTATGAAAGGAAAAAGTGTTGAAACAAGTTTCTCATTTGTAAAAAATCTGTCCTACACAACACCTTCGTCATGCCTGCATTTGAACAGCGGCCCAAACTCCGGCATCTCACAACGCACTTTATTTGATGTGTTTTTCTCCTCACACCTGTAACCCGACAGATCAGGCCGCCTACACTCGGATTGGCTGTTCCCTCGAGCTTCCACAGATGCTAGCCAATCAGAAACGGTGTACGTCCTGCGAGTCTGAATCATGAACCAATCGTAGCGCGGGAGATGAGATGCGTCGGAAAACGGGGGGGGGGGGAATAACGCCCCTTGACCCGGGGCGATGTGCTGAACATCCGGGCAACAGTGTGGTGGTGTAGTGGGGAAGATGGCGGCGCTGATCCTCCCTACTGATTGGATCAAAAACTGGGAAAAATCCGGAAAAAATGAGTTGTGAGTTAAATTTTACTCTTGAGACACGTAGCGAGATACAAACGACCCCCGTTATCTGTCTGATTTAACAGTTTAAAGACGGCGGCGCGGGTTAAATGCCAAACACATCAGTGTTACTGTTCCTTCATTGTCATTTCACTCCATCCAGTCGCGCTGGTTAGCCACTTTAGCATCGCTAGCAGGATGCAATGCGTTCAGTTGCATGGACGTTAGGCGGATTAGCAGGCTCGGAAGCTAACTCATTAGCAAACCAGCGTCTCCGAACGCGCACGCTTTTGATAACCGCGTTCTATTTACTTTGAAGTAAAAGCCCGAATTAACGGCCATGACGCTCCTGCTCGCGCGACACGAAGCTAACATTAGTAACTAGCAGCTAATAATCACGTCGAGCCATGAGATAGTTTCAGACTGAACATGCTGTTCTTACAGGTAGAGCCACTGAAATATAAACCTTTGCGTCTCCATGAAGAGTCTAATCTGTGCGAGTTATAAAATATGTATATTTTAAATATAACGTTGTTTTAAAAAAAAGAAAAAAGAAAAAAAAAAAAAAAGCGGCGCTGAAATGGTCGGAACCCAGAAGCACTAAACTGTAGTCGGTGCCGTGTTTCATGCGGCTAAGAACAGTTATTTCACACATTGTTTCTGGAGGGAACTCTAAAACTAAAACACCACTTTATAAAGTAACTTGAAACCAAACAACAGTATGAAATAAGTAAATGTTTTTATTGTGACAGGCTATAAGGCTCCATACTGGCTGTTCCGTGCTCACGTACAGTGTTGGTTGTGTTAGCGGTTAGCTTAGCTGCCTACACGGCTTCAGTCAGTTTGGCTAGCTGTTCAGCATTAGCTGAACTTTACAGTTAGTGGTTTTACTACTGACCATTAGTTAATTATAGTTTTTTTTTTTTTTTAAGATTACGTGTACCATTTACATAATCTTTCTTTTAGCATTTTAGTTAATTGCGCAAACGACTGCGAGCTCTTGGCTAATAAACTAGCGTTGATTTAACCGTTTATTTTTGTTCTAATGGAGCGCGTGATAGTGAACGGGATGTTCACTTGTGGTGTTGGCCTCACACACACACACACAGCACCATGTACAAAATGATGATAAATGTGGTATTAACTACATAAGCTTATTACATAAGCAGCTGTCTGGTTAAGCAGTATGAATTGTGAACTGTTTTAAAGCACATTTTAAAGTGAACTCGTTGCTACAGTAGAATAGTGAAGAGAACACAGTTAGCGCTAGTGCTAGCTGCCAACGCCGCACGTTTTGGCGGTATATATATATATATATATATATATATATATATATATATATATATATATATACACACACACGGCCTTCTGACTGGACTTTGTTTCACACCTTTTCTCTCACACGCGCCCCAGAAATGTTTTTGCTAAACGTCATAACCGGTGTACACATGGAGGTTGTTCGTTGTTCCTCCATCTTGGTGCACAACAACAAGTCGAGTCGGTTTAATCGTCCTTCCTCCATATTCAGCTTCACTCACTGTAATGAAATGTCGTTTCGACACAAAGTCCGGTGGCACAGAGCTCTCCTCAAGTGTAAACACACACACACACACACACACACTGTGTAACACCAGTGCAAAACTATCGGGGGTTACAGTTTGAATTTTTCCACGACATGATAACCCAGTCTAAAAATATCAGGGCCTGTTTAAAAAAATCTCTCAGCCCTGTGGTGAAAATTGAAGGACAGATTTAGGACGAAAGTACCGAAGTCTCCTTCCACATCCATGCGTGTGTGTAAAATATTTCCAGTTTGTTTGTTCAGTCGTGTCGGAGGATAAATCCGGTTTATAGAGGATAAGAAGGATCATTTTCCTCAGACTGAAAAAGAAAAAAAACCATATAATACTACATACACCTCATTTGAATACAACCTGAGCTTTATTATTAGTGCTTGAGCATTAGTAGGTCACACGGTCATAACATGTATGTGGGCTGTACCTGTTCTAGGAGTCAGTACCTTCCATAAAACCCCCAGAAGTGTAGCTTCTCGGAGCACTTCTCTGAACGTTGTCCGTATCTCATTGGTCCGAAACCCGAGCTCGGTTTCGGCGAGAGACTCTCCCCGAGATACTCCGGTATAAATGACCTCCCCAGATTAAACTAGTCCAGTCTGAAAAGGACCTAACATATTTCGGAGTGTGACTTTTCAATAATGGCTTCCATTGTCAGTATTTATCACGTTGTTGTTATAAGCTAGAATGAGAGTGAGGAAAGGCAGCGCTGAGCCCAAAAAGAAAAAAAAAACTGATACTGTAACAGCTCTATGGCAAAGTATGTAATATATAAACAGGACAGTGCACGCTAACTAGAAAAGATAGCTGAACAGGTTTTCAGAGGACTTGGGTGCTGTCTGGTTTCCAGGTTGTGGTTGGTGGGAGGGTTAGAAATTATTTGAAGGAAATTGAAGTTATTTTTCACGTTGTTTTTGACCACTATCCTTACCATATTTGTGAAAGAAAGCTGGCAACACTTATTGTACTTACAGTCGAAAGTCTTATTCATTTCACCCAATAACATGTTTGAGATTTAATGTAAATATATGTGGATTACCTTAACTTGTACACTTAGGCTGAATAAACATGATGAAAGACATATGTAATTATTTTGAAAACGCAACCAAAGGACATAAAGGAGATGATGTCTTGGTTGATTTCAACTGCAAATATCACAGTCCTTTTGTAGTCCAGCATCACAGACTGAGGTCCATCATTGGCCATCCAGCAGCCAACCTCCAGGTGACCATCAGTCAGCCTGTTCCTCAGTGGGATCTTGACCTACAAATGAAACTGATTTTAAAAGCGTAGTTCTCAATCCTGGCTAAAGATTGTTGATCTCTGAGCTCAACCGCCAGTCAAATGCACCAGACCGCTAGAGTTTTATATACTAATTGTTATAGCTTCCTTCTGACATCCTATAATTCTCAAAACCCTCCCTTTATGTATCATCAACTTCAGTTTTGCTGGTTAACTTAACTTAATTCTAGAGCTGCAACAACTAATTGATGATAATTGATTATGAAAATCATTTGTCAATGAATCTCATTATTGGTCTGCACACGGCACGGGGTACATTTACTCATTGTGTTACTCCTGTCCGAAAACACACATCGGAGAGTACAGACCAAAGTCGTGTCCCAAATGACTGTAATCTGCAAACTTTACAAAGCAGAATTTGTGCAGCACGGAAGCACGACAGTGATGCACAAGCACAAACTTATCTTTATATCCAAAATGCTACCCGGTGTGCAAGGGGTTTGTGGAAATTGGTGCGAGTTGCTTAAAAGGTTTAGTTTAATTCAAGTTTATTTTCATTATATGCTGTATTTGTGTGCTTGCAGTGTAAAATCTGTTGTTTATTATAACAGGAGTGATCTGTAACTGATCTAATTGTAATGCAAAACGTGGTGTAATGTGGACGTGGTGATAACTACGATCAAAGTAAACATAAGCAAAACAATAT
>CM042542.1:10322500-10425000 GCA_023630585.1 Cranoglanis bouderius | reverse complement strand
ATTTTTCCCGACACGTTTAAAAATGCCCGGAAGGTCCGCAAACTGCTCGTGAGCAGCTCGGCCCCGCTCGTAACACCTCTCACACGATGCGAGCCGCGACCACACGAGCACCGACGACTCCCACGCGATTTCTCCCGACAGGATACATCTCAGTGACACTGTTTAGAATTGAACCTGTTACAATCAGCCCAAGATATGTGAAAAGGAAGAATTAGCCGTTATCACTTTAAAAGCTACTGGATGCAAGATATTTAATCAATATCGCGGTTATACTGAATATCGGCACGGTGACTTTTTGGGACATCCTGTCGTGTTGTATTGGTGTCTACCAAAAATTGGTGTCTCACAAACACCAGTTTGGATTTCACGGACACTTTAATGCAGGATCGTCCTTTTGAAGCGATAAGTGCGTTTACACGTGCGCAAATAAATCAGATTTCAGCAGTTATCCCATCATTCAACTGATCATATAGCCAGGGGACTATCTCAGAACTGGATTGATTTTTTTTTTTAAACTATCTTTAATATTTATTTAATGTAATATTTCAAATATTTTCTGCATGTGTGCAAACCAGAGAGAGAGAGAGAGACAGAGAGGGAAAAGAGCATTTGTGGATAAAAATCAGTCAACTTCTTACAGGATACTTTTATTTTAAAGAAGGAATCGCTTTAACCCCCCTTCCCCCCCGCCCTAGTGGAGCGCATAAGCGGTAAACGGAGTCATCTGGGATTCGGATGAGCTGTGTGTAGACCGAGCTTAATAAAAGTATTCCTCTGTGAAGAATGTTGTTGTTGTTGTTGATGATGATGACGACGATGATGATTTTGTATTGCTCATTGAAATGTTGGCATTGTTGTGATTTTATTTGTCTTGTGCAGCCCTGTAATTAATTATGATTGAGACCGGTTTTTATTCCACATGACAGATCTGACATTCATTCATCCGGTCTAATGTTGAGATTTATTAAAATTATATCCTAATAAGATTTTTGTTCTCCTCTGTCGTTTAGCTATTAATATGTTTTCTTATTTTTGTTATAAGATTTATTTACTCCGGTTATTCTGTTGCACGGCACAGGATCGTGTGGAACACCATGGCGCAGCTTGTCCCCTGGGGTTTTAGGACATGTAACCTAGAACGTTCCCAGAAGAACGTTACAGGCTTAGAATAGTGTTTTAAAAGCACAGGCGACCCGCCTTCCATGTTGTCATCAGTATTTAGGAGTTAACCCGGGTTTTTTTTTTTTTTTTGTTGTTGTTAACCATGTTCTCTCTCTGTAGATCTCCAGATGGCCCTGTACGAGCTCTGCTGGCACGTGGTCCACGGCGGTCTCAAGGTCGACGTGGCCGCCAGCCTCCTGGCCGATGTTATGGTGAGTTCTCAACACCTCGTTAGAGCAAACTCAGAGTTGAGCAAATTAAAGTTAAGACCATCTGTTAGGACTTAGCCGTCTCTAGTGTGGGGTTAGTCTCCCGACATTCACTGAGATACGGGAGAGTGCAGCCAAACTTGGGGATTTATTTATTTATTTGCTCAGAAAAGAGAGAGTGTGAATGTAGAGTGAGTACTAACACCGATTACCTGAATGCAGAATGCTTCTTCAGTCCTCCATTATGGGACTTTTTGTTTCTTTCATTTGTCAAAAACCACCTCTGTAAAGTTGTACACCTCCGTGACGATGTACAGTCGCACGGGGACACAAAATGTAGTTCAAACGAAATTGAAATATTTATGGTGTTTAGTGTTGCACAGCATTTCTTGGTCTCTGCTGAGCTGCAGTACACCACTGTTTCCAGGTTGTTACCCACAGGACTGTGATGTTTTTTTTTTTTTTTTTTTGTGTGCGTGTGGCACCATTTCACAGTCGCAGGCCTCCCCGTGCTAAAGTAAACCACAGGACTTTTGCTGATCTGCTCACACTAGATATCTTTAATCGCTTTGTGCACAGTACACGACAAAGAACACCTGATCCCCAAAGCCCGCTTTTTTCATGAAAATAAACGAGTGCTGTTTATACAGAAACAAGTCAAAAGAAAGATGTAGAGAATAGAAAAATGTGGAGGAAAGGATGGCTTGTGGAGGAAAGGATGGCTTGTGGAGATGCGGGCAGCGAAGACTGTCTGCTCTGCAAAGAGAGCCGGAGGTAACTGCTTTCTTTGCCGGAAGAAAGATTTTCCTTACCAGTGTCGCCTCCTGCTTACTCATTAGGGACCGAAATCTTTTTTAGTGACATGCGAAGGCCAATGTATGGTAACCCATACTTGGAATTTGTCCTCTGCATTTAACCCATCCAAGTTAGTGCACACACATCAGAAGTTGTGAGTAGTGAACACACGCACTACAAAACCGTGAACACACCCGGAGCAGTGGGCAGCCATTTTTTACTGCGGCACCCGGGGAGCAGTTGAGGGTCAAGGGCCTTGCTCAAGTGCCCAACAGTGGCAGCTTGGCGGTGCTGGGATTTGAACTCACGACCTTCCGATCAGTAGCCCAACTTCTTCGAAAGTATTGAACATAACTTTTCAAGAAATGAACAAAAATATACAATGAGAGAAGAAAAACACCCTGAAACTCTGAAATCTCATGTGTGGGTGGGGCATGACAGCGGTTTACTCTCATTGGCTAGTGAGATTCGGATCGACAGCTCGAGTGTCCAGCTGAGGAGGAGGAGAAGGATGATGACAATGACGTCACTCCTGAGAGCTCTTCCTGATTAAATATAGGCCTACGAGAATACCCAAACCTCAAATGTTAATTACAAACTAATCCTAGTCAGTATATTAGTTTACTAGTCCAAATTTCGCACCACTGAAGTCTCTACGTCCAGGTCAGGAAGCTGTCGATTAAAATCTCACTAGCCAGTGAGAGTAAAATTGATGTTAAGCCCCGCCCACACGTGAGAATTGTGTCAGAATGGCGAACGTAAACTTGCGGCGCGTAAAAGAAAAGTTTGAAAGCGTAAACTAAAACTCTGGCAGCGCGTTCATAAACCGTGATCAGCAAAAGCGAAGCATAGAAAACGTGTAACTTAGAAATTAGTACTTAGTATTAAGTACGTGGTACTTCCCTTCAGAAGCTACGTGAGATATTTGTGTTTCCCAGAAGACAAAACAATAATTTACACCGATCATCCCGTTCAATAGTTTACCCCCCCCCCCCCCCCCCCCGGTCTTAATGTATCGTGTCCCCTTCTTGAGCATCAGTGAATGTTTGCACCTTTTGTAATAGTTGTGTACGAGTCCCTCAGTTGTCCTCAGTGTGAAAAGACTGCATTACAACATCACACAGCCGCTATTCGAAATTGGTCAGATATGCAGAAGAGGCTGGAGAAGCCTCTCACGAAACATAACATTCGTCGATCATCCAGGTAACAACACACAGTATTAAGAATCAAGCTTATGTAAACTTTTGAACTGGTTCATTTGTGTAGATTCAGTTATTATTGTGTCTTGTGGACTATATGTAAACATCTGTCATGTGAAAGAGCTTATTCAGGGCAGAACTAAATAAAGATCATATTTTTATGACCCCTCTTATTTTCATTTAAAATTATTAACATTTTGCGGATTCTGTAAGGCGTATGTGGACTCATGACCTGAACTGTACATTAATATGAACCTGTGAATTGAAATACAGTTGGAACTGCTGTCAGAGCTGCTGTTATAGGAGTTAAATTAATCAACACCTTCTGACCAGTCAGAATCGAGGATTCCATAGCGCTTCGGTCTAATCGTCTGTAATAAACACACACACACACACACACAGTTTGCATACCCAGGCAAGCAATACGTTCCATTTCCAGCGACGCAAAAGTACTAAAAGAAATAAAGTTGGCTTCAGGGAGCGAGGGACATCAGTCACCCAGTAAAATCATCCCGTAGAAGTAAATTAGTTTCGGCGTCAGCTCCGTGTTCCTTACACGCCGCCGAAAGATGTGAAACGGGTCGTCGCCGAGGTGTCACACACTCGTTTAAACTTACAGATCAGATCTGGAGTGTGTGATTGTTGCAGTTGCTTCTTTCATCTGCGGCGCGGAGGAGCAGAAGCACGTCACAGATTGCTTTCGCAGCTGCCGTGACACTTTATCAGAGATGATGAAACTAGCGTGCTAAGCAAAGCTGAAACGTGCTACTGATGGATTACTCACCTCGATTTGCTTCCTGCCGGTGCACTTCTGCGCTTTTCTTTTGGATTAGCTTCATGTGCATCAGTCAATGTTGAGGCCAAATTCAGCTTTTATTCCAAATGAGCAGGTTTTTCACTCCGCGTACATGTCAGAAGCCGACAAGTCACCGGTGTGGCCCTGAGTTTCTGCTATATTACTCTCTCTGAGGTATTGCTGTAAACACAAGTTATGTTTATATTTTCTTTGTCCCCCCCCCCCTTAAATCCAGTACTATAGACAGCGCAGTACACCTGTCTGCCCAGGTCATATTATTTACCTGAAGGAATTTACTGGAGATAATCAGTTGCGTTGGTGTGTCACTGTGTCATAACTAATTCATTTGAAATCTCGGCTCAGTTTGTCGCTCGTGACTGATGTCCAAGCTGTAACTTCATATCAGGAAAGGCCGCTTATAGAGCGAAAAGAAGTACTGCTGCTTTATGATTACTGTGATGATGATGATTGTGGCTGGTGAATTTTATTTATTGGACTAATACAGATTCTGCATCTTTTTCAGGAACTGAGGGAAGAAATGCCTTCTATTTTAGCTGATGTTTTCTGTGTATTAGGTAAGCCTGGTTTTCTTCTTCTCTTAATTATTAAATATTCATTATTATGCAGTCTTATGAATACCTGGGTTGAAAGCAAATGTTTTCAAAAATGGTAAATAAACAAAGCTTAAAAAAACATTTTAAAGAATACAAATCAATAAATGTAAAAGAAAACAAAAAAACACTTTTTTTTGTCTACATTGTGGCCTTATTATTCATTCTTTTATTTGCTTATTTGTTGAAAAATAATATTGTCGTAATTTTAATGGTTTAATGTTATCTTAAAGTCGCCCGTGAAGTGCCTTGAAACGTGAAACTGTGTTTCCACTGAAACAGGAAGTCAGGGCGGAACATATCGTGTGGCTCCTCCCCCTTTTTAAATAGCCAATAGCTTTTAGGCAAGGTAATTTAAAAAAAATATATTAAATTTTTTTTTTTTAAATAATTTTGGGGGCGGGACACTTGAGATTCTAGAGAGCATTTGATCGGACCGAAAATCCGATGAGAGGCTGAAGTGCAGAATGATGTCATCAAAACTGTTGATCCGTATTGGTGGTAGAGAGGCTGTACATTTTGAATGCATATATCTTCTAAATGCAAATTTCGTCTTTGTTTTCGAGGCTGACATATTCAACCTTAAAGCCACAAAACTTCCATTTTGATTTCATGGGCACTTTAAATATTTAAAATAGTATAATTATATTATAAATTCTTTTATTTTAGTATTTAAATCTACTTTTAATTGTAGTGTTATTTTAAATGACACATTTATACTTTACAGCATTTCTGCATTAATATGTGTTTTTTTCCTGCCAGTTGATATCAGACCGCAGTAAAAGTGGTCTGATGTTATATTTATGCAAATGAATCACTGACGTGCATCAGGTCTGTGGGATTCCTTTAAAGTTGGGGTTGAATTTGAATGTGTTTATAACAGGGAGAACTTCAGCAGTAGCGCTACATCCTATGGTTGTGTCACACCAGCTACAGAAGGTGAACACTGCGCTGTGCTCTTAAGCCGAGGTCACAAAACATTTTATCCTAAGTATCGGAGCAGTTTTAGGCCAGTGGTGTCTCTGTGTTTAAGTCCAAAGCCCAGCACAAAGCCCAGTGAGTCCACAGCTGTCCCTGTTGTGTCCTTGAGCAAGACTCGTAACCTTAATATCCTCGGTTGTAGCTCGCACCCTGTTTTGCTTCAAAATTTAAACGAATGCTTTACAGTCATGATCTGCTTTGAATAGGACCGTTTCTGGATGATTTCCAGTTTCTAGTCAAAGGAGCAGCAACCACTTCAAACGTGCTGGAAAAGCTTAATGTCGCATAAAATAAGAATAGATAATGTATAATACTAGATAAGAGCATCTGCCAAACGCTGTACATGGCCTGTAAAAGAAAATAACTCCAGGAAGTCAATAATAAATATAACGACTTTGATTATAATGGCTGGAGGTCGATCGGTTTTGACACACCGATAGTTTTCCCCGGGTGCGTCCATTGCAGGATCGGCTGAGAAGGGTCTTATACAGTATTAGAGCGGCCTCTAGAGGCGAAATAAAAACCATCACTGTCAAATTTTGTTGTTATTTGAAGTTTTTTTTATTCATTTTGGATGTCTCTATTTGTATTTGTTATTTGGAGCTTTACTTTTTGGTTCAGTTTGTATGTATACCTTTTATTTACTTCACTAATGTTTATTAATAGTTAATATATTAATATGTATATATTTATCTCATTTAATCGGTTGATCAATCTGCCCAACTGGGTTATCAGTCTAGGTAAAATCCACTATCGGCCGACCTCTACTAATGGCTTCCACAAGTGTAACAAAATAAAAGAAAACAATGGCAGACACCCCGCCTACATTTCATGAACCCCATTTTGATAACCACTGGTCGTCTTGAACCTGTCTATTTATTCCAAATATGAAAATGTATACTTTCCAGTGCTCTTAAGTGTTTGTTTGTGTTGATAATTGAGTTGAGTTTGTTTGAGTTGATAATTAAATTTCTGTTAGTTTACAGTTGGAGTGATTGAGGTAATCACAATATACACTCACCATAGTCCGTAATGCAGAAGCAAAAGTCCATGGGGTGGAGCTGGTCCTGATCTAACACCATCTCTAATTAGGGTTGTCAAAAGTACCAGTACTTCAGTAAAAACAAAGTTGACGGTACCAGATTTTCACAAGTACCGGTAGTACCGAGTACCGGGTCAACCCGGTACTGATGCGCTGTCTGACAGGTAGTCAGTCGGGGACTTTTTCATAGGTGCACCGTGCAATTATGGTACCGGTTGCATTATGGGTGTTGTAGCATAGTTTAATTCAAGTGTAGGATTGCAAAAACAACATCCTCGTTTTTGCTTACTTAATGGTTAGCATACGCGCGTGTAACGCTAATACGGACATCCACGCCCCGCCGGTGGACCACCGCGTTGTTAAGTGTAAAACTATGCTATGTACACAGCTGCTGTGTTTATGTAGGTACTCATGCGATATATCTTTGGAAAGCTAAGATTCTTGTGCTCCGATTGATATAAACCAACACTTACAAAACTGAGGCAACTCGCCTATGAGGCCTCACAGTATTCCGCTGATCTGTAAAATCCAGACAAAAAACAGTCTTGTTACACTGGCAAAGGTCCAAACGATCCAATTGAGTAAAAATATTTAGTCCAGAACACATTATTACATCAATAAATACCCACGGACTATTGCTGGGTCATTTCAAATTATAGGCCGCCGTGCCTAATCTTTCACGTTTTCTCTGTTAGAACTCCTGTTCACTTTCAGCACTTCAGTTTAAAAGTCCGTGCGTAAATGAGTGGCAAGTGTTTCGTTTCAGAAACTTTTTTACATAGTTTGTATTTTTTGCTTGTAATTTATTTAGTTATTATTTACTTGATGGGAAGAAACCTAAGGCCAAAACTTAAAGCATTTTTCAGAAATACTTGAAATATACATATACATTTGTTTTAATGTATTTTAATATTTAACTTTATAAATAAGTGTGTGGTGTTCAGTTATGGTATATTTTTGTGTTTCGCATGCTTGTAATTGTTTTGTTTATTTATTTATTATGCCTTTAATTACTTGTGGGGAAACAAAACTTGAAACACTTTGAAATACTTCAAGAAGTATACAGAATGGCATTGTTTTTTATTTATTTAAAAAAAAAAGCATTTTATATTGATATATAAACTTTATTAATAAAATAACTAATAACTTTAATAACTGATAACTTTATTAATAAAATGGTGTGTTGTTCAATTAGCATGTTTTTGTGTTTTGCTTTGGTACCGAAATTGGTACCGAGTACCATGGAATTTTACTGGTATTGGTACCGACTGCTGAAATTTTGGTACCGTGACAACCCTACCTCTAAACACCGAACAACACACTTATCCAGCCTGTGGATGAGTCTGTTGGTAGGAGCAGCTGGGTCAGGTCCGACTCCAGTCACTGGATGTTTGGTTCCGCAGCAAGGAGTACTTAGTCTCTGATCATACTATGACTGTTAACCTTTATTGAAAATGTTGACCGTACTGCTTATGTCCTGGTGAGCTTAATACGCTTCTTCTCTTATATATGTGCAGATATTGAGACTGGATGCTTGGAGGAGAAACACAAGCGTGACCATTTTACCCAGCTGGTGGGAGCGTGTTTGGTGAGTGCTGTTTCCGCCTTCCTCCGCCGTCTCTGCCGCCTTCATGACTGCAGTGCAGCACTGAATCCATGTTCATATGCTGGTGATCACCACTGTGTGGCAGTGTTGCCCTGTCCAAAATGCAAAATCCACCCTTTTTTTGTATGCTTCCGTTTTTCCCCAAGTGCTGCAAAACACCCAGAAGCTTGCAGCTGCCCCCTTGCGATAAATAATTTCCCTGCGGTGCATACAGAACTCTCGGATTAGCTGTGATTGGGATGTAGTTTGACCTCAATTCTGTCCAGTAAACTGCATCTCTTGAAGCCTTGAGTATCTCTTTTTTCCCCCCCCTGGATTCAGTACAATTACAGCCTAATTACACGTGAAACGGTTAAGCGAAAGAAAATCTGGCATTTAGAGGAGATTTTTTTGAGCTAATTTCTGCTCTCAGGTGAATGAGTCTTAAGACTGTCACTCTCCTTAGAAGTGGTTGCAAATTCCTGAAAGCCGAGCGCCAATATGTAACCTCTAATTTGATTGCTTCTTCAGTCACCTTTTGCTTGCAGATCTATTGAACGTGACAATTCAGCAGCTTCATTTGTTACTATAAGCAAGTCAGTGAGTAATATGTTTTGTTTGCGTTCCCCTCCCCTGTAGTGTTGTGTTTCTGAAGCTGTCCTGAAAGAGAGGCTCGACCCCGACACGCTCGAGTCCCTCGGCTTGATCAAGCAGGCGCAGCAGTTCAACCAGAAGATTGTCAAAATCAAGACCAAGCTGTTGTGAGTAATTTAAACGCAATGCATTCTCGCTGTACTCATTATCAAGCTGTCTTCACTGTCATATCCTGTGTGAGGTTTGTGTGTGTGGGTGCGTGGTTTAAAGACCCAGTTATTTTTCGGCATTTGTGCACACAGTAATGCATGCGTTAGGGGGCAGTGACAGTTTAACCAAACCGGACTGTATGATAGGAGAAATAAAATGCCGGATGCAGTAATGAGTTTATTTATTATTGCTGTATTTGACAAGCACTAAGTAGCAGTACTTACTATGAAATCCAAGCCGAAATCCATCTGTGGTGTCGATCCAACGCTAACGCTACAGTGGACACCTGATTTGTGGACACCTGACCGTCACACCCATGTGCGCTCTTGTTGAACGTCCCATTCCTTATTTAGTCCCCCATTGCTGTTATAACAGCTTCCATTCTTCTGGGAAGGCTTCCCACTAGATTTTGGAGCGTGACTGTGATGATTTGCTCATTCAGCCACAAGAGCATTAGTGAGGTCAGGCACTGATGTCGGGTGAGGAGGTCTGGGGTGCAGTCGGCGTTCCAGTTCATCACAAAGGTGTTAAGTGGGGTTGAGGTCAGGGCTCTGTGCAGGACACTCGAGTTCTTCCACTCCAACCTTGGCAAACCGGGTCTTCATGGAGCTCGCTTTGTGCACGGGGGCACAGTCATGCTGGAACAGGTTTGGGTAATCTTAATGCTACGGCATGCAAAGACATTTTAGACAATCGTGCGCTTCCAATTTTGTGGCAACACTTTGGGGAGGAATCACCAATGGGTGTGAAGGTCAGGAATCCACATACAGTCAAACCAAAAATTATTCAGACACCAGATATAATTGTCTGGGCAAATCTTATAGTTCAGGTTTGCATGAATCTGGTTGACAGCATGCCCAGGAGACTGCAGGCTATCATTGAGGCTAAGGGTGGCCCAACAAAGTATTGATAGTTTTGTAAATATCGTCATACTAACAGGTGTCTGAATAATTTTTGGTTTGACTGTACCTTTCTATTAAAGTTATCTGACATTATCAAGATGAATTTGTTCTGCCACAGTTTAACTCTGAGGTCATGTCATATTTTATTACCATTTTCTAAACTATAGCGAATAAACTGTGATAATGTGAGAAATGTTGAAGCTTCCTGCTCAACCGGTCACTGTTTACCTTATACACAGCACCAAGTGTTTACCAGTCCCTCTGTAACCCTGTTGCCCGTTCTGTCTGTGTCTAAGCTAATAAACGTAGGGACACCATGCTAATATTGGGTCGGACCCCTCCTTTGCTCTCAGAACTGCCTCAATTGTTTGTGGGATGGATTTCGCAAGGTGTTGGAAACCTTCCTTTGAGACACCACATTCATTTGAGACCACATTCATTTGTCCACCCCCACCACAACCAGCCTGACCTGTTCACTCAAGGCAGGTTGGGTCCATTGATTCATGCTGCTTACGACAAATTCCGACCCTACATTACGCACGTCGCAGCAGAATTCGTGATTCATCAGACCAGGAGAAGTCTTCATCTGTCCATTATCTGTGAACCTGTGCCCACCCCTGAGATTCCTGTTCTTGGCGGACGGGGCAGGACCTGATGTGGTCTTCTGCTGTTGTAGCCTATCCGCCTCAAGGTTTGACATATTGTGCATTCTAAGGTGCTTTTCTGCTGACCACAGTTGTAAAGAGTGCTTATTTGAGTTACCGTAGCCTACCTGTCAACTTGAAGCTCCTCTGATCTCGCTCATCAACAAAACAGGATGTTTAAACATCTAAACCCTAGACACTGTTGTGTGTGTGAAGATCTCAGATGATCAGCAGTTTCTGAAATACTGAAACTGGCACCAACAACCATGAAATTTTCAAAGTCACTAAGATCAGAGTCTTTCCCCCTTCTGATGTTTGATGGGGAGCGGTAGCTCAGTGGTTAAGACGTTGGGCTACTCGGAAGGTCGTGAGTTCAAATCCCAGCACCACCAAGCTGCCACTGTTGGGCCCTTGAGCAAGGCCCTTAACCCTCAATTGCTCAGATGTATAAATGAAATAAAAGTCGCTCTGGATAAGGGCGTCTGCCAAATGCCATAAATGTAACTGATGCTCTTGAGCTGTATCTGCATGATTTTATGCATTATGCTGCTGCTGATTTGGATAATTGCAGGAATGAGCAGGTGTTCCTAATAAAGTGGTGAATGTATGTCCATTTTGGCAGCAGTATAGATCAGACTTAAGGCAGGAAAACTTTTGATACATTGCCCTACTTAGCAGAATGAATTTGTACCAGCATCAGGAGGACAGTCAAGGGCCTTTCACTCTGAGCGCGATTAAGCGGTGCGATGACGCTCTTGAGTCAAAACTATAGATCCCGATGGGGCTGTTCACACCGGGCGCGATCAGTCGTGGCGCGACAAAGTGAGAATTTTTTTTTTTTCAACCAGTGTGTCAATTCGATGCGATGAAACGGGCCGTCCAATTAGATTTGAGCTTTAGATCACGTGCCCGGAGCGGCTGCTGTCGCACAAGTCACGGCGAAATCCATTTTCAAATCCATTTTCTTTCTTTTCCTGTGCTTCTTAACAGTTTGTGTGCCTTGTGGTGCTCCGCGCCAACATTTAAGTGGTGATTCTTCTCCGGGGTCAAAGACGATAGGCCGATCAGCCGGATAGTGAGTTGTGCCACCTAGTGTGCAGGCGTAAAATGCATTCTCGGTCAGCGCCACCTATCCTGCAGGTGTGAATTAGCCGAAGGCGATCAATCGTTTCGCGTTCGGTGTGAAGGCACCGTTCGCTTTCGTGCTCGGTGTGAAAGGGCCTTTAGGCTGAAAATGAATGGAATGACTGGAGAATGAGGAGAGTGAGTGTATGTACTTCCAGGTGGGAGCGCTACGTGACACAGTTAACATGCTATCATGGCATGTATGAAAATGATGAGCAGTTGACCTTGATTTTGGATCAAAATGGCAAAAGGAAAAGAACCAAGTGACTCTGAAAGAGGGTTTATTATTGGCAGGCTAGTAGCAGCTTCGGACACTAAGACTGTTCAGCTGGCTGTGTTTCAGCAGGACCTGTAACTAAAATTCCATTTGCATTTCGATCTCCGGGGAAGACATCAGTGATTGCTCGCCGGACAAGTGACTCACGACTGCTGATTTGGTGTCACCAGGATTTCTGCAAAAATAAAATCTAGCTCCCTAGTGGCTTTGCTAAACTACAATTTCATTTGGTCTTAACTGGTCATAATACTCGACAAATATTTCTGGTGGACTGACACAGCCGTAAGCCTTTTGTTAAGCTGTTAGTAATGACGCTTGTGTAACAAACTTTAGTCACTGTAGCATGTCAGGGTTTTTTCTGCGCTAAAGACATCAACCAAGGAAGTACAGGACTTTTCCACCAGGCGGTATGGCAAGGCTTGGCAAATTACCCATAATCCTCCATGTTGTCTCTATTTCCACCACCACACAAGCCTTACCTAAGTACTCGTGCTGAGTTTGGTTACACTTCATGCCCAGGTACCATGGGAGCCAAGCCAGGATATGCGCTTCCAGCTAAAACTAGTGCAGACTGGTCAAACCGTCAGGCTACAGTAGTATTTAAGAAGCAGTTTCACAATTTTAAACCACAATGTAATGTTATCCAACCACAACATGATCTTATCGTAGCTTACTCTTATATTTCGTTCCCCGCGATCCAAGTAAAATCCACCATCGGCTTCCTGTGCAGTTTGTTGGCATCCCGCGCAGCATATTACAGCACGACACCCTGAAAGGGAAATGAACACCGCGTATGGAGTGCAATTTAAAGTTGTCTTTAATGCAAAGCAGCAGCAGGTACAAACCACAAAATCAGATCAGCTGCAGTCTAAAGATACATCTCTGTTAATGCACGTTACTGTCTCGGACGCCTCACAACCCACAAAGCACCACCCCTTCCGTTGTTTTAAATGGCATAAGAACGGAACAGGATAAGGAAATCTGGTAACTCTGTAAACAGTTACGTATGGAGACATGCCAGATTTCCCAGTCAGTCTGACGAAGAATAACTAGGCATGGGGATTTTACTGCCAGCATTATACATCCAGAGCGTAGAGATGCTTTCATTGTCCGTGGTTTGGCGAACCTCGCGTCCGTCACGCTTTCTTCGTGACCCCCAACTGAGCAGTTCACTTCTCCATCTCAAGCCACGGAGATGGAAATCAACAATCTCCTTCCTCTTTTGTGATGCTGTCTGGCTGTGCAGCTTCAAAACCCGTGACATGGGACTCTCGCACCCTACGTAGTGTAGAGACGTTTGAGGTTCAGGCACAGATACACATCTCGCTGTGGGTTGTTTTTAAGATTTGCGCTGTAATTTTTGGAACACTTGGCTGTGTTTTGCTGTGTGAGCAGCCACAAAGTGAAAGTTCGCTTGTTTGTTTGTTCACTAAAGATTACACTATAGTCGAGCTCATGTTTGGGTGAGGACGTTTTTTTAAAAATTTAGTTTTCACTAATTAAAACCTGGGACTGGGAGAGTATACTGGAGCTGAATGTATAATTAATTAGTTGTCTAGTGCAGCAGGTTAAAAAATAAATTCATATACCATTGGTTTTCAAGTGTTGTATGGTTTGGTGAAAACTCTTAGAAAAGACCTCCAGTTCACCGATCACTGCTACGCTCCTGCACTCCAGGGTTAGACTCTGCAAATCTTGCTTGCCGGTACTGAGAGTCTGCTAGTTTGGTGCATGGTTGCCAGAGTCAGACATTATTGCTCCACTTTCAGCTTCACGCCGAGTTGTCAGACACAGAAAGTGTCATAAAATAGAAATGTTCCTCGTAATCTCTCGTCTCGCCACGTGTTCCCACTTCGATTTGACGACTGCAAGGCCTCTTAAATTTTTTTTTTCCCATCCACCGTATTGTCTTCCTCTGTCGCGTTTGTCTTGTTTCTTTTTCCGCAGCGCTGCCTCGTGCGTGAATGTCAGGAAAGCGCTGCAACTCTGTAATTTGCCCGCCACCTCATTTTCTTTTATACGCAACGCACTCCACAGGGCTTCCACTGACAATGATTAATTTCACGCCTTTGTGTCGGTCTGTCTCTTAGAGTTCTTATCAATTTTGGAGAGCTTTCTGCACGGGAAGGCTCGCTTACCTCTCTGAATGGGGCTGTGCTTGTCATCTACCTCACTATCCCACGCACGAGCACACTCGCTAAGTGTTAAATGTGCAGAAACTGGTGGGGAGATGGATTTTTCACGCCCTCGGTGGTTCAGCTCCGTTTGCAAGTCTTGCATATGTTAGTTTTTCGCCCCATAGGCAAGAAATTTCTAAAGCACATCGATTGCGACTGATTCACGGCTCCTTCACAGAACAGGCGACTCTTTAAAAAAAAAAAAAAAAAAAAAAAAAAAAAAAAAAAAAAAAGTGCTGATTGAGTTTTATTTGAACCAGTTACTTAAACTGAATTTCACTGAATCCGATCATCTCGGAGCGCGGCTCTGACGTCACTGGGTTAAAATGGTGTTTAATGGGTGGGAAAAAAATGCAGTGATCACAAACATAAGGAATAGCTGTCAGGTTTTGCTGTTTTGCAAAAAGAACGAAAGAGCAAGAGTTTATTTTCTCGCTCATAATTTCCCACTGATGTTCAAAGCAGCTATATAGTCTCTCCAGGACTTCGTGTTTTTTTTGTTTGTTTGTTTTTTTGTTTACAGAAATGAATACAAAATCAACAATCTCCGCAACATTCGGAGGAGCTTGCAATTTTTCAAAATTACCGCAGATGTTTTGCAGATTTGGGCCGAGACATGTCATGTGACATCATCACAACGCGCATTCCGCAAAGCCCTCTTCGATTCAGGTGCGCCGAACATGAGTACAGCTAAAAGGTCTCATTTACCAACAAACATCACTGTGAAAGACCGCGCGAAACAGTTTCGTGCCATTTCACCAATTCAAGTCATTTTCTGCAATAAAAAAACTCGCAAATTGCATCGCGCATTTTTGAAAAAATCTGCAGCAAAATCAAGCATTTTTGGCGGCAACAATCACAAAAAATAAAAAAAAAAACACCTCCCGAAATCCAGTACGGACCGCAGGGTTCCCGCGGGTCCTTAAAAACTCTTAAAAAGTTTTGTTTTTATTTATGAGAGGTCTTGTGTCTTACATTTTAGATGAAATTTGACTTGGACATATCTAAACACTTTACCAAATTAAAACTATCTAATTAGCGTTATATGATTTATTTATTTTTTTTTAGTATTCTTTCTTTGTGGATTTGCTTGTTCACGTGACAATTCGTGGCGTTTACGTCGGCAGCGTGTTACGTACTGTCTCCTGCACGCGAAAGGAAGACCGGAGAACAAAATGGGTAAATGTAAGTTCAGTGCGATTTGGCTCTAAGATGTGAAGTATAGAAGATGGTTAGCTGGTGCAAGCAACGGGTTTGAGGCGACTTGCAAGATGTGCCAAAAAACCATTAAACTTGGGACAATGAGAATTAAAGCAGTGGAGTCCCATATGAAATCAGAAAAGCACCGACGCCACACCGGTATTTGAAAAAGTACGGCACACGCACACACACACATACACGACTAATTTCTCAACGCTCAGAGCTTTGAGCTTTTTAACTAGCTTTTCTTACGTGCGTTCAATTTACTGATGCGTTACATTTATTACATTTTATTTTTTCTTTTTTGCTGTCACTGCTTGCATTTGTGGCATTTCTGTTATTTTACCTGTTTTTTTTTTTGTTTTTGTTTTTTTACCCTTTGTTTCTTTATTTCTCTTTTGTTGTTTTTTAAAGCACCCTGAGCTGCATTTTAAATGTGGAAAATGATTAAAGCGGTGTTAATGCCTTTCTTCTTCTTCCTCTTCTTCTTCTTCTTCTTATTATTAGCAATAGTAGTAGTATACAGGGCTGGGCGATATGACAAAAATATCATATCACGATACTTGAGGACATTTCTACGACACACGATGCTCATCACGATATATATATACTTTAGCTAATGAACTGTCCACAAAAGAAACAAACAAAAACGTTAAACAAAAAAAGTTTGACAATGCTTTTCTTTAATGCCTAAAAATTCAAAGGTTAATTTAAAAAAAAAAAAAACATTACGTCAAATCAACGGAATCCATTCAGTACCATTTAATTTGTAATTATTAAAATTGTTAAGAAAAAAAAAAAAATACATCACCATACTAACTGTAGTGGTAACAACAAGGTGAAGTATTGTTCCTGTAGTAGTCCCTTGATTCTAATCCACCTTGGGAGATGTTGATGCATAGATGTCCTGACCCGTGCATACATGTATCCAGAGGCAGATGAATGATTGATAAAGTAACTTGAATTTATTGAAGCCAAGAAATTAATAGTAACACAAGGCTGTTCTTTGTTCGGGTCTTAAAAAGGTCTTAAAGTCTTAGATTTGATTTTACAAAGTGTGCTGCAACCCTGGACTGGATATACGACACAGGCGTGCTGAGTTGAGGCAGAGACTCTGTTCAGCTAGTTACATCCAAGAGCGATGACACCGTCAGTGGTATCGGAGTGAAAATTGAAGCTCGGGAAGCTGACCTGTTTGAGCCGAGTGTACAGGCGAGGAGGTGAGAGAGCTGGACAGACTAAATCACTAAAGCTCTGCTGCATCACTCTGTTTAGGTAGAGGCGATGCGAAGGCTAATTTCTACTCTCACCACGCTCAGCAGGTAGTTGAGTTTCATTACAAAGCAGGTCTCGGACACCCCTGAAGATCACAGTTCTAAAGATTAATAGGCAAGTCGTTCAAGGTGGATATTACAGGGGGTCCCAGAACTCTACATACACTGGGGAAATGTCTTCCAAAATTTTTCATACCCAAGGTACGTTCCCACACACAGAGATTTTATCGCTCGAAGTCTCCAGTCGCTGTACAGTGAAGTCGCCAGTAGGCGTTCCTACTACTTGTTGCCATAGTAACATGGGTGACGCAACTAGCCTTCCACTTTTGACAGAAAACCGGTTTCCTTGCCGTTAAAATGAAACATTCCGGAGGGAGAACGATTTTCTGTATAATGCACCAGTGTATCTATGGATCATATCCTACGAGATGAAGGAGACGCAGTGTGTGCTCTTTGCCATCGTGGCCTTCTATCTGCGGCAACAGCGCGAGCGCCGACTAGCTTAGCTCATAGCGCGTTTAAAGCAAAATTAATAATAATGAAACACATTTGTTTTTTTTGTTGCAATCGAGCAAAAGCTCCTACCGTCAGGGTGTCACTCACTATATGTCCGATGGTGACCGGAAGCCGGACCATTTGAAATCATTCTCATGGCTGGATCGGGAAGCGGTCGCAAGGTTGCGATGGACAGGAGACGTGGCAAGCACACCAAACTTATTAACCGATTCAGAAAGACGAAGTGAGAAGTGGACGTCCACGAACATCCACTGAAGAAGGCACAACCCACGTGGTGCTGGCAAACACAGTCCCTTACTGTATGTATGGAGACTTTTGGGACACCCTGTATATTTAACTGTTAAGCCTTTCTCATTTCAGCTAGATTCAAATCCTTCTGTGCGCCATTACAGCCTGCTAATCAGAGATTTTTGTTTCCTGACAGACTTGCCTAGCCGTTTTATAACCCGAGTTTAATGATGACATCTTTTGATTTTGTATGCCACTGTATACAGTTTTATGGATACTGCGATCCAAAACTGACTACTGAATATAGTTCTGAATGAGAAATAGGCCTTTATTATCCACTTCTTGCACAAACGCATAACACTGCATCATAAGACTCGTATAAACGCTAAATAGAAACACAGTTCTGCTCAGATTTTTCAGGTTACTTCTTTGCCTGTATGGTTCGCAACCAAACCCAATAAAACATCAGTGAAAGTGATCTCTAACTTTTAACACAGTGTTGGGCAAGATATTTGAATTTAGTTAACTAAGATTTTGTGCTCTACAAGACGCACACAACCTGAATTAAAAATATAAATAGTGTATGTGAACTTTCAATACAGGGTATTCGACTGAAAGGAGCCGTGTTATCACCGGGGTACCTACTGGGAAACGAACGTCACCAATATAGCACTCAGTAATGTCTATCATTTGATGTTTTATAATGAACATACGGTTCATTGTGCAGTCTGAAAGCAGGCGACAGTAAAGAGCCGCTCAAGCTCTCCAAAGCGCCGTTCCAGAGGCAGTACAAACGCGTGGAATAAAAACGTCTGGTCCATTGTAGCAAACCGTACAAAGAAAGCAAATCGTGCAGGCATAATTGAAAAAACTCTTCTTCGTTTAAATGAAGCACGTTATTGTAGCTTTTTCCAAACTTAACCCGTCACATTGGAACTGCAACGAAATGAATGTACGCAGAAACCTTTTATATCACAGCACTGCAGAATCCTGAAATCTGATTGGTCAGGAGGTGTCGATGAATTTTCTGTAAATTCACATCATAGGTTTTAGATTAAAACGCTTGTTCTCATACCTCATCGATTCTATAGTCAGAGTTTACATACGCCAGGACAAAAAAAAACAATGACTGTGTACATGCACATCAAATTCCGTTTAAGGTCTACAGGAACATCTTAATAAATTAGAATGTCGTGGAAAAGTTGATTTATTTCAGTAATTCAACTCAAATTGTGAAACTCATGTATTAAATAAATTCATTGCACACAGACTGAACTAGTTTATGTCTTTGGTTCTTTAATTGTGATGATTTTGGCTCACATTTAACAAAAACCCACCAATTCACTATCTCAACAAATTAGAATACTTCATAAGACCAATAAAAAAACAATTTTAGTGAATTGTTGGCCTTCTGGAAAGTATGTTCATTTACTGTACATGTACTCAATACTTGGTAGGGGCTCCTTTTGCTTTAATTACTGCCTCAATTCGGCATGGCATGGAGGTGATCAGTTTGTGGCACTGCTGAGGTGGTATGGAAGCCCAGGTTTCTTTGACAGTGGCCTTCAGCTCATCTGCATATTTTGGTCTCTTGTTTCTCATTTTCCTCTTGACAATACCCCATAGATTCTCTATGGGGTTCAGGTGTGGTGAGTTTGCTGGCCAGTCAAGCACACCAACACCATGGTCATTTAACCAACTTTTGGTGCTTTTGGCAGTGTGGGCAGGTGCCAAATCCTGCTGGAAAATGAAATCAGCATCTTCAAAAAGCTGGTCAGCAGAAGGAAGCATGAAGTGCTCCAAAATTTCTTGGTAAACGGTTGCAGTGACTTTGGTTTTCAAAAAACACAATGGACCAACACCAGCAGATGACATTGCACCCCAAATCATCACAGACTGTGGAAACTGAACACTGGAATTCAAGCAACTTGGGCTATGAGCTTCTCCACCCTTCCTCCAGACTCTAGGACCATGGTTTCCAAATGAAATACAAAACTTGCTCTCATCTGAAAAGAGGACTTTGGAGGTAAGACGCCTCTGACGTTGTCTGTGGTTCAGGAGTGGCTTAAGAAGAGGAATACGACAACTGTAGCCAAATTCCTTGGCACGTCTGTGTGTGGTGGCTCTTGATGCCTTGACCCCAGCCTCAGTCCATTCCTTGTGAAGTTCACTCAAATTCTTGAATCGATTTTGCTTGACAATCCTCATAAGGCTGCGGTTCTCTCGGTTGGTTGTGCATCTTTTTCTTCCACACTTTTTCCTTCCACTCAACTTTCTGTTAACATGCTTGGATACAGCACTCTGTGAACAGCCAGCTTCTTTGGCAATGAATGTTTGTGATTTACCTAGTGAACCAAACTGAGAGACCATTTTGAAGGCTCAGGAAACCTTTGCAGGTGTTTTGAGTTGATTGGCTGATTGGCATGTCACCATATTCTAATTTGTTGAGATAGTGAATTGGTGGGTTTTTGTTAAATGTGAGCCAAAATCATCACAATTAAAAGAACCAAAGACTTAAACTACTTCAGTCTGTGTGCATTGAATTTATTTAATACACGAGTTTCACAATTTGAGTTGAATTATTGAAATAAATGAACTTTTCCAAGACATTTTAATTTATTGAGATGCACCTGTATATTCAGGTCGCAGCCATGTTCCAAATACGATGCTTATATGTGCACAGGCATGGGAATATACCTGTATACGTGGTTGTTGTAAGTATGCCTTATTTGCCATTCCTAAATACCCACAATTCCTTGTGAACCGAGCATGCGCATAGATCTCCTTCCAGTGGATTTTCTGAATAAGGTGTTTACATGAAACAAATTTATGAATTAAAAAAAGGCATATTCCAGAGGTGGCAATCAGAATTTTGGGAATCAGAATATTGTCTTAATCTGAATCGAGCAGTCGGATTGTGATGTTTACACGACTCAGTACTAATTAGAATATTGCCAAATTCTGATTCATATCAGAATAGTGATAGCATGTAAACGTACTCAATGAAAATGATTTTTTGTGAGGAGACATTTGTTTGGCATTTTTGGAAGGAGCCTGCAGTGTTAAGCACATTAACAGTCAGAAGTAAAGCTGATTCTGATTCTGGAAATTCTTCGGGGTGGAGTGTTTTTTTTTTTTGCCTTATTAACTTCAAGAGAGAGAAAAGAGAGGCTGGTGTGGCCACGACAGATTAACGCTGCTGTAATTTAATTAGAGGTCGACTGATAGTGGATTTTACCTATAGTAATAACTAAGTTGGTCAGTACCTACCGATTAAAATTGATTCTGAATGAAAACATAACACTCAAAGTAAAATATTGCTGAACTTTTATTACAAAAACAGTACTGGTAAACGTAGAGTACTTTTTAAAATGAAATAAATCTTAATATATATTAACTATTAATAAATATTAAAGTAAATAAAAGATATACAGCCAAACTGAACCAAAAAGTAACGCTCCAGATAACAAATAAACATAGAGACATCCAAATGAACCAAAAAACACTTCAAATAACCCAACAAAATTTCACTGATTTGGAGTCATTTCGCCTTGAGGCCGCTCTCGTACTGTATAATGACGGCGGACCCTTCTCAGCCACTCCCACACCGGGCCAGGAAAAACTATCGGTGTGGATTTTTGCCGATTGACCGAGAGTTCCAGCAATCAGTTGTCGGTGCCTGATTAATCAGCCAAACCGATCAATCGGTCGACCTCTAAATGCAAGTGATGACAGGAACCAGCTTGTTTTATCAACATTACACAACACTGCTCCGGGTGTGTTCACGGTTTGTAGTGTGTGTGTTTTCACTACTCACAACTCCTAATGTGTGTGCACTAACTTGGATGGGTTAAATGCAGAGGACAAATTCCAAGTATGGGTTACCATACATTGGCCTTCACATGTCACTTTCACTTTCATTACATGTAACTATAAATGAACAAAAATGTCATTCTTTGCTAAAGAATTTGTACTTGTTGGCAAAGTGCTGTGGTGTAAGAGGAATAAAACACTTCAGGACGTACTGTTATAGGAGAATAAAGATTGGCATCACGCAACTCCGTTGTTGATTATTTTCGTATAATAGCATGTCCTGTCGTGTTTCATTCCTTAGCGAACAAACAAATCCTGCTTTCCCGAGAAATTCTTGTGTAAACCGTTACCTGTTGTTACCCCAAGAGCCGTTAATGGTTTCTTCATCAGCCGTCTAAAAAAAAAAAAAAAAAATCTATTTAATTGAGTTGGTCATTTATAGCACTGCTGTCACCCTAATAATCCCTCTACACCTCTCTTACAGTTATAAACAGCAGAAGTTCAACTTGTTGCGTGAGGAGAACGAAGGCTATGCCAAGCTAGTGACCGAGCTGGGCCAGGATCTCTCAGGAAACGTCACCAGCCGTCTTGTCCTGGAGAGCATCAAGTCTTTAATAGGTACCGAGCGCTTTATTACATCCCGCGCGACCCATATCCTCTACTTGGTTTTCATCGCCTTGTATGATCTCAAACCTCATGTATCTTCAGTAACATCGATTGGTAATAAATTTCTCCCTTGACTGTAACAGAGGTCCTGACCTGCAGTAATTAAAGAATCATAAGCAGAAGTAATCTGTCCCGATGAGAAACGCTCACTATTGCAGTCACTGATTCACTGTGTTGCTGCGACTTCCTAGTGTAATTACTTCCGCTGTTATGAGCTGTCGGTTACTTGACAGAACTTAAGATCAGAGCTGTTGGTGTGTTCTTCATTCGTCAGTACAGATTTGTTGGAATGCAGGAATATTCGGCATAAATAACATCCACTCTAGCATTTTTTTTTTTATGAAATCCATCTTTATCCTTTTTCCTTTTCTCTGCAGGATGTTTCAACTTGGACCCGAACCGCGTGTTGGACATCATTTTGGAAGTGTACGAGTGCCGTTCGGACCAGGACGAGTTCTTCATCCCTCTGATCAAGTCGTACATGTGTGAGCACCAGACCCTGTGCCACATCCTCGGCTTCAAGTTCAAATTCCATCAGGTGAGGTTGCCTTTGTGCCAGAGTGTCCTTTACGCTAGGGCTGTAACTAACGTTTATTTTCAGTAATTAGGGATTATTTTTTGTGGATGCACAAAAAAAGCACTGATAATTTAAACTACAATCCTAGATTAATAATATCTCACTTTCACTGCACCTTACGGTTTGTGTTACTCACTGCGTTTAGACATACTGTTTTACTTCTGTTTACTTTGATCGTACCGTTCTAATTTGACATCACAGGTCTTACTTGCGCGCCCGCCGTTTATCACCGCGTCTACGTTGCGAGTGAGGAGCAACGCGGCCTCATTACTAATAAATCATTTACAGATCGCTCCTGTTATAATAAACAACAGAATTTTCACTGCACGCACAAATACAGCATTCATTTCCCTAACCCTTTGCAGACAGTGGAGCGTTTTGGATATAAACATAAGTTTGTGCTCGTGCGTCACTGTCGTGCGTCCGTGCTACACAAGCTCCGCTTTATAAAGTTTGCAGGTCATGGACATATAAATGTATGTGTCTATGTTGCAGGTTACCGTCTTCTTCGAGGCATTTAATATAAAATGCCCCCATGCCTTAGTGGGTCTGGCACTTTTTTTTTTCCGCTGTCACTTGACAATTACGCCTCCGTCTGATGGTGACTGAGGTCATGTTGACCATAAAAGGTAACGTTGACTTAAACAGTAAAATGAAGAAATCCGTTTTCGTTGACTCTGGGTATTCTGCTACAGCGGGCGCCTGACGTCATGTGCCATCGAAAGGGAAACGGCTTATGCTTCCAGTTAGTAAAAAAAACCTGCTTGTGTTCCATTTGAGACGATACTACCCTTCTAAAATTCGTACACTAGATGGTAGAGTGCATAGTGTATAGTATACATAGTGTATAGAGTAAGTGTATAGTGTATAGACCGTCATTTGGCACACAACTTTTTTTCAGAACAGAAGTAACGCAATGAGTAAACGTTCTCCCCCGTGCCGTTCTCAGACTAATCGATAATGAGATTCGTTGACTACGTTTTTCATTATCAATTATTATCAATTTTATCGATTAGTTGTTGCAGCTCAAATGTACACAGTGGAAGACTTGCTCATAATTGGGATATGATTTCCAGACACACGTCCGAATACACACATCTGTAGTAATTATGATCGATTTGTAAGGGATAAGTGATCTCTGTTCGTCACGCTGAACGTCAAGTTTGTGAACCCTTTAGAATTTTCTACATTTCTGCATAAATATGACCTAAAACATCATCATCATCATCAGATCATCAAGTCCTAAAAGTAGATAAAGAGAACCCAATTAAACAAATATGAGACAAATATTATATGTGGTCATTTACTGATTGAGGAAAATGATCCACTATTACATATCGGTGAGTCGCAAAAGTATGTGAACCTTTGATTTCAGTATCTGGTGTGACCCCCTTGTGCACATCGGCTTGGAGGAATTTTAGCCCATTACTCAGTACAGAACAGCCTCAACTCTGGGATGTTGGTGGGTTTCCTCACATGAACTGCTTGCTTCAGGTCCTTCCACAACATTTCTATTGGATTAAGGTCAGGACTTTGAATTGGCCATTCCAAAACATTAACTTTATTGTTGTTTAAGCATTCTTTGGTAGAACGATTGTGTTCTTATGGTTGGTGTCTTGCTGCATGACCCACTTTCTCTTAAGATTCAGTTTATGGACAGACGTCCTGACATTTTCCTTTAGAATTCACCGGTATACTTCAGAATTCATTGTTCCATCAATGATGGCAAGCCGTCCTGGCCCAGATGCAGCAAAACAGGCCCAAGCCATGATACTACCACCACCATGTCTCACAGACGGGATAAGGTTCTTATGCTGGAATGCAGTGTTTTCCTTTCCCCAAACATAACGCTTCTCATTTAACCCAAAAAGTTCTATTTTGGTCTCATCCATTCACAAAACATTTTTCTAACAGCCTTCTATCAGACTCTGATAGATCCCTGTTCTTTAAATAAAATAGGGCGCTCACTCACACCTCACTGTCATTCCACTGATTGAAATCACCTGACTTTAATTTCACCTTCAAATTAACTGCTTATCCTAGAGGGTCATGTACTTTTACCCCTCACAGATATGCAATATTGGATCATTTCCCTCAATAAATAACTGACCAAGTATAATATTTTGTCTCCTTTGTTTAATTGGGGTCTCTTTGTCTACTTTTAGGACAATCTGATGTTGTTTTAGGTCATATTTATGCAGATATATGGACAAATCCTCTTCTCTTACAAGTCTTTTCAAACATCATCTTGTTTGTACTTGTTTTCATTTTGGTTTCGCTTGAACAATTCGTGGAGTGTCTTCATGCTTAAGAGGAAAAGTGCAAAACTTCTTTTCCCACAGGATATAACGGAATCATTTTGTAGCAGGTAATATGTTGTACGGTGCTATCTTTCCACAGTTTGTCAACATTACTGATTTGATTTAACTTGGAAGTGGGAAGTCTGAACTCAGAATTATTTGAACTAAATTTGAATTTGAACTAAAAAGTGGGAGGAAAACAGAGTCCACAAACGTGTGTGTGTTTTGTTAGCAACAAGCTAGGCAGCTGACATTAACGATCATGAGTTTATGATGTGTTTACTTTCTCAAAACAGCATACTGTGTGGTCTGTGCTGGATGTCCCCAAATAATATAGATATATATATTTATGCTGACCTAAAGTCCCAAGGGTTACTTAAGGCAAGTAAGTTAGGTTGAAAGGATTCAGCTGACTAAAAAGCTTGGGAACCCCTGATCTAAATTAAATACTACTTTAATCTATTACTATAAAATTAATGAAGTGGTATTTCATTTTATGTTTCAATTTTCAAGTGGTTGCATGTCTGCCTCGCACCTCCGGGATTGGTGGTACCATTCCCGCCTCCGCCCTGTGTGCGTGGAGTGTGCTTGTTCTCCCCGCGCTTTGGGGGTTTCCTCTGGGTACTTTGGTTTCCTCCCCCAGTCCAAAGACATGCGTTGTAGGCTGTTTGGTATTTCCAAATTGTCAGTAGTGTGTTGAGTGTGTGCGCGAGGGGTTGGCAGACCATCCAGGGTGTCCCCTGCCTTGTGCTCCGAATTCCCTGGGATAGGCTCCAGTCCCCCCTACGAACCCTGTGTAGGATAAGGGGTACAGAAATTGGATGGATGGACATTTTATTTGAGCAGCCATGTTGTCATGACTCCATATGGTGAACTCGTGGTTGAGGACACCTTCCTAACTTTCCAGGTAGGAATTCCAAGTTGAGGAGATGTTTATTTTGTGGTTTTTCCTACTCGGAGACCGGGAAGCGAGTTAGGAACTTTAGCTGAACACAACATAAAATCCCAGAGATACTCCTGTAATAACTACATTACCCTACACTCATTACCCCACATTCATGTGTAAAACTAGTCCAAGCCTCCCTGTTTACAGGTACAGTAATAGTACCAAAGTCGTCCTGCAACAGCTTAAGTGACTCCTTTTAAGGGGTTCTTGTGCCCTTTTTTTATGTACAAAGTACCAGAGTACAGAAATTAATTGTTCTTTTGTTCAGTTGACACTGGGTCCAGTACCAAAGGTTTCAGTTGTCTGGTTTTTGTTTGGGACTTGCATAACAGGGTTTTTTAACTATGCAATTATCAGACGCGGATATTACCTGTCACTCTCACTGTCATCCTTTCTTGCCCTCTTTGCAAAAAAAAAAAGCTGTGATTTTTCCACTGGCTTTCATAGCTTTGTAAGATAAGATCCTTCTTTGCTGGACCTGATCATTATTTTGGTATATAATTATATTAATATTTTAAAAAGTAGCATTAAAAAAGTTTATTCTAACTAACAGTCTAATTTTCTACCATATACAATTGAATAAAATAAAACAGCTAGCTAACAACAACTTGCTTTGTGCTTTGTTCTGGTTTCACCTCACTCCAGTGTGTAACCTGAATGATTTTATAGGTAATTTACTACACATTGTCATATACATAACCTGAAAATACTGTGGATTATTAAGGCTAAATCTTACTAACCACTCTTGCTAAATGGGGTAAGCACACTTACGCTCTCAATTCAGAGGTGTTCTCAGTAAATGATTTGTTACACACCGATTTCAGACAGTGACGTCTGATGAGTTCAGTGTCGGACAGATCAGTTGTTTTAACCATTCATTAAAATGAACCGGTTCAAATGAGTCATTAGGTCGCGAATCGGACGATCAAATAAGGCTTTGGTAGGACAAAAATTCGCCAAAAACAATTTCAATGCAGGAAAAACCCTGCATAAGGAACTATTGGGACTTGGAGTTCATCGTACAGTTGCTTGCACAAGCAATGATTTTTACATTAGAAATGTGTGAACGAACACACAAACCATCATCACGTTTTTATCACGTAACGTGTTTGGATCATGTGTGTGCAAGTGCTTTTAGTGTGTGTGTGTGTCGTCACTTTTCCTACATTGAACAGAGCTCATGATGCTGTTGCATTGTGGTCCACATTTCCTGACTGTATAATTTGTTTTTTTTTGTTTGCCTCATTTATTGAGCTTACGAGGATAAAGTCATCCAACTTACTTGTAGATTCTTTTGATTTATATACTCACAAGTCACATTACTCAAAAAGTGTTTTAGTCAGCGCTAACATCAAGTGTATTTGTCACTGTTATATGCCTGAAAAGGAATAACATATGAGCTGTAGTGAGATGAAAGCCCTGGCTAAGCCAAATTCATCTAGAGGAAGTTTTTAGTGAAGTTTTTTTCTTTTTTTTTTGGCCATCTAGTATCTCATGGATACATACCGAGACATTTATAATGTTTGTATTAGTATAATAGTAATTTGGTACAATTTTACATTTACAGTCTTCTAATAAAACGGTGAAATCTCCACCCCTGCAAATAGCAGCTGTGATCAGACTGCAGAAGCCGCTTATGAAATTACAAGGAATTACAAGGTTTTACCATGAAAACGGCTATTTAATGACTTAATTAGGAAGTGCATGAAGATTTTTCGGAGGCCTGACCGAAGGATTAAAACGAGGACTGGAGCAAAGGCTTCAGCTCAGCGGCAGTAACCTGAATAGAACAAAGACTAAACTAGACCATGCCAGGGAGGCTTTCTGAGGCAGTACAAACATAACAGAATGTCTGAAACAACAAAGTTGCATTATTATTATTATTATTATTTTTTATCTAAGAGAACAGAATCATTTTTATTATTTTTTTAAAATATCCTGAAGTGACTTGTTGTGTATTAAATATGGTAGATTGAATATTGTGTACAGCGTGTAGTGTTTTAGGTTTAAAGAAAGTGCGATGTGCGTTAACATGCCTCGTTTTCTCCTCAGGAACCGAACGGAGAAACCCCGTCGTCTTTGTACCACGTCGCTGCTGCCCTCCTCCAACACAATCTCATCGCACTGGAGGATCTCTACGTACATGTGCGTGTCCGTGTTCTGTCTGTTCAAAAACTAAGAAAAAACAAAAAGAGAGTCTGCAAAATTAGCAATCATGAATGGATGAAGAATCAACCAAATAAAAAAAATTTTAAAAAAAGATTTTTTTTTGAATGCATTTTTTATATTAGTGTTATTCCTACTAGTCCTGTGTTTATGGCTGTGCTACAAAAATCCTTCTCCTAGCATATGCAATGAATTATCGTACATAAAAGCAGAATTATTGGCATCCTTAAAAGAATAATGCAGTAATCTAAGAATAATCTATGGCCAAGGCTGAACCTAGTTCTTATGATTTATTTTTAAATGAATGTCTCCTATTGTTTGAGTGGAAATAAGCAGTATATAAATTTTTTTTAAAAATTATCATATAAGGTGGCAGTGATTACGGAGGTCACTGTAAGCATACAGTCTAGTGTCCGTCTTTTGATTTTCTAATGAAGTATAAATAATCTCAAACGTTAAATGGGACCACCTGTATAGTGTCGTAGTGGATTCATGATAAAAGAAATGGATATTATGTACAGGTACCGAGCTTACTTCCTTATTTTTGTTGTACTAGCTGCTCCCATTGGACTCCAGCATCGTGGAAGAGCACAAAAGGGAGATCCTGGAGGCCAAGCAGATCGCCCGCAAGCTCACCATGGTGGTGGTGCCCTCAGAGAAGAGCGACGATAAAGAAAAGGAGAAGGACAAAGAAGAGGAAAAGAACGAAAAGGTTTCAGTTCGCTCATCCAGACGACTGTGCTTTATTCTGCTTCATGCTGCTGGCTAGTGTGGTGTTAGTCTCACGACAGTCTGTCATGATGCACTTCTGAGAGTGTTGTGTGTTTTGTTGGGATTCCTGTAATATTAATATAACACCGTTGTTACTAACCGGAATGAGTACGAGTGCATATTTGGTAGCGTTGGTTCGAAAACATGCACTAGGCTCACGTCACGCGGTATCACGTTGTCTCGGACCTGTTGTATAGAAATGAACTGAAAACATTCACTGAATCTCTGAGGTCTTGTTAATGGAGCACAGAAAACCACAGACATTCTATTTAGTAATTTTTCCTTGTTATTAATACAATGACGCTATGCCCTGCAATCCCCTGCATGATAACTTCTCCCTCCTCCTGAGGATCCTACCAAGAACCCACAATGCACAACTAACATATAATTCCTTACTGTAATACCCGTTTAATCCCCGACTTCCATAATTAAAGGATTTATAGTCTGCGGCTTCTTTTGCCCTTCCATCAATCAGGGCCGTGCTGCACCGAGCGACCGCAGGGACGGAGCGTGCTGATTTCTGAGCGGCCCCATCAGTGCAGAACCGTGCCTCATTAAACACCCGAGACAGGGCCAGCATGTGATCAAATCCACCTCTGCACGAACCCAGCCACGCGCGCAGACAGGCAGTCGCTCATGCGCCCAGCTTTGTGTGCGCGTGCAGTGTGTTAGTGTGAGCATCAGATTTAAGCTTTACGGAACGGGCTGGGCTAATCGATGCCTGCAGTGTTCTTCAGCCGTCTCTCGGCTGAAGCTAATTGTTCTGCACTAGGTCGTTGCTGTTCTTGTTTCGGTGGTGCGTGTTCAGAATAGATCGGCTCCTTGCCTCACAGCGATTGACGAGGAGCGGTTTCGATCGTGTTTATTTAGCCCCGAGTCCCTAGGGCCCAGGTAGACCACTGCTTATTGCACAGTATGTGCGTTGTGTGAGTTGCGTACTTTTTGCGGCCCCCAGTTCTCTCTTCTTTTTTTTTTTTTTTTTTTAGACCAAGTAACCCATGTCTAAAGAAGCTCTAGTGTGCAAATAACTCCTCAGCACCTCCATTTGCTCACAGGACATAGCCAGATGTCAAGGAGTAGCGCCCCTCTCCATCTCTTTTGTTTCTTTCATTTCTCGTCCCAGCCTCCCAATAACCAGAAACTGGGCCTGCTCGAGGCGCTGCTGCAGATCGGAGACTGGCAGCATGCACAGAGCATCATGGAGCAGATGCCACCCTTCTACGCCACCTCGCATAAATCCATTGCCGTAGCACTGTGCCAGCTGCTGCACCTCATCGTGGAGCCTCTGTACCGCAGGTACACACACACACAAAGGCACACACAGAGTAATAACTGAATCCAGCTTTCTCTTTAAACAACCTGGATAAATATAAATAAAAAATGGACTTAATTATGTAAAAGAAGCTACATCCTGTGAAACGCAAAATATTCTTTAATCAGATCTCCATTCCAAGTTTAATGTGCTGTGTGCATGCTGCTTGAATCAATGAGTGGGAGACCCATGTTTTTTTTTTTTTTAACTTTTATTTCCTATTCATTAATGTTTCATTAAAATAATTTGACCCTGCTATACACTAATTCGGTCATCTGTTTTGGATGTAAATAAACGTACCATTAAAACAGGCAGTCAAACATTACTATATCCTCAGTGTAGACTGTTTAAGGGCTAAAAAGCAACTTGCTGATTGATTTCTGTCTTGAAAACGCACACTCGATCAAGTTGTCTTCACAGGGCTGGCGTCCCTAAAGGTGCTAAAGGCTGCGTGCTGAAGCTGCTGAAGAACAGGCAAGCTCCTGCTCCTGTCCAGAGCTTCGAGGATCTCCGCAAGGACGTGTTCACCATGCTGGGTTACCTGGGCCCGCACCTCTCCCATGATCCCATCCTTTTCGCCAAGATCGTGCGTCTGGGAAAAAGCTTCATGAAAGAGGTGAAATAGAGACGAAGAACGTTACTGATCACCGATTAGCAGGGTCAGAGGACACGAAGCAAGAATATACAGTATTACCACGCTAATAAAACGGCTTAATGCGGAAAGTGATCGAAGTATGTTGGAGTGGTGATCTGAAACTTTTAAGGAAGTAGTATTAGATACAGGAACATGTGTGCGCACAGTACGTACATGTTAACACTGAATGATAAAGCTAAAACGGCCATCATAATTAATTAGTAAATTTTGAGTTAATGGTTTAAAACCATTTTTGCGGCACTTATCTGAAATGGACCAAAAAGTCTTTTCTTTCACATTGTACATTATGTACTGTGTTCTATAAATAATCCGAATATAAAATATAAATAACCAGCCTAATATTTGGATAGCTAGATTATGTTCAGGGGAAAAAAAAACATGTATTTTACTCAAAAAGGGGCTCCTAGCTGTAAGAATTTCTATTTTAAATGCTGTAAAACGGTAACTTGGCAAGTAAAAAGATCTTGAATGTCAGCACTTTTTTTTTTTAAGGCACATATAATGCCGTTAAGCATATTTCTTGGTTTTGTTCCTCATTTTAAGCTTGAAATTTTCTTATTCTATTATAATTTTGCCTTATTTCAAGCATTTATACAAAATATATTTAGTAAATGTGTCTAGGAATAGGCTTAGTGGGCTTATATTTGTTATATAATAATCTCATAGCAAGACATTTTCGACAATCTTTCCTTTATTCAAGATATGCTCACGTGCCAAGATGTAACTGTACCACATCAACCAGTTCTACAGTTAAAACCCAGGAATAAGGCTCTGGTGGTTTAATACACGCATAAAGGCTGATCTACGGTACCCTTTAGACTGTTTAACAAATAAATAAATAAATTTATTGTGTGCACACGGTAGTTTTTTCTAAGCTAAATATTAGAGGTGAGACCTTCCGTTGATCTACATAACCCCGACAACAATTGCGATTTTAGGAAACGCCTCTCTGTTTGTGGGAGGTTATGTAAAGTCTGTTGGAGCGTCTTACGGTTGCTTTCCAAGAGCGTAAAGCTTTCATCAGAGCTGCTGCAAAGAGTCAAAATTTGAGTTTTAGTTTTATCCAGTTTTACTTTTACTCTCATGACTGGTATGGTATACGTTACATTCACTGGTCCTTATCCCGGAAATAGGTGAGTATGAGGTGAGTATTTCGCTTATCTGACATCCAGGTAAATAACAGATTAGTTCGTGCTTAAGTTTAGTTAAGCCATACGCAAACTCACCTCTTCTGCCTGCAAATTAGCTGCACGTTTGTTCTGTTCGAAAGCTCCTAAAATGCTTTATTTACCTGAATTATATTCACCATTTAGCGGTGTGTAATGAGGGGTTAATTTGTTTTTGGTACTAGCAGCACTATTAATTTATTGCCGTGGCTCGTGTTATGACAGGCGAGTTTGTTTACCAGCATTCCCTCTCATTGTCACTGTGTGCCCTATTGCTAATCGCAAAGCTCCGGCACGCTAATGGCCCTATTAATTGTTTACGTGCCTACATATAACTGCTGCTGTTGAGCATATTGTTATTGCGCAGACCAGCAGTGGTTCTGGAGGAGTTTGGCTCCATACGTTTACCTCTGTAGCCTGTAATCCTGATTTTACATCCAGCTCTTGAGGACTAATCGTGTAATACGTCAGGATCACTTCAGGATTGGAAAACAATCAACAACACGGCGGTGTGTTACAACCCCTAAGTTCTTCCAACAGTTTGCCAACAGTTAAAATTTATTTTTAAATTTATTACTGAATGATGCATGATACTTTTTATCCACTTTCTGTGAAACATCCACAGAACCAGTTAGTTCCTGTTATCAGAGTCGTTCTCTTTTGTTGCCGCTCTCGTTCTTGACTTTCTCACGGCGCAACGTTTAGCGACTCGCACAAAGTGCTGACTCTTGAAATGTCTTTGTTTTTTTTAATCCATTTATTATTAGCCCCAGGTTATGTGGAGCAGCTGCCGTAGAGGCCCTGGGAATTGTCCGTTACTATAGAAACGATAGCATACTAGAGCGAGTGCTTCAATATAAACCTGTGATTTGCTTTACAGCTGGAACTGCTGTCAGAGCTGCTGTAAAATTCAACAACACCTTCTGAACACTGGAGAATTCAACAGCACTGTTTAAAAATATATATATATATATTTTAAGATATAAGATGTGTTAGAAACCAGTGTAGAAGCACTGCTTCAGGACAGTGGTCAATAAAGGCTTCGGCATTCCAGTGTGAGAGTCTGTACTGCCCTGTGTAATTAGACTCGTTTCAGTGTAGCACAAAGTGCACTCTTGTGTAACTCCGCAGAATCAGTAGGGATGTAGTGCTGTAAGCCTGTATTGATCTGCATTTGAATGATCTCTCTCCTTTTTTTCTCTCTCTCTCTCTCTCTCTCTCTCTGCCCTGTCCTCCCTCCCCTCATCCCTTCCTCTCTGCCTGATAGTACCAAAGTGAAAGCAAGCAAGATGCCAAGGAGAAAATGGTGAGTCACGGGACATAAAGGGAAGTTATGAAGCATGTAGTGGAGGGGAACAGAGGCACCATGGTCGTTTAGATTAAATCAAGCAGGCGTCTGGAAGTCAAGCCGCAAGTTTCCGAGGGGGGAGAAACTAGTGTTTTTGAACAAAGCTTACAGCAGAATAAACTTGATCATGTTTAACATGCTGTGATCACGCTTCATAATTGTGTATTTTTCCATCTGGCTCGTCTTCGTTCCTTGCGCACAGCTACTATAAGTATAGGGCAAGCCCATTTTCATATTTGTGTTTTGATTCTGCCAGGATTGCTTGTTGTGCTGATCATTAAAATGAACACTGCATATAGGCTATTTGAGAAAATGACATATGGCTGCGTTATCCAACCGTGATCCTGATGCGACTGAAATTTCTCTTACCCCCCCCACCCCCCCAAAAAAAAACAAGCTCTAAATAAAAGCTCCGTAGTCTGTTTGAAAAGGCTCTGTATCACAGCTGCGTGTGAACTGAGCAGATGTGGAGCACGAAGGCAAAATAAGCAGATGCTCATATAAACCGTACACGCGGGACGGCCGATAAGTAACCCGTACTTCTTTCCTCCTCCTGTGATCTCTCTTTGTGTTTGGCTCTCAGGACACACTGCTCAGCTGTTTCCTCAGCATTGCTGACCAGGTGCTGCTGCCCTCGCTCACGCTCATGGACTGCAACGCCTGCATGTCAGAGGAAATCTGGGGCTTCTTTAAGCTGTTCCCTTACCACCACAGGTACTGGAGTCCGGATGTTACCTGCATTAACATTCGGTTCTTTCACTAAAACTAGAACAAGTCCTATGGGTTCTCTCGGAGCTAGGGCTCGCCGAATTATAACCATATGTAAGAAGAGATCTCTAAGTGATTCCATGATTACACCCGCCCGCAAAATAACCTGCCTCCCGGCCTCTATGTGTAAGACTTGTTCGCAAGCAGGGTTGTCACGGTAACCTGTTTCGCATTGATTTCGTTTTTCTTCCCTGCGCTGCTCTCATTCTCATCTCCCACACATTTCAGAAGCTGCACCTGAATATAAAACAGCATTTATAAAGCTTCTTTGGTCTAAACATGGCTTAAAATATAATTTATTATTAGGTCTAACATCTGAAACGGACCGGAGAGCAGACTGGACATGCACTTGCGTTAATTTTGTAACAGTTGTGTAACTGGTAACTGGTTTTAGTAGTTCAGAAACTGCTAGTCTCCTAGGAATTTCTCACACAACAGTCTCTAGAGTTTACACAAATGGTGGGGGGGTGGGGGTACACACTGAGTGAGTGACAGTTCTGTGGGTGGAGACGCCTTGCTGATAAGAGAGGTCAGAGGAAAATGGCCAGATTTGGTTCGAGCTGCCAGGAAGGTTATAATAACTCATATAATCACTCTTTTACAACCATGGTGAGCAGAAAAGCATCTCAGCATGCACAAAACATTAAACCTGGAGGTGGATGGGCTGAAACAGAAGAAAAGACTGCATTGGGTTCCACTCCTGTCAGCCAAGACCAGGAATTTGAGGCTATCATGGGCACAGACTCACCAATATCTGGACAGTTGTAGATTAAAACAAAAATCACCTGGTCTTTTTATAGTCTTCAGCTGTCCAGTTTGGGTGAGTCTGTGCCCATGATAGCCTCAGATTCCTGTTCTTGGTTGACAGGAGTAGAAGCTGATGTTGTCTTCTGCTGTTGTAGCTCATCCACCTCAAGGTCTGAGATGCTTTTCTGCTCACCACGGTTATAAAGAGTGCTTATTTGAGTCACTATGGACTTCCTGTTAGCTAAGACCAGTCTAGTCATTCTCCTCTGATCTCTCTCATCAGCAAGGCGTTTCAGCCCGCAGACCCTCTGCACACATGATGGTTTTTTGTTTTTCACACCATTCTGTGTAACCTCTAGAGATTACTGCATAACTGAGCAGGTGTACAGGCATTCCTGTGACTGGTGAGTGTGTGTATATATGAATATTATGATCCCTAGAGCAAGTTAATACGCTAGTATGTGCTTTTCAGGTATCGGCTTTATGGGCAGTGGAAAAATGAGACGTACAGCAGCCACCCGCTGTTGGTGAAGGTGAAGGCCCAGACAGTCGACAGAGCCAAGTACATCATGAAGTAAGCTGAATTCCCATAATGCAATTTTGCACCTCTTAAAAAGCACCATTAATCATCCTAATCAAACAACCCTGAGCGTAATGAGCAATAAGTGGTCGCAGGGTGGGAATACATGACGACACATCACTTCTCAGCTCTGCTACTGGAAGGCAACCCTGAACACACGCCACTTAGTGCCATCTTAATGCCGCACTTCCTTCAAAAGTGTTTACCTTGCTCTTTGTGTGTCTGTGTGAGAGAGAGAGAGACTTATTACTCCTGTCCCCTGTGCATATTTGATGAGCTTTTTTTTAATGAAGCAGCAGTTTCGTGGTATTGCTGCATTAGGTCCCTCTTCCCCTCTTCAAATGGCTTGAATAAATGATGTTTGGTTGGGTAATTGAAGGCAGGGAGATGTGAAACATGGTTAAGGTAAACGGGTGCAGACTTTAGTGTCGGAACAGATTTGGGACAAGAGTTAAGAAAACACAAGGTGAGGATTAAAGGAAGTCGTCAAAACAGCCGGAGGAAAATGTGTGTTTGTGGGAACCCTTGTGTGTACCTGACATTTAAACACTTTAGCAGCTTGTCTCAGCACTATCGTTTGTTTTAAATGGTGCTAATGCTGGATTTCCATGACCAACAAAGCCGTGTTTTCGTAGTTTTCATCAGGCACCTTGAAAAGAAGGTAAAATACAAAATTAAAATTAAAATAATACCAGAAAAAAAAGTATTATGGTAAGTGCTTTGAGCTGTATTCATTGTAAAAAGTACTGGAGCCAGCAAATGTCTAAGAATAGGTCTGTGTTTCTGTAAAGAGCAGTAAACGGTAGTAAATGAAACGCAGTCAATATTTGGTGTGACAAAAAAATTAAAAGTTTTATTGAGCATCTTGCAGAACCAGCAACAGTTCTTCTGGAGACTTTGACTTTCGCGCTCGCTTCTTATTTTTGCAGCAAAACCCAGCAGCCTTCATTGTGTTTTTTGTACTGACTTGATAATGTAGAAGGTGTTCAAGATTGGGTGCCAGTGATTAGAATCTGCTTAAGGAGTGCAGGTGGAACCTGCCTCATTTATACCCCCCTCATGTCTGGTGTTCCCTTTGCTATTGAGGTGTGTGGTGTCATCATGCCACGATCTAAAGAGTTCTGTACGGCCTTCAGTAAAAAGGTTGTGGATGCCCATGAGTCTGGCAAGGGATTTAAAAAGATCTCCAAATTATTTTAAATACATCATTCCACTGCAAGGAAAATAATCTACAAATGGCGCAGATTTCAAATTGCCAATTTGTCCAGTGCTGGCCGTCCCAGCAAATCCAGCCCAAGAGCAGACCATCTGATGCAAAAAGAAGTCTCCAAGAACCCCAAAATTTCATCACAGGATCTGCTAGTAAGTCTTGCAACTTTTGGTGCCAAAGTGCATGCTTCTACAGTCAGAAAGAGATTGCACAAATTTGCATGGGAGGCGTGCCAGGAAAACGCCATTGCAAGACTGCATTTTGTCAATGAGCATATAGGCAAAGACCAGGTCTTTTGGAATAATGTGCTCTGGACAGACGAATCAAAGATAGAGTTGTTTGGCCACAGTAACAGCAGACATGTTTGGCACAGACCATGGACAGCTTTTCAGGAGAAGCCCCTCATACCAACTGTGAAGCATGGTGGTGGAAAAGTTATGTCTGTCTAACTGATAGGAAAAACTGCACAGCACAGACGTGTGTAAAATATTAAACAGAACTCCGCAAAGCTATGTACATTTAGAAGACAAAACAGAGACCGTTATTGAAATGACCGAACGCTTGATTCCTACACGTCTAATTTATTTGCACACTCGTCACCCTGCTGAAGCAGCTGAAAAGTGATAAAACCCCTATGTTAGGCATGCAACAACCCACAATTACCCCAAAGCACCATCTAGTTTCCATTTATTTTCTGATTCATCAGTGTTTTTGGTAACTTGCTGTATGTTATGCAGAGCACAGTGAGTTTGTTAATCGGGTGTTCATTGTATACAGATAAAAGCAACAGAAATGGATTGACTACACCAGACATCCATTTCACATTCACTCACATTAGGTATCAAGCACTGTATTATAAATGTAGACATTGTACAGGTGCATCTCAGAAAATTAGAATATTGTGGAAAAGTTCATTTGTTCCCCCTTAATTTAATTCAAAAAAGTGGAACTTCATATATTCTAGATCCATTACACATAAAGTGAAATATTTCAAGCCTGGAAAAATCCAGTATCTCAAAAATATTAGAATAAAGAATTTATAATACAGCAATGTGGACCTTAGAAGACTCTAATCAGCTAATTAACTCAAAACCCCTTTTTACTCAAAACACCGTTGCTCAGTGGTCCAAAGTCCTCTTTTCAGATGAAAGTAAATTTCGCATTTCATTTGGAAATCAAAGTCTCAGAAGTCTGGAGGAAGAGTGGAGAGGCACAGAATCCAATTTGCTTGAAGTCCAGTGTGAAGTTTCCACAGTCAGTGATGATTTGGGGTGCCATGTCATCTGCTGGTGTTGGTCCACTGTGTTTTCTCAAGTCGAGAGTCGATGCAGCGTCTACCAGGAGATTTTAGAGCACTTCATGCTTCCGTCTGCTGACAAGCTTTATGGAGATGCTGATTTCCTTTTCCAGCAGGACTTGGCATCTGTCCACAGAGCCAAAACTACTAGTAACTGGTTTGCTGACCATGGTATTACTGTGCTTGATTGGCCAGCCAACTCACCTGATCTGAATTTTGTCGAGGAAGATGAGAGACACCAGACCCAACAATACAGACGAGCTGAAGGCCACTATCAAAGCAACCTGGGCTTCCATAACACCTCAGCAGTGCCACAGGCTGATTGCCTCCATGCCACACCACACTGATGCAGTAATTCGTGCAAAAGGAGCCCCGACCAAGTATTGAGTGCGTAAATTAACATACTTTTCAGAAGGTCAACATTTGTGTATTATAAATGGTTCATTCTAATATTTTGAGATACTGGATTTTTGATTTCCATGAGTTGTAAGCCATAATCATAAAGACGAAAACAAAAAAAGGCTTGAAATATTTCACTTTGTGTAATGAATCTAGAATATATGAAAGTTCCACTTTTTGAATTAGACTACAGAAAAAATGTACTTTTCCACGATATTCAAATTTTTTGAGATGCACCTGTATAATCTTGTATAATACTATATTATTATGTTGTATAATACATTTGGATTGGTTACCAATATCTGAGTAATCTGCATATATCCTGATGTGCCCAGGTTGATAGGGTGACGCTAATTTGATTCTCAAAAGAGCAGGTGGGTTAACAATAATTGACAAGGAGGCCCTGCTCTCTTCTTCCTCAGTAATCTCATCATAATTTTCCCACTTGAAAGATGCAGCACCCTCGCTTTGTCGGTGTAAATGGAGAATGTTTTGAATTCATTACTGTGCAATAAAATCTGTCAATGTATGTTCGACTTAATCTAAGTATGTAAAGGATGTACGAAATATCTTTTACCTAGAGTAGGAAGTAATGTAAGCTTAATCCTGCATTATCTAGTATGTACATCTTTCTTGTTTTTTATTTCTTCATTTTTTATCACCGTACTTATTTCTCTTGTTATTCTTCTTTGATCCTCTTATTATTCTATCATTATTCTATCTAGGTGGCATTTGCATTAGCAGCTTTTCCGTCTATTTAATTGTGGATTTTTACACAGATCACGCACAGTACAGTATGTGCTCAGCTTTAATATATTGAGGAACCACTTCTTCTGCTGTCCTGTTCCTTTATTTTGCGTATTTGTCCTTGTCTATGGTTTGCCGTTAGTTTTAATCAGAGTTGGCAGGCTGTGTTTCCCATGAGACATCAGCCTGGTGTGCAGGCAAGAAGACGGTGTGTTCCAAATGCTGTTGCTTCTCACTCCGTTACCTTGTGTGATTCTAGGATTGAGAGGCATTCTGCATATTTTGAAGGGGGATGTTAGTCATCATTCCACAAAAGGACTAGTTTTTTTTACATGCTAATGCTAGGAACTTGATAAACAGTGCCAATCATACATGGCCAGGTTGTTAGCTAGTTATGTTTTGAAAGCAGCAGAATGGGCAATGATTAGATCAATTGAAACAAAAAATAACCAAAGCCTTGTAACCCCCCCATGGAGGTATAACTGTGTCCCTCCAAGGGCTACTGGCCTTAGGCTACGAAGTGATGACAGTGAGGACAAAAGTTATTGAGAGATCCTGCAAGTTTTGTGCACTGCAGCAGTGCTCATAAAGCCTGCCCAATGATGGGGATCAAGACTTGTTTCTGTCACTCTTTCAAAGATCCACCTCTTGTGCCCTTTTCATGCGTCATCCCCGCTGGACCTGATGGCTCTCACTCTCTGGCCAAGAAATATGAAAGGAGAGTCCATCAGTTATCTTGACAGCTCTGCTGTGGCTGGAGAAACACTGGCTAACGGAGATTGCTCTGCTCCTGGGTGTCCTGCTATCGTCACTTCTGTTACACTGGGCAACTTTTATACCAAGCCAACTACCCTCTGAATAAAATAACTCTGTGTTTCTGTTTAAGCAGAAACATGACTATCGATTCTCCTTGAAGAAAGTGGTTCTGTGGGCTGACATGATCATGGCTAATTCACAACAGCTCCCTCCAGTAGCATAATCTGTCGTTTATTTCTTCTCCGTAATTCCGTGTAGCTGTTGAATAGTTGAAATTGAAACCCGCATGCCAGAGAGTTGGACTACATTAAAATGATCAACTCTGAGCCAGTTACCCTTGCTGATGGGTTGCAGAATGATGTACTTCATTGCAAGTAGATACTGTATTTTTACATTTTTTATGTTCTGAAAATTAATTGTTTAATTCTAATCAAATTTGATTTGTGTCTGTAGCGTTTTAACAGTAGGCATTGCCACAAAGCAACTTTACAGAAATCCAAATGTAGATCCTTAATTAGCAAGCCCAAGGTGAGAGTGGCAAGGAAGAAAACTTGAGAGGAACCAGACTCGGAAGGGAACCCGGAAAGTAACACCAGATAATGAGATTATAAATCATTACAGTATACATTAATATAGAGCAAGGGATCGTAACTCCAGTCCTGGGGACCCCCTGCTCTGCACAGCTTGTTGTTTTCTCTACACACCTGATCCAACTGATCAGCTAGTTATTAAGCCTTTAATGAGGTGGGCCAGATGTGTTGAGAGTAAGGAAAACATCAAACTGTGCTGGGCAGGGGGTCCCTAGGACTGGAACCCGTTATAGAAAATTGCCAACTGGTTTTAAATGTTTTGAAAGGCATAATGTTTGATCAGTTCACCTTAAGAAGCATTTGTGTTCCTCTGTGTTTATTTCTGTTCTTGATAATCCACCAGTAATTTGCATTTCCCAGTAATGATGCTCTCTACAGCTCTTTACAACCGTGGTGAGCACAAAAGCATCTCTGAACACTCAATATGTTGGACATGGGGCAGACGGGTTACGAAAGCAGAAGACTGAGTTGATTCCAAGTGTTGAATTTGCATTTGGTAGCTGTTCCTGGGAACTTTCAATATCTGGTCACGAGAGGTGTCGATGCAAGTGAAAGGAGGCCATCATTAGGCTGAAAAAACAACCCAGACCTATCGGAGAGATAGCAGAAACTTTAGGAGTGGCCAAATCAAGAATTTGGTACATTTCTTAAAAACGAGGAATGCGCTAGCGAGCTCAGCAACACCAGAAGGCCTGAAAGACCACGGAAGTCAAGTAAAGTGGATGATCGCAGAATTCTTTCCTTGGTGAAGAAAAACCCCTTCACATCTAGCCAAATCACGAACACTCTGGAGGAGGTAGGTGTATCAGTGTCAAAGTCTACAATCAAGAGACGCCTTCATGAATGTAAACACAGAGGGTTTACCTCAAGATGCAAGCTACTGGTAACACTCAAGAACAGAAAGGCCAGATTACACTTTTCTTTGGACAAATGAGTCCAAGATTAACTTGTACCAGAATGATGGGAAGAGAAGAGTATGGAGAAGGAAAGGAACGGCTCTTGATCCAAAGCATACCACATCATGGTCAAACATGGTGGAGGAAGTGTTATGGCATGGGCATGCATGGTATTTATTGGTGATGAGACTGCTAATAGAAGTAGCTGGATGTATTCTGAAGTGTATAGAGCTATACTTTCTGCTCAGATTCAGTCAAATGCTGCAAAACTGATAGGACGGCGCTTCACAGTACAGATGGATAATGACCCAAACCACCGCAGAAGCAACGCAAAAGCTTCTTAAGGCAAAGAAATGCAGTGTTCTTAAATGGCCAGGTAGGTCACCTGACCTCAGCCCAATTTAGCATGCTTTTCACTTATAGAAGACAAAACTGAAAGCAGAAAGACCCACAAACAAGCAGCAACTGAAGACTGCTTCAGCAAAGGCCTGGCAAAACATCTCAAGGGAGGAAACTCAGCATTTGGTGATGTCCATGGGTCCCAGACTTCAGGCAGTCATTGACTGACTACAAATGATTTGCATCCAAGTATTAAAAATTATCCGTATATTTATAATTGTTGTTTGGTCTAGTTACTTTTGAGCCTGAGAAAATGGAGGGACAGTGTAAAAAAATGGTCATTCCTAAACATTAATGCAATACTTTTGTTAAACCCCTTGAATTAAAGCTGAAAATCTACACTTCAGTATCACTACGATTGCTTCATTTTAAATCCATTGCGGTGGTGTACAGAGACAAAATAACCAAAAGAAAAAAGACAAAAAAAAAAACCAACCATAAAAAAAGTGTCACTGTCCAAAGCGTATAGAGAGATTCTTTATTCAGCAAGCTAGAGGTAATATCAGTAATGTACGAGTAATGGGTGTGGAGAGAGATACGATAAGACAGGGCCATCAAGTCAGAGTGTGTGTGTGTGTTTGTGAGAAAGAAAGAGGGAGCGAGATGGAGCAGTGGAGTGTGTGAGACTATGACAGTGCTGCAGAGGATCACTGTATGCACTGAAGCAGAAATGAAGCGCTGCTGTTGATTCTTTAGGATTAATAAAAGCCAGGGACTAGACACACACACACACACACCAAGAGACACCGCAGCCATTAGATTTTAATGATGGGAGACTGAATCCCAATATTCTCAGCTCTTAAAATTTGTGGGTTTGTTCCACCAAAATTTCCAGTATGCTGCACTCGTATAAAAGACTCCCCCACGTGTGTGCATTCACAAAGCTTCCCCCCCGCCCTCTTTGCCCATTTCAAATGGACTGGCTTTATCCATCTTCTCCCCATAAACCAGGATACGTCATTACAGGTTGCTTATTGTGCTCTGAAGCCTGAGCAAACCACTCACTTAGGCTCCCTGTTGCAGTTAAAGGATGAACAACCACTGCTCGTCTGCTTGTCCCCCCCCCTTCTTTCCACACCACTGACCAGCTCCTTTAGACAGTCTGTCTTTTCTTCATATATTTGTTTTTGAGCACGGCACCAGGTTTCCTCAACGATTCCCAGCAAAATCGCAGGCCCTTAAAGAGGAACTTGCTTAGCATCACACTCATCCCAATTAAATTCCCTTCAAACCCGCAGCGTGGGTGTGTGCTGCAGTGAGCAGGAGTGCCTCATCAGACGTGCTAGAGCAGCTCATCAAATGTGCTAGAGCTGTCCTCTTTCACAGTACACATTCATTAAAGCTGTCTCGTTCTCGCGAGGGACTTATGGCCTCCTGGAGCTTCTTCCCCATTCCAGTCACTGCAATGTTATGTGACTTTGAGGAATAATCGGTGTTACGATGGCTGACTTTACGGGAAAAGGAGAACAGAAAGCAAATCTATAGCATCAGCGAAGATAGTCTTTCATCTAGGTCATTTGAAATGTCTTATATGAGTAAAAGTGACTGGTTTTGTAACAATTTTGATGATAATATCTCTCTCTCTCTCTGTCTCTCTCTCTCTCTCTCTCTCTCTCTCAGACGACTGACCAAGGAAAACGTGAAGCCATCGGGGAGGCAGATTGGCAAGCTGAGCCACAGTAACCCCACCATTCTCTTTGATTACGTGAGTGTTTTATCACTCGTGACGGGCATAACGGCTGGCCTGTCTAACAGCAAGCTTTTACTCAGACCCTTTTATTATCTAGCCATCACTTTTCCTTGCTCCCCAGATTACTGAATGTATTTAAATACCAATCCACTGCCTGAACGAAGCGACAAAAAGCTAATTTAAATATGGGTCCTCTAAATTTAGCTCTTCCAAAGACAATGATTATAGGCAGTGAATCATGACATCCTGTACGCTTAGAAACTTTTGACACTGTTGACCAAAGATTCTCAACTGCTTTTATTCAGATATGAGTCACCGTTGTTGAATTGAAAGCCTACAAACTGTTGCCGCAGCTATGCAGTTGTTCTGACATGGGAATTTTCATTCTAACAAATGTGAAGTATATTCATTGTTTAAAAAAAAAAAAAAAAAAAAGCTATATATTTTTTCCATGTCCATCCATCTATCAATATTTAAGGAGAATCCCAGCAATAACAGCAGTGTACTTCAATAATAAATGTATAGGTTTACATGCACAAGGACAAAATGTGGGTTTTATCTCTCAAAGATTCAGAAACATTTTGCTTGCACAACTGAACAAAAAAAAAAAAAAAAAAACAACCCTGTTGACCAATGTGTCCTGTTTCTTTGGAAACTAAATAATCAGTCCCAGTACAACACTGTGACAGCACACAGCAGTTCAGAAGGTGAACAGACACACAAGGTTTCTGAGGTGTCAGTTTTCAACTTTTTCCTTTGTAAGCAACAGACACGCCCCCTCCTCTCCTGTTGGTCATGTTGAGATTTGCTTTAGAGCATTAAGGACTGAAAATGTTTTACACCCGCGTGGCGTTTTCATACCTGGCAGATTCTGGGCTTGTTCTCGCAGTACAATGCATCACTTTTGTGCACGCAGGCTCGCAAAATTGTACCCCTCGCCGCGGGACGAAAAGTAAGACTCGATAAAGCTCCTTCTATCTGGGTGGAGTCGAACCAAAAGTCCAGGGGGTGGAGCCAACTCAGTCCCTACATCCCAATTGGAATACTTATACATACTATGTTCTAAAAGTATGTTTTTTTTTTTGTTTGTTTGTTTGTTTGTTTTTTCTGTGAAGAAAAAAATACATACTTTTGAGTGTGTAGTAAAAGAGTATGCAAGTACTGGGACATACTGGCACATCATGTAAAGGAAGAGAACGTTGTTGCCCGGAAGGGAACACCGTCACCTGTAAACACACTCCTCGTTGCATTTCAGCTTTTCTTCGTTCGTTATTCCTTATATAATTTATACTATATAATTTAATTTACCATTCTCTTGATTTATTTTTCCACATTTCATTTCCACCTCTCTAAAATGCATACTTGAATTCGCTAAAGCAAACGGTCACAAAACTCCTCCCTGGCGCAAAGAGTTGTGGGCAATGTTATCCGAAAAATTGTCCGCTTCGAAAATCTACCGGAAATAGTAGACCATGTGGGTACCTTCTGGGATACTCATTTCAACACACTACGATTTGGGACACACTAGCGCTGTGTGTGGGTTAAGGTTAGTGTTAGGGGTCAGGGTTATAGGAAGAGTTGGATCAGCTCCACCTCATTTCATTCTGCAGCGAGGACTGTCTCAAATGAGAGGCACTAGGTCCACCCGCTTGCTATTTTTTATTTTATTTTTTTCTCCATTTTTTCACTCAAGATGTTGGAGAGTGGCACTTTCATAGCATGTCTTCATGCAGGAATACCTGCAATCGAGGAGCTGATTTCTTATGAGAAGATTTTTTTAGCCATGCAGGTCAATCTGTTTTTTGCGATGCGTCTCAGTGGTGAGCTAATTACAGTGCTACATGCCTATGAAAGCCTTGGTTTTATATATTAATAAGGCATTCTGTCTCCTCCACTGACCAGAACAACCTGAAATGGGAAGTAATGTGACAAGTTGAACCCTTTGTGTTACTCGGTATGCAGCACTGAGAACTTGTACTGTTCACACCTGAGGCGGACCGTACAGGGGTTCAGTGGGAGCAAAGAACAAAAAAACAAAACAGAAAAAACAACGCAAGTGGGATAACAACCTAAAAGAATAACCCTGTGTAGGGACATCTACTCTGTACTGCACCTGTCACTGAGTTTACTGCTGAGGAAATAATGTGTTTGAAACCAGTCAGTGAGTTTTCTGCCACATTATGTAAAAGCTGTTTACTGCTAAAACACTATTTCGCAGAAAGGAAATGACTGGTGCTGCTTTTGAAACATTTAAAATGTCAAGCAAAAGTCTCATAAACCTGCATCAGTGTAAGATATAAAATATATAATGACGTTGTTGTGTGTGTGTGTGTGTGTGTGTGTGTGTGTTTTAGATTCTCTCCCAGATCCAGTGGTATGACAACCTCATCACTCCTGTGGTGGATTCTCTGAAATACCTCACCTCTCTCAACTATGATGTACTGGCTTGTATCCTTTTCTCTACTCACCCTGCTGGGAAGTACAGCCCACCACCCACCTCTGTGCCAAAGAATAATCCTGCTCAGCTGCCCCCCCCACCCACCCACACACACACACACACACACACACACACTCACACACACACACAAACAAATGAACACTCTCCCAGGAACTTGCTGATACTCTCAAAACTCCAACCCTGTAATTTGTCTCCATTCACAGTGACATGCAGTAGCTCACCTTGACTGAGTTACACCCAACTAATGTTTCCGCTCTGTTAAAAAAGCAAAAAGAAAAGAAAGACAGCCTGTATGCTTCAATTCTTGTTTTTATAAGTGTTTAGCTAAAAATACAGCCACTTGTTACAGATTTTGCTTCAGTGTGGTTATGATGTTGATGACAGGCCTTTGAATATATTTTGAACACTTTTAAAATATGTAAATGACTCATTGAGATTCAAGACTGCTGTGTTATCTGAAAAGAGATGTTGTAGGCCTTGATTCCATTTATAGATTGCATTATCGAAGCTTTAGCTAACCCGGAGAAAGAGAAGATGAAGCATGACGACACTACTATTTCATCTTGGCTTCAAAGTAAGTTTCACCACGCTTTAAAGTTGATTATACAACAGCGCTGCTGAATTATACTAATCTGAAGGTGTAGATTCATTTTCTATAACAGCAGCTCAGGTAGTGTTTCTGGCTGTAACTACTAAATGATTACTATAGCTATACTGTGTGTGCGTGTTCTAATATGTTTCTGTAGTAACAGTGAATTCACAGGGCTTTGTCCAGAGGAAGTTCCACATAATCTAAGGCTAATAAATGGTAATAAATAATAAATATGATATTCAACAAATAAAACTGCCTAATTGTTGAGATGGTAAAGATTTCGGTAAGGATATGTACAGTGGGTATAGAAAAGAATCGGCCCCCTTTAAAATAATCATAATTTGTTGCTTTTCAGCCTGAAATGAAGACGGACACAGTTTTTGTTTTATCCAGCTGTATTTACTCAGTGCAACTTATAACATCCAAGTGAAAGCTATAACACCAACATGTCAGAAAAAAAAAAAAAAAAAATCACTGAGTTGGAAAATGGATGATCACCCCCTCCTAAAAATGACTTATAAACTCAATAAGGTGTAGCTAATCACCTTCTCAATGACATACAAAGCCATTTGACTTTCAACTGTAATCAGCTGTGGTCATTTTGATTAGCTCAGCATGAAAAGAGCTATCCTGGAGCATTTTTCAGTCCTTGGTAGTGCAACTGAAGCAATCAATCAACTATGGGTGGCAAGGCACTGACAAGATCTCCGGGATAAAGTTGTGGACAGGCACCAGTCAGGAGATGGATACAAAAAAATTTCAAAGGCTTTATCAATGCCTAGAAGCGCAGTGAAGTCTATTATTAAGAAGTGGAAGCTATTTGGTACAACACAGACCCTCCCTGGATCAGCACGTCGCTCCAAACTGGATGAAAGAGCCAGGAGGAAACTGGTCAGAGAGGCTACCAAGAGGCCTACAGCAACTCTGAAGCAGTTGCAGGAATTTATGACAGAGTGGTCATTGTGTGCATGTGACAACAATATCACAAATTCTCCACAAATGTGGCTTGTATGGGAGGGTAGCAAGAAAAAAGCTACCCACGACTGAGCTTTGCCAAAACGCACCTTGAAGATTCTGAGACCACATGGAAAAAGGTGTTATGGTCAGATGAGACTAAAATTGAATTATTTGGCCTCAACACCAAACGATATGTCTGGTGGAAATCCAATTCAGCTCACCATCTAAATAACACCATTCCTACAGTAAAGCATGGAGATGGTAATATCCTGTTATCGGGGTCTTTCTCTGCAGCAGGGACTGGAGCACTTGTCAGGACAGAAGGAAAATGGATGGGGCAAAATACTGTCTCATTCTTGAGGAAAATCTGCTACCCTGTGCCAGAAAGTTGTCAATGGGAAGAAGATTTACCTTCCAACATGACAATGACCCAAAGCACACAGCAAAACTGACCACACAGTGGTTGAAGGAGAAAAGGGTGAATGTCCTTGCATGGCCTAGTCAGAGCCTAGACTTAAACCCCATTGAAAATCTGTGGAATGACTTGAAGACTGCAGTCCACAAACGGTCACCATCAGATTTAACTGAACTTGAGCAGTTCTGCAAAGAAGAGTGGGCAAATATTGCAAAGTCTAGATGTGCAAAGTTAGATAGAGACATATCCCAACAGACTAAAGGCTGTAATTAAAGCAAAAGGTGGTTCATCAAAATACTGCCACAACGGGGTGATCCTTTTTCCAACTCAGAGTTTGTTGGATATTTTTATTTATTATTTTTTCTGACATGTTGGCGTTATATCTTTCACTTGGATATTATAAGTTGAAAGCAGCAAATACAGCTGGATAAAACAAAAACTGTGTCCGTCTTCATTTCAGGTTGAAAGCAACAAAATGTGATTATTTTAAGGGGGGTGATTCTTTTCTATACCCACTGTAGCTGCTATATGTTAACTGATGACAGCAACTAACTTGTCTCACGGACATTCCATAACATTATAACAATAAATGGTTAAAAAGCACCACATGCCAATTCATTAATAAAAAAAATATATTTTGTAGTCATTGGCAAATCGTGGTGGTATTAACATGCATCTGTACGCCCCATTGTATTTTATTCCTTACTTATACCATAGCGAGGTTGAATGCTCGAATCTGATTGGTCAGAAGGCGTGCATTATTTTTGTGTTCTAACTGTAACATATATGATGAGTTAATATTATGTGTAATATTATGTGATGGGGTAATAATTATAATGTGCTCATTCTAATCAGTTATTCTTTCTATAGTAACAGCTCATTCACAGGGACCCTGCTGATACTCCGCGTAATCGAAGACTAACAATAAACCGATTTAAGAAATGCGTTGTTTAACACAGTGAAACCTATAATCCTTGATGTGGTGACTTTTTCTTGTTAGGAGACATTTATTTAACGTTTATGGAAGGAGTCACTAGTGTTCAAGCTTGGTAACGGTCACGGAGATTTGTAAAGTTTCCTAGCATGGGAAAGTCTTCAGGACAGAGGGGTTTGTGCTGTCCGGTTTCTTTGTAAAATGTGTGGTTAGAGAGAACGAGAGAGAGCAAGAGATATCTCCGACCAAGTGAGAGACAGACTGGTGAGGGAATGACGGTTTATTGCTGCATACGTGATAACAGGAACTAACTTGTCTCCGCAACATTAAATCTAACTATAAACCATTCAAATGCGGGACGCGTCGTTCATTAAAAAATAAAACGTTGGAGTCATTTGCAAGTCGCAAAAGATATAAACGGAATAACACACTCCAGACTGTGTGGGCATATGGAGGAGAAACAAAAAAAAAAGCACACACCTCCGGTGTGCATTATTTTTGTATAACCGCATGGTCTGTCGTTTATTATTCCTAATATATATTTGATGCTACTGATTATTTAAGTATTTGTAGTACATGTGTACGTTAATTGTAAGACACATGGCTTAATATGGCTTCATTTTAACACTTGAGTTTATTACATATTTAATGCTTAGCCATTTTGCTCACGATTAAGACTCTATTTCTCTGACCCTGTTCAACTTGGCTCTTTATAGGTCTCGCCAGCCTTTGTGGAGCAGTTTTCCGGAAATACCCTATCGAGTTGGGAGGTTTGCTGCAGTATGTGACTAATCAGCTGAAGGCAGGAAAGAGGTATTGTTTTTATAAGCTGCTGAATGTTAAAAGAAATCCCCTTAAATCTATAGTACCGTGCAAAAGTTTTAGGCGCATGCAAAGAAATGCTGTAGAGCAAAGATGCCTTCAAAATAATGAAATTAAATATTTCTACATTAACAAAAAAATACCATAAAGAGCAGTAGCAAATGAAACTGTTTGGTGTGACAAAAAAATAAAAATAGTAGTCTCCGGTACAATTTGTGCAGTTTTATAAGGAAATGTGCTGGTAAGTTTTATTGAGCATCTTGCAGAACCAGCCACAGTTCTTCTGGAGACTTTAACTTTCACACTCACTTCTTATTTTTGCAGCAAAACCCAGCAGCCTTCATTGTGTTTTTTGTCTGAACAGTGTCTCTTATGTAATATGCTGCTTTCTTTAATGACATACAAACATTTTTCTGTAACATTTCATTTTATGCTAGAAAACTAATGTTTGGGAATCTAAAACGTTTTTTTTGTGCTGACTTGATAATGTAGAAGTAATAAAATAAAATGTTTGTACTAAAAAAAAATAGGGTGTCTAAATCTTTTGCACAGTACTATATATTAAGCAATATTATATCAATTTACGGTGATATGCCGAGAAGCAGGTTTAGCCCAGTAGTACCGTTTTTGTTTTCATACCAGTCCAGTCCTACACCGAACTAATTGCAGTTCTTACCTCCTGATCTAAATCACTTGTGTCCGCATTCGGGGCCCCCCAATATTTCTGAGTAATTTTCTCCTTTGTTTATACTCCTATTGGTTGGACTTTTTAAAAAGCTTCCACCTTTTTAGCAGTGCTTTCGGTTATCTAACCCCTACATTTGTTTGTTCTCTTCTCTCCAGCTTTGACCTGTTGATCCTGAAGGAGGTGGTGCAGAAGATGGCCGGGATCGAGATCACAGACGAAATGACAGCGGAGCAGCTGGAGGCCATGACCGGAGGAGAGCAGCTTAAAGCGGAGGTGCAGTAGTGCTGAGCCATGGTGTGGTCTTTACAAACTGTTTCTCAGTGGGTGAAGTAAAGGTTTTCTCGGGCTGCAATGATAAGTCAATGAAACGAGTCAGTGAAACTACATGATGAAACAATTTTAGACCATGTGTCAACAGTTACTTAACCACAAACCAAAAATGTCATGATGCAAGAGTAAGCCTCTATTTTGGAAAAAAATTTCAGTATTCCACTGAAGCCGTTCGTGGCAGCGGCAGCACTGCTTCTGTTGCTTCTCTGCACCGTATAGCGCTGTGTGCAAAACTGCTTTCACTCAGTCCAATTACCATCAATATAAACAAATTGGGCTTTTGAAAACTGTTACGCCACTGTATTTTTTTTTTCTTTTAACGAACCCAAGAAACAATCCAACAGATTTCATTGGCTTCTCAATTAGATTGTAGCAAAGCAGGAACCATCGGACTGAACATGAAAAAAACACTGAAATGTGTAAAGATTTTTAACACCGAAGTGGCAAATGTTTGGTTTGGTATGAAGCCGACAGGCAAGCTTTTAGGTCTTGAAATCCTTTTTGTTCTTTGTCATCTTCGTCGTCATCGTCTCCAAAACCACTGGTGGGTGGGAATCGGCCACGAGGGAGAAAAAACAGTGAAAAATCCCACCAAAAAGATGGAGCTCTCTTATATAAAGCGAAGGCTGGGCCTGCTCTACATTATCTTAGGTTAACAGGACAGGCTGTACTTGTGTCCTGTCCTCTGCAGTGTTATTCTAATAAGCTTTTGCCCAAAATACCTCCTAGAGGTGACCTGAGGTTTTCATTGAGAACCAGAGATACAAGAAGAAAATCTGTACTTATAGTTTGTTCTTGTAAAGTAAAATTAATCTCTTTTGTTGCGGTTTTTACTTGAATACCTTATACAAAACGAGTTATTTGTTTAAATATTGAAAGTTATAGATGCAAAGTGATTGACAAGATAATAATAAGCATAATAGTTAATAATAGTAATAGCATAACCTTGGGATAAGTGAATCTGCTCATTCATGGTTTGTGTGTTTGTGTTTGTGAGTAGGGAGGATACTTTGGCCAGATCAGGAACACAAAGAAGTCATCACAGCGCCTGAAGGACGCTCTGCTGGATCACGAGTTGGCTCTTCCTCTTTGCCTGCTGATGGCTCAGCAGAGGAACGGCGTGGTTTTCTCCGAGGGAGGGGAAAAACACCTCAAACTAGTGGGCAAACTCTACGATCAGGTACGAGACCATCCAAATGAGATCTTGCTGAAATGTTCCAGACTTTCTCACCAAAGTATTTTTTATTTTTTTTCTAATCCTGAGGTCTTCTCAGGGAGTTTGTGAAAGCATTTCTCACGAACACGCGCACACGTTCACACCCAGAGTTTGCCTCTCTTGTTACCCAGCTGCACAGCTCAATTACTTGCTTGGTAAGCCAACGCACTGTTCATTTCCTCCACGTTTTCAAGACCCGCCACAATTCACAGCAGATGGTGCTAAAAACTCAACATCATCAACTCCATTTTGCGCAGGCATACAGAATGATCCTGTCTGTTGAGCATATATCTTGTTTTTTTTTTTTTCTTCTTCTTCTTCGCACCCCTCTCTGAATGTCACAAATTAGAGCTTTTAGCAAAGGCACCCTCACATCGTAGAATTGTGGGAATAATTGCCCGCGGTGTGAATGTGCAACACGCTTTTTCCCCCTGACCTCGGCAGGGAAGCGGTTTAATTAATAATTTGGACTTGTTTTTCTCTCTCTGCGCAGGAAGTTGCGTGCGCCTCATTACAATCAGCCAAAACGCGTCAGGCCTCCCCACGATGCCCCGCCGAGATTGATCGACTCATCTCAGCCATTGAATGCACTTTGAAATGTGATTGCATGATTTATGTATAAAGCCCCCTTCAATATGTCAAAAAAAAACTAAACTGCTTGCGCTGTTATTTAAAAAAAAAAAAAAAAGCACGGAATTAGTAGTTTGTCTGGCTTAGTCTTATTTTACATACTTTAACTCAGTAGACACTACAAGTTGTGATCTTGATGAATGGTGTTTATGAAGCAGTTCCTCTCACCGAACAAATGAAGCCATGGGTATTAAGGACGTATATACATATTTATGTGAATTACTGGTTCTTATGTGTACTTTACGGTTTAATTAGATCTACGGTGGTGGTTAAGAAGCTATAATGAAGTTCTTTAGGTTTTTCTTAATATGGTGCAGTGGTAAATATTTACGTATTGATTGTATGAATCAGTAAAGCAATGAAGATTTTTCCTCCCTCATTTCCTCATCAGACTTTGATCAAGGTTTGCTGATGCTCATGTCAGAGTTGAGAATGCCATAGGCTTGCTGCAGTGAAATTTAGAGGACAACCTCTTCCAGATTTTGACCCCACAAATATTACCCCACTCTAAATCAGGTTTGATTTATACTTGCACATGAACATAACTTATTATGGGAGGCAGGTGCTGATGGGTTGAGCAGGGAAAACGCAGTGTGCTGTGTTTTCCAGCCCAGACTCACTCACGCTGCATTCGGCTTACCTCAGAAGTGGGAAGTCGGAATTTTGTCACTTTCGACATCCATTCATTCCCACTACAAAGTGGACAAAACTGTTCATCTCGGTGTTTGTCTTTATCTCAGTCTTCTAGACGTGATGGATATTTACCTCCTCAAAACAGCGACCTGTATAGTCAATGTTATAGACTTGCGAACAAGGAAATATTGTTTTATTGCAAGTACTAGTAGATACAACAGAAGTCGTTTAAAAGTAAGAAGTGCTACTGTGTTTACTGTTCATGCTGCGAGCGGCCATGTCGATTTGACATCACTTGCCGAAATCCGGGTTTAGTAGACCATCCCGAATTCCAAGTTAGGCATTTTTATCGAATGCAGAAGTTATTTCTGTTTCTTCCCGCTTGCGATATTTTCTAATGAGATCACTTAGTCAAATTCCTCTAATTATACACTATACGGCAAAAAATATGTGGACGCCTGACCACCACACCCATATGTGGGTCTTCACCAAACTGTTGCCACAAAGTTGGAGGCACGCAGTTGTCAAGAACAGTGGTCACCAACCCTGTTCCTTAAGATGTACCTTCCTGAAGACTTTAGCTCCACCCATATACATGCACACCTGACCATCACACCTGATCATCTAATCATCAAATCAGAAGGCGTGGTGTTTTGGGGTGGGGAAGGAAGATGAATTCAGGCGAATGTCGGTGCAGAAACCTGAGTCATCAGATAATGATGGAGCCATCCCTTTCCTGGGATCTTCATGTCCGACAAACCGTCTAATAATTGCATGCACTGAATGCATTTCATTTTTCACTTTTTCATTGGCAATGCAAGCCACTTTTTAGGGTAATATTGCCGCAAACTCATCACATCCAGTCTTCTGCCCATAATGTGAGCGTTTCACTCTAGTAGGTAGAATGGAGAGAGGTCGTAGAAGTATAAATCAGGTGTAAGAATGACTTTGAGAAGAATGACTCTGCTCAACCAGCTCACTTTTTTTTTTTTTTTCCCCCCAAGACAGCGTTGGCCTTTCTTCTTGCTTTCTACATTCACCACCCATCACTGCAATGTCACACCTCCAACTTCCCAAAGACAGAAACATGTATTAAAACCTACAAGTGAAGCAAGGAAGGACACAAAAGTTACAGCTCCAGATTCCCAAGAGGAGTCATGTCACTCCAACACGATTAGAGTTGTAAAACGCGAGACCAACCGATAACCAGGCTCCTTTGATGTTTGTTTCTGTGGCTGTTCTCTGACCGAGGCTACTTTTGCCATCTGTTAGGTTCTGGCTCACTTCCTGAGCCTTTACTTGCTGAAATATCAGTTCACAAGGGCTAATTAGAGTTCTGACATGTTGGTAGCACTTTCGCTACCTCATTTATGCAGAGTTTAAAATACAGTCAGTGAATTTATTGTCCTTCAATTGCAGTTTTCAGCAATTAGCTTTTGGTGTACAGATGTTTAGTGTTCAGCAGAAAATTGACTGCACTGTTTATCAAGGTCACAAATGTTAAATATTTAACTGCTGTTTAATTATGTTCATAATTAACTTTTATCTTCTTATCAACTACAAAAGACACGAACGGTGTTTCCTTTTTTTTTTTTTTCTTCCAGTCAAAAAATATCTGAGTTTCCTTTTCTTCTGGTTAGTTTGAGTAGGCTGGGATTACTTTTGTGAGAGGTTATGTGAAGACTACCAAAGTACCAATCAGTATTAGTCATCATGTTTATGCCAGCTCCCCTTTTAGCCCAGCCGCAGAAATTGACTAAAGTGACTTCTTACCTGTGACGACTTCTTACGTGAACCGTTTTGAGTTTTTGAACTTTTAACATTTTATTTACAGTGTTTTAGTAGTGTGGTGTGATAAAGGTAGTCAAACGAGAAGACAGTAGAGCTCAATTTAAACCATTTTATACAACCTGATGCTCTACATGTGCTGCTTCTGCTCTGCCATGCTTTGTTGATCCATATAGCTGCTTAAATGATCTGAAATGGAGACGTAGCATGGCCAAAAGTATGTGGACATCTGACCATCACACCCATATCTGGGTCTTTCCCAAACTGTTGCCACAAAGTTCAAAGCACACAATTGTCTAGAATAGTTTTTTTTATGTTGTAGCATTAAGATTTCCTTTCACTGAAACTAATGAGCCCAAACCTGTTCCAGCATGACAGTGCCCCTGTGCACAAAGCGAGCTCCATGAAGACATGGTTTGTTAAGCTTTTAGTGGAAGAACTCGAGTGGCCTACGCGGAGCCCTAAGCTCAACCTCGACACCTTTGGGAGGAACTGGAACACTGACTTGCATCTCTTGCCCAACATCAGTGCCTGACCTCACTAATGCTCTTGTGGCTGTATGGATAAATCCCCACAGCCACATTCCAAAATCTACTGGAAAGTATACACCTACTGTTCTCTTTCTCATTCATGCAATTTTCTAATCAGCCAATCATGTGGCAGCATCACAAATGCATACAATCATACAGATACAGGTCAAGAGCTTCAGTTAATGTTCACACTAAACATCAGAATGGGAGGAAAAAGTCTGATCTGAGACTTTAACCGTGGCATGGTTGTTGGCACCAGGTGGGCTGGTTTGACTATTTCAGATCCTGCTGATCTCCTGGGATTTTCACACACAACTACAGTTTCTACAGTTTATACAGAATGGTGAGAAAAACAAACACTTAACGAGCAACATGTCCGTGCGTGAAAACGCCATGTTGATAAGAAAGGTCCCAGGAGATCAGCAGTTTCTGAAATACTCAAACAAGGCCATCTGGTACCAACATCCATGCAACGATCAAAGTGACAGAGATCACACTTTTCCCCCATTCTGATGTTCGATGTGAACATTATCTGAAGCTCTTGACCTGTATCTGCATGATTGTATGCATTGTGCTGCGAACACATGATTGGCTGATTAGATAACTGCATGAATGAGCAGGTGTTCCTGTTGATGTGGACGGTGAGAGTGTATATAGTGTACATTGGTGAATGCTCATTAAATCACTGATGATTTATTCCAAAAAATGTTTTAAACATTTGGAACTTTGTTGTCTGGTGCTTTGCCAATGTCCTTGCCCAGTCCCAAGTTTTAGTTGCCCGGAAACCTAATAAATTAAATTTAAGGATCCTAGCTAATCCTAGCTATCATATTAGTTAAGTGCTAGTTAGGCACATTGATACAGCAGTAGGAAAATGAGTGAATAATAGAATACCCAGGGAGAGTTTTGATAAGGACTATGTTTTTGTAGACATAGTCCTTATCCTCTTCTGATAAAGACTGGAGTGTAGCGTATTGGGTGGGAAGCACAATGAAACACATGTTTATGCGTTTGCAAATAATTTTCCGAAAGACAGTGGGGAGTATGTTTGTTGTATGAGAAAACAAATGCTGGTGACGACAATCTCAGAACCATTCCGAACCGTTCGAGCTTGTCCACTAAAAACAAATAGCCTGGACACAATGAGCTTTTCCTGTGCTCCTGTTCTGGTCATTTATCCACAGCTGTGGTAATTAATTCTTTCATTTACCACATAACTAAAATGTTCACAGGACATATGTTGCTATTAAATGTATTACAGTTGGCTCGCCTTTTTATCCAGGCTTGTGAAAAAAAAACAAAAAAAAAACGTTGTTTACTATGGCTTTTCTTCTTAGGCAGCCATTTCACCTACAAGGAACCTTAGCAGACAGTGCAGTTTTTTAATGCTCAGTGTTTCCAGCATGCTGTACATGTTACAAATCTTCACACTGTTGTTTCGCCTCATATTGACTTGCTGAAATGGAAATACGGCAGCATGGTTTTATTTAAAAAAAAAAAAAATGCAGACAAATTAAATTTGTACCCCATTCATCTTCTAGACTAATAATACTTCAAATAAATTCAGACATCCAAATAAAAAAAAATCAGTTCTGACATATTCGTTTAAAATAATAAGCCCTACAGTTTTTAAGCAATGCCTGACCCAGGGTTCAGGTGGCGCTTCGTTACCTTTTATTCTTTTCTTTGCTACTTAGGATTTAAGAATCTCTTTCCAGCTCCTCTTTGCCCCATTAAATCGCTTTACTGGCCATTGCATTGATTTCCTGGGGGGGGATGGGTTCCTGGTGATGAATGGCTTTAATAAAGCAAGGTGCAGTTCCACAAATAAATAAGTAACACGAGGATTTAGGAAGCGAATTTGCCCAGGAACCGTAGGGAGATCCTCGTCTAATGATGAACGCTCCACTTTCTTGTCCTTTTACCTCTAGTGTCACGACACGCTGGTGCAGTTTGGCGGCTTTTTAGCGTCCAACCTGAGCACGGAAGATTACATCAAGAGAGTTCCTTCCATAGACGTGCTTTGTAACCAGTTCCACTCTCCTCATGACGCTGCCTTCTTCTTGTCGCGCCCAATGTACGCCCATCAGATTATGGTGAGTCACATAAAATTTCATTTACCAGTCTTGTCCAACATATAGGCTAGATTACATTAGCATATGTAGTCATAATTGTTTCCTTTTAGTATTTATCTTGGCTACTGATGTATGTATTCTGTGTCTGGGAAAAAAAAATCTCATATTAGCAAACATTCTAAAGCTGCAGCACTAGACTGAAAAGTAGAAAAATGCTGAAGTGTGTCCCCCCCCCCTCCCCCTTCAACCCCCCCCCTTGCCTAACAAGATTTGCCTGCCTGCACTCCCTATGCAACTTTCTCCGTATCTACTTTGCAGCACATTGTCAACACTGCATTTTACCATCATTCCTGATGCATGCTTTTTCATAAAAGCGCCACCGATTTAAATCCCTGGCTCCAGCTGTGTAGCACAGAGTTGCTTAGTGCCACTGATTTATTCCGGCTCATTGCCAAGCAGAGCTCAGTCGCTGTCCTCGGTCTGGGAGCCGTGCCCACTCTGGTTTTATTTCACCGACACGGCCATCGTTCCATCCGTTTCTTGTTTTGCTCCTGAATGGGCTAATCATTCCGCTTTCCCCTTTCCCCAGGCCAAGTACGACGAGCTGAAGAAGGCCGAGAAGGGAAACCGGCAACAGCAGAAGGTCCACAAGTACATAGCGGCGTGCGAGCAGGTGATGGCGCCTGTGCACGAAGCCGTCGTCTCGCTCCACCTACCTCGCGTGTGGGACGACCTGCGTCCGCAGTTCTACGCCACCTTCTGGTCACTCACCATGTACGACCTGTCTGTTCCCCATAGCGCCTACGACCGCGAGGTCAACAAGCTCAAGATGCAGATCAAGGCCATCGACGAGAACACTGAGATGGTAGGAGACAACTTTTATAAGGGCTGCATGACTAAGACACCATCAAATCGGGTTTAAATTTGGTCTTAAAAGCCAAATTTTAGATGTTTCTAAAAAAAATCTGATATTATAGCTGTATGCAATTACAGATAGGAGGAATAATATGCAATAGATCACTTCACATATTAAAAAAAAAAAATCACTGAGGTTGTCAGAAGCACATGAAATGGTTATATGGCAAGCTATAATTACATATGATTATAATGTTTTACAAATGATTACATTTATTACAGATTATTTCAATGTCAAGGTAAATCTAATACAAAATGTCAATTTTATCGAATAAAGTAGATTAGATTATACAGACACTAATTATTGTTGGATTAGTGAATGGTCTGGTATTTTTTTAAGCATTTATTTAGTCAGATTAAATCTTTTCTTTTGAAGAAAGAGTTATCACTCTTATCACTGAGATGTAGCGCACTTTGAATAATAGGAAGAGTAATACAGTTGCTGAAAAATCAGTGGAACGTTGCAGACTTTCACGTCATTGAAGGGGCGGAGCCACGAGAGCCTGAACATGGGAGAATATTTGGAAGAAATATGTAACTGAATATATAATGGCGTGTTAATATGAAACAAAAAGCTGGTTGACAAGCCTGTCCTGAGTAGGGATCCCTAGCATGTGAAGAGGATTTCTATGAGCATTTTTTATAATTGTTTCTTAGAAGAGTCAATGAAACCTTCCTTACTAAGCAGTCAACCGATATTGAGGGCTAATATAAAACTTCTAGGTTGTACTAAACCTGTTGAACTTGTGTTGTGAACATCGCGATGTTGGATAGTGATCTTCAGAGAAGTAGCAGTTTTTAAGATTTACGTCTTCCAGGAAGCAAAGACTCATTGAAAATGTTTTGTTTTTTTTACCTCTCTGACAAAGCCGCTGAACAAAAAGAAGAAGGAGAAGGAACGATGCACTGCGCTGCAGGACAAGCTGCTGGAGGAGGAGAAGAAGCAGCTGGAGCATGTGCAGAGGGTCCTGCACCGCCTCAAGCTGGAGAAGGACAACTGGTTACTCGCCAGTGAGTACTCCACTCCTCCTTTCTCTCACTGTCATACTTTCTCATCCCATATGGCTCCACCAACAAGCTAGGCATGCCCAGTACGAAATTCTATTCTCCTGATAATTGCGTAGTCTTTTCCCGTGGTGTAAGATATTTGACACTATTCTATTTAAACAAGCATGCTGTATTTGTGTAGTTGGTTTGTTCAGAGTTGCTCAGTAGCTTTTCACCATTGATATAAAAAAAAAAAAAAAAGACACGAATGTTCTCAGAAGCACGAACACTTCTCAGAATTGCTGCCTACTAGAGGACGACCGATAGAGGATTTTACCGATACCGATAACTAAGTTGTGCAGTACCTGCCGATAACCGATTCATCAACCGATAGTTCTTAAAATTGATAATGAATGAAAACACAACACTCAAAGTCAAATATCGCTGAAATTTATTACAAAAATAAACAGTACTGACTGTACCATGAAAATGTACTGTACTTTTTAAAATATATAAATATATATTAATTATTAAAGTAAATAAAAGATATACATCCAAACTGAACCCAAAAGTAACGCTGCAAATAGCTAATAAAAATAAGGACATCCAAAAGGAATAAAAAAAAAACACTTCAAATAACACAACAAAATTTTTCAGTGATAGTTTTTATTTCGCCTCTAGAGGCCGCTCTCATACTGTATAACTGTGTACCCATCAGTTATCGGTGCAGATTAATCGGCAAAACAGATCAGTCGGTCAACCTCTACTGCCTACCTTCTTCTGAAAGGTATCAGTAACAAACCATCATTGTCCTGCATTCAAAAAGTGACTATTAAATCTGTTCTCCCTGTTAGTTGTTTATTTGGCTTATATAGATTGTTATTTGGGTACAACTGTGCTACAGTTACTTTTTTCCATTTAAAACAGCGACTTGTAAAAAATAAAAAGGGTTCTCTGAGTGGTTTTAACCTTTGAGCCTGCATTGTGGGACCCCAAATTCTAGGAAATCGTGAAACCCTTCAAAGATGGTAACTGTAACCTTTCAGCCCCTAGATGACTTAACTAATGTAAGATGTGATTAACAAAATTGTAGTCGTGGTATATTTAAGCGGTATCGCACAAGCAAGAGCCGTAGCTAATCACAGCCGTGCCGAAGTTCAGCATAACAGCATGATTACGAGTGCGATATTGCTTTTATACAACAGTTCTATAAACAAGAAATTAATATTAAGTGACATTTTGGACATAATATGGCCAAATGTGCTGTTTATGTTTGCTCCGCTAGTTGAAATGGACCCTGTAGAAGCCACACTCACTTTATAGGCTTTGTCGGCTAGCTGGCTAACTAGCTAACATTGATTTGTACACTCCCATTAAAGATGAGATTGGCGGGATGCCAGATTATTCCTTTTCATCTGATGAGCGTTTAAGCCAAAAGTTATGTTCCTGAAAAGTATTGTTGTCCACTGATGATGTCACTGATGACATTACTGTAGTAAGGTTTCAAACCAGGAATTGGAATTTTATGTGGTGAACACAGACGAACATTATTATTATTATTTCTTTTCAGGGCTGGTAGATTTGATGTCCGTTATCGGTGTATTAACTATTAATCTGTTTTCGGGGCATTCCTGTACTTGACCTGTTTTCTCATTTACCTTTTTTTTGCAGAGTCGACCAAGAACGAGACCATCACTAAATTCCTTCAGCTCTGCCTGTTCCCACGCTGCGTCTTTTCGGCCATCGACGCCGTCTACTGCGCTCGTTTCGTTGAGCTCGTGCACCAACAGAAAACACCAAACTTCTGCACACTACTTTGTTATGATCGCGTGAGTCTTTAAAACCTTTTCAGAGCTCATTCGAGCAGCTGCCGAGTCTTTAGAAATAAGCGCGCGCATGTATAAAACGAGTAGCTGCTTGGGTAGCGTCGGGAAGGACAACAGCCGAAGTCGGCAGACTCTCACTGGTTTGTGTTTGTGTAAATGGCAGTCTCCTGCTGGGCCTAATTGCGCCAAGTGTTTGATAATGTGCATTAAAGCAGCGGCGCGTAAAAAGCTTGTTTATGGTGATGCTGGAGACATGTGTCTTGCAGCGTGTTCGCTGCCTCATCTCTCGCATTCTTTCTCCCTGTCCCTACCTCTCGTTCTGTCGTCCTTTCTCCAGGTGTTCTCTGATATCATCTACACAGTGGCGAGCTGTACAGAGAACGAGTCTCGGCGTTACGGCCGTTTCCTGTGCTGCATGCTGGAGACAGTGACGCGATGGCACAGCGATAAAGCCATCTATGAGAAGGTGCAATTTTTTAATTTTTAAAAAAAAATTTTATGTAAATGCATGTTGTCTGTGTACATGCCAGCTGAGTTACTCAGTACCGGCATGAGTGACATTCTGTTTTTAGAGCTGCAATTTCAACTGACGTGTGCTCGTCGCTGCACTTTCTTTGCCAGGAGTGCGGCAATTACCCAGGGTTCCTAACCATTTTCCGAGCCAGTGGCTTTGACGGAGGAAATAAGGCGGACCAACTCGACTACGAGAACTTCAGACACGTCGTTCACAAATGGCATTACAAGCTGACTAAAGTTAGTGTTTCTTGCTGCTTCTTTTTTTTTTTTTTTTTCAGTATAACCACCACTAACCACCGAAGCTGTGCTTCCTCTCCTTAGGCATATATCTTTATTTTTTCACTTTTAGGTGATATACAGTGTTTTCCAGTCTTGAATGGATTACAGTATAGTGTGCAGTGTGTGTAGTGAATGTAATTAGCCAAGTCCAAATGGATTTTTAAAATATTTTCAGGATGACCGTGTTCATTCCATGTGATTTAAATCTAGTGCTTTTCAAAGAGGCGCCCTGGCCATGTCTCGATCAGCTCCCTAGGTTGTGAATCAGTATATCGTGTACATGAGTTCAGGCACTGGTAAGGACCCTGGTTCACTACACATTGGGACACCGATAACTCAATATCCGGCGACACGATTACGTACTCTTACATTTGTAGACGAAGTTGGCTCAGAGTTCGTCCCCTGTTTTTTTTTTTTTTTTCGAGCTGAGAGGCTTCAGAAAACATGACGTCATTTCCAGTAAGAGAACATAATGAGCATCGACGCTCCCTGGTTTTTGCAGTGCATTGTGGGAGTTTTTAGGGAGCGAACGTTCCAGTGCACTGGACGGATTTCGCGATTGAGACAGCTGCTGATCAGTGCCCTGACTACTGAACTAGGGAGCTGGTTGAGACATACTCTATGCTTGTACCTTTCTTTAATAATAATAATAATAATAAATAATTAAGGAATAAAATTTTTTTTAAAATGACGGTGTATTGTTGTTATAAGAAAATAATGAATGATTGGGCCTGATGTAAATAGACTTGGTGTTCTGAAGTGTTTCATTCAGGTTTGCCAACCATTTACAATTTTAAACTTGCTATATAATGAGACAACATAAACTTCATAGTGATGTTTAATGTTGTGGATTTAGTGTTAGTTTTTCTTGTCACTTAACAACTCTAAACCGTTGTGCCCTCACCCACCTGTTTTTTTTTTTTCTTTCTCTCCCTTGAAATTAATGACAAAAAAAACTACAGCTTGTCATGTTACTGAGAAACTGCGAGGCCCTTTGCCCTGAAACCTTTTACCCCTGACTGTTACAAAGCACTGACACCGGAGACTCCCTTCTTACAGAAACATTACCATATTAACAATTACATATTTTTTTGATGCATCTGCTGTAAAAGTCCCTGTGTATGCTGTTACTACAGAGGCAATAACGTATTATAACAAGTGCAATAAAAATAAAAATCCGTCTGAGCTGCTGTTGGAGAAAATTAATTAGCACCATCTGACCTATCAGAATCGAGAATTCAACAGCCCTCTGGTGTAATTAACAATATGAGCTTGCTATGCATGCTAGATGTGGGGCATGACTTTTTATTCTTTTAAGCTTTTATTTTAGGCAGATGTTATACAGATGTTGAAGACAGCTGAAACTAAACAGTGGAAGCTAAAACTACTAGTTCTTAGTGTAAATGGAGTAATAAGTTTTACTTCCATGTACGCCAATCACTAACTGTGTTTACTTCTTTTTATTTTTCTCACACTTGGATGTGGTGGACCACACATGTACTGCTTGTTTTGCGTTCATGTACAGCACTATGATTTGTTATCTTAATGCCATTAAACGAAATTAGATTTTACTTGGAAATTTCCTAACCTGCAATTCAACAGATGATGTTGCCGCTTGCGTTGAGGAAGGCTTCTAGACCCGTCGCTACACGCTGCGTTTAGTTCTCGTTGTGTGTGTGTGTGTGTGCATCCAAAGAGTAACAAAATAATGACTGCTTTTGGAAGAACCTGAAAGATGATGTTGGTATGGCTCCTTTAATTTCGTCTTCTGCTGTCCTCACTGGGAGCCCATTAGAGGGGGGAAAAAGAAAATCAGTCGATCCAAAAGGCCTGATATTGCAGGCTGATTAAATGGACTATTATAATGCCACCTACAGACATAAAGTCTGTGCACATTGTGGTATTCTATAATTTAATTCAAGGATCTAATAATATGATTCTCATTTTTGATGCAAACTGATACCTTTGGACTTAAAAGGGATGAAGAGCGAAGCATTCTGAGTATTTTTTATGCAGTGCAACATTTACATTCACCGAGCACTTTATTAGGAAGACCTGTACATTATCTAATCAGCCAATCATGTGGCAGCAGTGCATAATATCCTGCAGATACGGGCCAGCAGCTTTGGGTAATGTTCACATCAACCATCAGAATGGGGGAAAAAATGTCATCTCAGTGATTTTGAACGTTGTATGATTGTTGGCGCCAGACAAGCTGGTTTGAGTATTTCTATAACTGCTGAGCTCCTTTGATTTTCATGCATAACAGTCTCTATAGAGTTTAGTCAAAATGGTGCAATAAAGAAAACGCATCCACTGAGCGGCAGTTCTGCGGACGGAAACACCTTGTTGATGAGAGAGGTCAACAGAGAATGGCCTGACTGGTTGGAGCTGTCAGGAAGGCTACAGTAACTCAGGTGACCTATTTTGGTGAGCAGAACAGCATCTCAGAATGCACAATATGTCGAACCTTGAGGCGGATGGGCTACAACAGCAGATCACGTCGGGTTCCCCTTCTGTCAGCCAAGAACAGAAAGCTGAGGCTGCAGTGGGCACAGGCTCACCAAAACTGGACAGTTGAAGACTGGACAAATGTAGCCTGGTCTGATGAATCTCGATTTCTGCTGAGGCACACAGGTGGTAGGGTCAGAATTTGGCACCAACAGTGTGAATCCATGGACCCATCCTGCCTTGTGTCAACAGTCCAGGCTTGTGGAGGTGGTGTAACGGTGTGGGGAATGTTTTTTTGGCGCACTTTGGGTCCGTTAATACCAATCAATCATCACATGAATGCCACAGCTTATTTGAGTATTGTTGCTGGCCATGTACATCCCTTCATGGCCACAATTTCCCCATCATCTAATGGCGACTTCCAGCATGATAAAGCACCCTGTCGCAAAGCAAAAGTCGTCTCAGACTGGTTTCATGAACATGACAATGAGTTCAGTGTTCTTCAGTGGCCTTCCCAGTCACCGGATCTGAATCCAGTAGAACACCTTTGGGATGTGGTAGAACAGGAGATTCGCATAATGAAAGTGCACCTGAAAAATCTGCAGGAATTGCGTGATGCAGTCATGTCAACATGGACCAGAATCTCAAAGGAATATTTCCAACATCTTGTGGAGTCCATGCCACGAAGAATTGAGGCTGTTTTGCGAGCAAAAGGAGGCCTTACCCAGTATTAGTCCAGTTTTCCTGATAAAGTGCTCAGTGAGTGTAGATAATCTAACCTTTAATAAGACTTGTGTTTTGTGTATTGTTTTCTAGGCTTCAGTGCACTGTCTGGAGACGGGCGAGTATACCCACATTCGCAACATCCTCATCGTGCTGACCAAGATCCTGCTCTTCTACCCGAAAGTGCTGAACCTGGGCCAGGCGCTCGAGTGCCGAGTGCACAAGATCTGCCAGGAGGAGAAGGAGAAGAGGCCTGACCTCTATGCTTTAGCCATGGGGTACCTTGCATTCTGACCGGCCTGTACCATTTCTGGAGTAGTTGGATTTTTTTGAAGGTTTAACTGGTGGCAAAAAGAATAAGGCTGAAAAACTGGGATGATTTTGGTATATTTGTATTAAGATGATGTGACACTAATGTACTATGTGCAAACTTCATATGGTACTATATTGTCTTATTGATGAAATTTGGAGTCTGGAGTGAAGGGTAATCATCTCTGCTTAGTGAGCAGCTCACTAAGTGGAACAAGGCATAACACTCTTGCTTTTACTTTTCCTTCTTTCCAAAAGCTTATATTTTAGCTCCGTTAATCCAGGCAATGGGCAAGAATGATGAGGTCAGCTTTGCTTTAAGAGCCTTCCACATTGGAGCATAATGAAGTCCATTAATTCACCTCAGCCTGTCCTGTCATGATAAATATGATCTTATCAGTCAGAACAAGGTTTTTCTTTTCTCCAACGTACCTCTAGGTTTTGTGTCTTTTGATTAGATTTTTAGCATTTGGCAGGTGCTCTTATCCAGTCTCAAAAAACATATCCTCATGCTAAGACTAATAAGTCAGGTTTTAATACATACTATCAAGCTAAAACCTTATTAGAGAGGACTTAATACAATGAGGTGGTAAAGCATTCAAGTTGAAATATTTTCCATGTTCTGTAGGCCACTGGCTTTACCAGCTCTGTTAATTTACACCTTTACTTTCTTTTTGGCTTGCGGCTTAATGTTCGTCACATAACCAAGGGGGTGTTTATAAGAGGAGTTGGATTTGACATTTGTTGATCGGTTCGTACCATTTAAGGTTAATGAGGAAGTGATTTCCAGTAACTGAGTTTGGTAATTTTCACCCCTGAGGGTTTTTAATGCTCAGGCCTTCCCTGTGGGTTAATTGAAATGATGAATGATATTCAAGTTGTTTATGCCACCAGTGTGACTTCTAATCTAACCAGGTGGAGGGCATTATTGATCTTTTGCACTCGTATAGATGTACACAATCAACAAGAAAGTGGTAATCAAGATTACAAGCTCTTGGGGAATACACTCAAACCACTAAAAACAAAAACAAAAAAAAAACATTTTCAAGCATTTGGCATATAATAAATTGCAGAATTCTCGCCCAGGGTATTCCTGCATTTTTTCTTGTTGATAATGTTACATCAAATAGTGCTGTAGAAGATGTTTGACTGTGCATCACTGTGTGCTTGTGATTTTTAACCGTGTATGTGACTTGCAGCTACTCTGGCCAGTTGAAAAGCAGGAAAGCTCACATGGTGCCTGAGAACGAGTTCCACTACAAGGAGCCCGCGAGCACCACCAACCCTGGCGCCCTGCAGAACGGCCCGGGCAGCTCCGGCAAGCCTGGCACTACCACCCCTGCCTCTGCCAACACTGGAAAAAATGAGGAGGGAGCTGCCGAGGAGACGGGTATGTTCCATGTCAAAATGTAGAGAGCGCGCTATGGTAGGGTCCAAAAATGTTAACAGCTGTTGGATCAAATTGTAGTTTTCAAGCAAGTCGCATTACATTTCTCATTCTTCATTTCAAACTCAAAAACAAAAACGATGGAAACGGAGACCATAAAGCACAGAGGACCGTACAAACCGATCCATTAATGTTAAGTTTTAGTTTAGTGATGACCGCAATTAACACTGCTGAAGGCGTAGTAGTGGGAGGAAGGGCCAAAATGTATAGAGCATCATTTAAAATGATCATGCTATGTATATAAAATATAGTGGTATAATGTGATGGCCCTTCACTTTCACAAGGACCATATTTATTGGTTAATAAATAAAAATCATGTTTTATATTGTGATGGACACTAAAAACTAGCACAGAGTCTGTTCCTTATATATTTATTATTGGGAAAAGACCAACATGCAATATTTTAATTAGGAAAGAGCAATCACAACATACATTTTCCATATTTCTTAATGATATGCAGATGCAAATTCAAATGCAGATGTTTGTGTATAATAGGTATCAGTATGTTTGAATAATTTGCCTGAGCATCATTAAGATTATTAATGATCTTACCAACAGCCTCCAGTTCAGCCATACAGCTCTGACTCCGGTCATTAACTTTGCCATCAATATATACATACACTATAATATACATACAATAATATACATTTTAACAATGTATTTTTCTCTATAACACTTCATCACATGAATTACTGACCAAAGAGACTTCATGTTCACACTATCTGTGTTCAGTCTTTTGCTCTGTTGCATCGCATTATGGGTTGATTATACGTTGTGTTGTCATGTAAAAGGCGTCCATACGAATATAACTATAGACAAACTCCATGCCCTAACATGACTTGCCGTATACCGTATTTACAGCCATACTGTCCAGTAATTAGGAGCGTGTACGCTTATTAAAAAGGGAAGGAAATAGTTTGTGATCAAACAATAGTTAAACAGTGAAAATGTATTCAATTATATATATATATATATATATATATATATATATATATATATATATATATATATATATATATATATATATATATATATATATGGATGCGAGTATGAATCACTACATACCCTGACAAAATAACCTGAACCATAAGTTGAATATAAGCGCACTACAGTCTGTCCTTATCAAGGCTTTAGTGCACCAATTTCTTTAGTGCAGGTTTTAAAATGCTCGAAAATGAACTTGCCTGTGATAAATAATATTCTCCCCCATGATGCCTTTTATTGTAGTGGATTTTTACTCCATTACTTTTTATCTTATTGTGCTGTGTGAAAGTGGCCAGTAATTACTACCATTAAATTATTCCTAGTGGTCAGTAAAAGGTGGAGTCTTATTTCTCTAAGGTTAAAGTTTTCTATTCTAATATGCTTTTCTTTAACTCACACCCTCCTTCTCCTAGGTTCACATGCTCCTAATGATGACCCTTATGCCAATAACTTCGTAAATGTGTCATCAAGGAGATTTAAGTAGAATTAACAGAACACTATCAATATTGAGTAGCTTCTGACAGAGTGTCACATTTTTCCATAGTTGTTTTGCTTTTAAAAATGTACAAGTGAAGCCACTTGTGCTACTTTCCCTTTGGATTATTCTTAAAACTGTTTTATCTGATCATGAATTATTTAAACCACCAACAAAGGCTTTATTAGCTTTTTAAGCTTTCTAAAACTTTTGGCCAGTTGCTTGAAGCATGGGTCAGATAATGAAAGATGTCGTTTGGTTTAATCCTAAGGAATGCATTGTGCATTTGATATTTTCAGACAAATCTAAGGACAAATCTCAGGTGGCTCAGAAAACGGCCTGCAAAAACCCAACCACGGCGAATAAAGCGAGCAGCAACGGCAGCAGCACACCTAACAGGTACACCTGAGGCCTGCTCCCTCACACACACACACAGACATCCACCTGACGCACAACCCCAGCTAAGAGCTCTGCAGAATGATGTACTGCTCTCGTCTCTTAGATAATGTTATTAAAGCCTTAGTCCCTGAGGCAAGGAAGTTTAGCACCAGCTTATTATTTCAAACTACTCTGCAAATAAATCAATCTTTTATCGAAGTCTACCTTTTCTTATGAACTGCATAATCAAATCTGAATGGTGTTCCAGGCTAGAATCTGCTTACTGTTCTATTAAATTGAGCTATTGCTCAAAGAACCCTTTTGAAAGGAGCCATCTTGGAGCGATATGGATGTTACAACATCCAGACAATTGCGAAAGGCCTGTTAAATTGGATGTATAAAGCATCATTTTGAAAGAAGACATCAAAGGGAGTCACACAGAGAGCTGGAAAGAAAGGTCTCCATTAAGGCCCTTTCAGGACCAGTGGGAATGTAATGAGTTTGTAATGGTTCCTACAGGCCCCAGTGTACTTTGTTGAGGTCAGAGACAGTGCCATTGTCAGATACTGGATTGGAGGGTTGTTCACCTCAGTGCAAAGGAGCAAGAGGTCAGGATACTACTCTGGGATTTATAGTTAATATCTGTAGTTCAGAAAACATACAAGGCATTGTTTGGGGATTGAAGGAAGTGTAAACTATCCACCCGCAAGACTGTAAAATCTCAGGATGTAGTTTGAATTTTGTAGAGGTTTTAAATTATTTCTTTTTTTCCATCTTATATTGACAACAGTTGACGTTTCAGGGATTTCAAATGAAGAGATTTGTCAAAACTAAACTTTAGAGTTGTAGATCTTCCACAGGGAAGTGTTAAACTTTGAACCAAGTCCTCAAAATGTGCACATTGTCATTCTTACAGCATCAAAGGGAGCAAAGAGAAGGAGGACAAGGAGAAGAGTGTGAAGGAGAAAAAGGAAAAGAAGGAGAAGACTGTTGCCAGCACTCCAGAGGCCAAGGCAGGAGGGAAGGAGAAGCAGAAGGAGGAGAAAGCGGGTGACGCCAAGGACAAGGTGCCCAAGGCTGAGAAGGACAAGAGGAAGGATGACAAGAAGGATGAGAAGAGCAAGAGTGACGCGAAGGCTGCAGACAAAGAGTCATCCAAGGAGCGAGATGTGGCCAAGGAGGGCAAGCTAAAGGAAAGCAGCAAGGGCGAGAAAAATGCTGGGTCCCTCAAGTCCCCCGTTCCCAGATCAGAAGGAATCGAGTCTGAACGGGGTAAGCCAAATTTTCATGTATAGATGAGTGATTTGGGCTAATCATTTCATCACTACATTGTAGGTGTTTGCTTTTACCACAGTCTGAGGACATCGAGGCTGTAGAGTAACATTTCTCACTCTTAGCTTCAACTGGGTGACTTTAGTTTTGCTTGTGATTCATTAAAGTTTAAAGGAGATACTGTACAAGTTGTAGCTAATGTGATCACATAACATGGGACAGTATGATCTTTGCATCATCAGACTGAGAATAAATGGTCACCTTTCTTTTACTGAGGTGTTTTATCAAGAACATTTGTCTTCTTTTTTTTAAAGGAACCCTGGCCAAGAAGGGGGTTTTTAAAAAGGCTAAGTTTTCTGGTGATCCTGGAAGATTATCCTCAGTGTCCTCAAAATCCTAGCTTGCCTAGGCTGTGACATGGTCAGGTAGCTTTAGCGTCACTGAGTTTCTGCAAACACTGGCCTCATGTAGTCCAGTTGAATGTCCTGTGCAAGCTAGTCTGCATGATGAAAACCCTCTGTGTCTTATGCAGGATGTTCTTTGGATGTGGCTGGGATGATTGCCTCGTCAGTGTTGATCCACTGGCGAGTAAATTCATCAGGGGCCTCTTGTCAATTCAAAGAATCCCCACAGATGCTGATGTCAGGTCTGCTGGGGGGTATATAAAGGTGTGATTTTCGATCAGGGTAGTTAGTAACAACTAGTTTTCTACCTTAATTTCTTTTAGGTGAGGATGACAAACAGGACATGACATGTGGTCATGCAAACTACACTATATGGCCAAAGGTTTGTGGACACCCGACCACCCTCACCTGTCTTGTCATCACACCCATATGGGATTATTCCCCAAGGTGTTGCCACAAAGTTGGAAGCACACAATTATATAGAATGCCAGTGTATGCTGTAGCATTAAGATTACTTTTCTGGAACTAAGGGGCCCAAACAGGTTCCAGCACAAAGGGAGGTCTTTGAAGACATGGTTTGCCAAGGTTTGAGTAGAAGAACTCGAGTGGCCTGCACAGAGCCCTGACCTCAACCACTGAACACCTTTGGGATAAACTGGAATGTTGACTGCACCCCAGGCCTCCTGGCCCAATGTCAGTGCCTAACCGCATTAATGCTCTTGTGGCTGAATGGGCAGATTCCCAGAGCTGTGTTCCAAAATCTAGTGAAAACCTTCTCAGAAGATTGGAGGCTATTATAGTGGCAAAAGGGGGACTAAATCTGTAATCGGTTGTTCAGATATCACATTGTTGTGATGTCCGCAAAGTGTTACCATGTGCAAACATGGTAAGCAGAGAAACTTGCCATTCAGTGCACAAGCACACTAGATTAGACCAAGACCACCAGTTGACTTTAAGAGTGAAAACTGCTATCCAACTAGAAAACTAGCAGATTTTCACAATCCTCCCAAAATGTATAGGTCATTCACTAAGGGGTAATCTGCGCAAGATTACGCGGTAAGAGTTTTACGTACTCCCAGGGTGCTTGGTCTGCAAAGCCCTTGCCTACCCATTTTGACCTGAAAGTCAGTTGACCCAGGTCTCTTTTCAGGTTAGTCAGCAAATGTAGTGGGCACATAGTGTGCCCTCATAATCGCAGTCTCAGCATCTTATACCTTTTGAAGCCACAAGCTTCAGAATCTCACTTGCACGATTCTTGCATTGCATAATTGCACAATTCTGTTACAGTTTTGTGACAGAATAAACCTTATGGAGCGAGATATAGATGTTGGATTTAAAAAGCATGTTGTGACTGTTGCATTTTGTTTGAAGAAATTACTCCTCGCTAAATGAGATCTGCAGAAGGGCTTAGGAAAAGGCCTGTGGTTGATTGTCTGCAAGGTCAGCAAATGGCTCCTTATAAAAGAAGTTGGTTCTTGGCTACTTTCTGTGGCAAAAAGTACCATACTCTCTAGCTACTCTCCGGACTCTCTAAAATGGGTTATTCTGGAGAGGAGACTATGCCTTCATTAGGCATTTGTTTGAGATGTGCATTGTAACATGAAATGAAAACTGGGTCAGCTTGTAACCTATTTGATGTGTTTATTAATGTCTGGTACTACAGTTGTATTTGAAAGTCCTGACCAGGACCTGTGGAGAAAGAGTTTTAGAAAATTTGCATTGTTGAGCCTCTGTATCCTGATGCTGTTCACTTTTTTTTAACTTTATAATCTGCTGCCCACCTTACGAGAGACTTATCTGACTCATCGCAACTTTCCTTGAGATCGCTACTCCTAATATAGTGCCGGTTTTATAAGCCAAAAGCTTCCCATCAACATATCGATGGATCGGTGTATTGTTCCATCAACAGAAAGCCACAGAGTATTCCAACCTGGCACAGGTGGCCACAAGAGCACTCTGTTTCTTGGGATCACTGGCTAACTTGTCCTTTATGATGGCTTTGGCAAATGATTGCCACATTGCTAGGAGCTTTAGGCAGGGGTTTGCCTACTTGCTCTGTAGTGTGGCACTTGGCCATCTCAAATCTGTGTAGGAATTCTTTCACAGGCAGTTGGGGCGTGAGCTGTGCCATGGGAAGTGGAAAGAACTTAGCACTTGTATGGAGTAGAAAAAACTGTAATCCCACTTTTGCCGTTGAGAATTCTTTACGGTTTGTCTGTCACTGCACCACACCAGGGAAAAGCTGGTGGTCTTTATGGAGAACAGTGTGAGAATGGCGTACACAAGTGTTGTAGCAGGTGATATGTGGGATGTCAGGCTACTGTGTCATTGCTGTGATTGGTCTCTACATTAGATAGATCTGCTGTCATTGGTGCTTCTGTTGTTGGTCATACCTTAGGCATTTCCTATAATGAGATATTGAACAAAAGTTTAAAGGTCAATCGAAATATTTTTTTTCTCCGCATATAATAGTGGATTTTAAAGCTTAGGCTATATCCTGAGTGCACACCATGGGCTAAAGTACTTTTGGCTAGAAACATTTAGAAGCCATAATCATCAATCTAGTAAATAGCGACAGTGGCTGTGATTAACAAAGCTTTAAACTAAAAGCCTTGTATTTTTGTGTTTTTCTTTCTCCACTAGAACAAAAAAGACGAAAGCTCGACACACACTCTTCGCCCTCACACTCCTCTGCAGTTAAGGTTAGTATGGCCTGAGGAGGGCCGTTTTCCTCTTGTCCCCTCCCTCCACATGCCAGAGTTCAGGGGAGGCCTCTGGAACCCAGCCTTCATAGGAGAGCAGTAGGGGGGAGAAGTTATACATCACATGGACTATTTTTTGGAGAATCTATTTTTAATACATAGAATTTTTTTATTATAGAATTCAATGGACTTGCCAAAATATTTAAACCGTCGCTTCAGATTTTTGCTTCCCATTTTGTATATTCTGTGCTGACGAAACAGCTCTCAAGTGCCTTGGAAAATATTTTTGTCACATAAAGCATTTTTTTTTTTTTTTTGTAAATATAGATATTATATTTTTGTAAATCACCCATCAGCTTTTTTGAATTTTTAAAATGTTGTGAGCGGCTTTCTTCGTCTATAGCATTAAATCCATCAAGAAAGAGTAAAAGTAAATAAACGAGGCCACCACTTTTTAAACACCGAGACGAGAGAATGTGTTTTTTGCTGGAAGATATCTTGAATAGAGCATCGCGTCAGAGCGTCCTGGCATCCGAGAGCGGTTGGATATGCGTGTTCTTCTGCTTAGCTGTGACGTCCATCCTGGATCCTCCTGACGAGACCGAGCTACCTTTTTTTTTTTTTCTTCCTCTCGCCCTTTGGCTCTTGTGCTGTTTGTTTATTTTATTTTTTTCCCTCCCTTTTTGGCGACGGAAAGTGGCCCAGAGGTGCCAAAGCTGCGGAAAGTGTTTTTTCCCCCTGCTCCCCCAGATCTTCACATCTTCTACAAAAGGCACACAGGCCTTCCAGCCATCCAGGGAAAACCCCGTGATGCATCACCAGCAGCAGCTGCATAGTGAGAGGGAGGAAAGGCTACCAGGGGGGAAAAAAGCATGGGCAAAGCCTTTCCAGAAGGAGCTGCTTATCTGCAACCAGGGAGCTTGTTGTAATTCTATATGCACCCTAATTACATATGCACCCAACCACCAAGACCTTATATAAACCAACAAAATTCACTTATATCTTACATACCAGGACACTTAATGTAGCACTGGAGCACTCCTCCATGTCAGAACGTTAACTGAAGTTAATTATCTCCTCTAGTACACACACACACACACACACCACACTGACTTAGTCGAATGTATTATTTATTTAGACCAAATAAACCCAGTAACACACAGCACAGGTTCTCCAAGCACATCTAGTCTCAGATTGCTCCTGCATAGGCCGCAATTTAGCCTCCAGTTGTTTCCTCCACTAACCATGTCAAAGTTCTAGTCTTTGAAGGTCTCTATGGGGATGTGTTGAATGCCGGCCAACCTTCCCCACCCCCCTCAACCTCTTTCTCCTGCTGTGTGCCAACTTCTTCAGCTCATCTGTCATCTCCGTTCATTCCTACAGGACAATCTCAATGACTTCAAGGACTCAGCCGCCAAGGTGCATATCACTTTAACTAATATCCATTTTCTTTTCATACATGATGTTTTTAGTGTACAGATTGATGCATTGCATTTGGTGTGATGATATTTAAAGGCCTTCTGGGTATGTTGGGATAATTTCTTGCAGCATGGTTTATTTAAGAAATATTGCACAAGCACGAACGCTGCCGTACTGAATGTCAGCACGGCTGTTGACACGAGTGCCGCAGGTAATCACTGTCGTGCTGATATTCAGTATAACGGCGCAATTGCGAGTGTGATATTGCTTTTATGCAACAAGAAATTAATATCGAGGACATTTCAGACACAATATGGCCAAATGTTTTGTTTAATTTTGCTCTGTAAATGAAAATTGTTCCCAAAGAAGCCACGGCTGGATAGAGCGTTGCGTGTTGCTATGCGACACCCAGACTGACTGACAGCCCGTAGTAAACGTAGTAACGGATTCAATTTAACACACTGTTGTTAGATTTTGGAATTTTATGTAGTGAACATAGTGGAGGTGATACACGCGGTGAAATGTCCCAGTGCTGTTATACAAAATGTCAGCGTTCAATCAAATTAGTGGACCAGAATTAACTGTTGTGAAATAATCCCACAGCGTGGTTGAATTCTTGACTCCCGATTGGTCAGACGGTGTGGATTATTTTTTTTATATAACAGCACAGCTCGGGTAGTAGTACAGGCTATTACAGTATAGTATATTAATGCACAATCTCAAATGTATTATTGTTTCTATGGTAACGGCACTTACACACAGATGTGCACGGTATAAACTCCACACAGTCTAAGCATAATAATGAATGGATGTTAAAAAAAAAACAAAAAAAAACATGTGTAACAAAGAAAAATCATAATTGTTATAAAGAAGCATATCACACCACCCTGTCATGGTTTATTTTCGTATATCAGCATTGTCTGTTGTGTGTTGTACTTTACATAGTCATACAATCTGTTTTTTCACCGTTTCTTAATGTGGATTGTAGTTAATATCCAAATTTTGCTCACAATGTTTCTGTTTACTAAGGGTTTTTTTCCTCCCCCCTTATTGATTTTTTTTTTGTTTTTTTTACCCTACATCCATGCTAGCAAGTGCCAGGTTGCTCATGTGGGCATGTTGATACCTGAAACTGTTACCTGATTACCCCCCCCCCCCCCCTTTCCCCAGTATCCAAACTGGGAATAGCTCTATATACACCTCTAGAGTCTAACTAGTTAACCACAGAGTAAATACTGTACTAATCAGTGTTTGATTTTCATGTTAAGTGCTAGACTTGGTACCAGCTGCTTTGGCAGATTAGCAGTGTATCTGTTCACTGTATTTGTACATTTGTTTTGTTTACCGAGAGATTGTATTATGACAGGATAAGATGACAGGAGAAGATGAAACCATGGTGATAAGTATTTCTTCCATTTTTTTGTGCATCAAACAGTAAGTTTGAATTAAACCCAGTGGTTGGAGGGTTTTTCCACTTTACCGCGTCATACCTAATTTGCAAAGAATCGAGAGACTCTCAGTTCAAATGTCTCTTGTTGCAGCCGCCACTGAAATCGTGGCTCTGTGTCGCACATTAACGGTCGCCTGCCGCTTAGTTGCCAGCTAGTGTGAGTTAGTCGGAGCAGGACAAGGACGTGTACAGCGGACGGAATACGAGTAGTATTGCAGGCTTACTCAGTAGGCTTATAATTTATAAACAAGTAGCTGTATGTAGCCTCACTTTCCTATTTTATTTTTATGAGCTGAACCAACACATTAAGCTGATTTACCTTTAAATTTACCTAAGGTACTAGGTGCTTGGAGCATTTTGGTATGAGTTTTAGGACTTTATAAAGTCAGTGCAATAAAATCTCTTTAACAAGATTCTGCTCAACCCGCACGCTGGAAAACGGCAAAGCCCTTCATTAGCCAAAATTTGTGCTTCTGTGGAAAGAAATCATATCTTATATCTCATAAAATACCTTTTCCTTGCAGCTCCCCAACACACACACACACACACACGCACGCGTGCACACACACACACACCCCTGCACACAAATGCTTCACAACTGCTAATGTAATTTCTTTTCCACAATATCCTCTATTTTCTCTGCTTGCCCCTGCTCTCCTGAGCCTCACTTAGTCTTCTTAGCATCTCATTGGACTCCTTGCTTGCTCTGATATTCCTCAGCTCCCTTCAGCTGGTCGGCTGATAAGAGTTTTTCTTCCATTATGACCACTGAAAGCAATGGCAGGATATTTGAAAATATGCTGATGGTGCCTCTCTCAAAAGCAGGATCCTGCAGAATTTATTTATTTATTTATTTTTTGCAGGCTGCCATTTCCATAGCCAGCCTTCAAGAGTTTCTTAAATAATGTGATATTTTATTAAAGGAGCTTTGCTTATGAGGCCAGATGGTTGAGAGAGAGGATTTGCATTTTAAGTTTGACTCTTGGCTCTAAAGAAGACATGCTTTTAAATAGTCATTTATTATTTTGAATTATAGAGGTATCTAGTATTCATATATTTTTTTGATACATGTTTTTAGTATTTGTACAATTATATAATACAGATGGGTAACAAATTAAAGGAAATACCAATATAGAAGTGTCTTAGTAAGGTTTCAGTGCCGCTTGCCATAGACTCTACAAGGCCCTGGAACTGTACTAGAGTCATCCTTCCAAAGATTATGCCCTCAGTTGGTGTTTTGATGATCATGGTGGTGGAGAACCCTGTCTAACCCGAGTCTCCCAATTGGGTTGAGATCTGGTGATTGTAAAAGGCCATAGCATTTGATTTGCAACATTTTCAGACTCGTTAAATCATTCACTGTGCGCTCGTGCCCGGAGCCAGGGGGGTGGGGTCATCCTGAAAGAGACCACTCCCATCAGGATAGAAATGTTTCATCATAGGTGAAATGTTTCATCAAAGGTGATCAGTCAGAAGAATTTGTATAGATTTGAAGTGACAATTCTGTCTAAAGTGACAAGTGAACCCAAATCATCCCAGCAAAAAGCCCTCACAGCACAAGAGACCATTTGTCCTCGGTATAGAAGATAATATCCGAGCTGTCGGAGCAATATAAAATTTGAACACCATATATCAGACACAGGGCAAGCCATAAAATCGGTTAGAGGGAATGTGAACATTCTTTATGTACCTTTTTGAGATCTTGTAAACCAGCAATGTATCTGCGTTAATGTGCTACTCTTTCAGTGGAGAACAAAACATTTAAGCTCAAGGAAATGGTCATGAAAAAGAACTTGATCTGCCAGGACGAATCAGACAGAAATCTTAAAAAAATAAAAAAAAATAAAAAAAACACTAATAATGTGACCTGCCAGTGGATTATATATAACTTTGGTTTTGAAGAACAACAGTTGCAATGAGAGAGCCTCGTCAGCCATTTTCTCCCAAATGCCCTTTCTTATTCTCATTTTCAGCACTCTGGGAGATCCTGTTTTAGACAGTGACCTTTAGAAACCTTTTCTCCACTCTCACTTTTACCGGTCACACTTTTACTCAGTCATACAATGGAACGATCCAATCATTATAGTGTATAATAATATTTAAAATGTTTTAATGTAATATCTACATTCATTATATTTATTCAACATTCTACTCATTCTGTTAGATTTAACATAAAGATTAAAGTAAGAAATAAATATGGAAACTAATCAAGTGAAAGAGTATCTACCCCAGAGTTGTTTGTTTTCCTATAACAGCATATCCCGAAGTGTTTTGTTCCGCTTATACCATAGTAGTTCACGAAGCTGTACTTTATATTCGTTTATAGTTATGTTCACCGTTGTAGAACTTAGAAAAACGTAGTTAGTTCCTGTTCTCATGTTATAACAGCCATAAACCGTTATTCCTTCACCAGTTATTCTTTTCTCTCTCTCTCTTTAAGTTAATAAGGGACACACAAAAAAAAAAAAACGAAGCTTGACGTAATATTAAGACCGTTCCAACGTGTTCACACTGGAGGGAGACGCCTTTCAAAAATCACAAATAAACGTCTCCTTGCAGAAAACGTCACTATATCGCCAGCAACACACGTTTTTAATCCGTTTACTGGAGCGTCCATCGTACAAGTCCCTGTGCAAGTTACTACTTTAGAAAGCAAAATGGATCAAAACAAGCACATTAATATGAACCTCAAGTCAAGTCATGATGGGTTTTTATTGTCATTCCTCTATGTAGCTTGTACACATTGGAATGAACAGTACGCATGACTACTCAAAGTGCAAATATACAGCAGTGTGAGACGAGTGCAAGACGATAAATAGACAGGAGAATAAATACACAGAACATGGGCTGTAAACTGTAAACTATTGTGTAGTGTAGCAGCACAAATAGAGCAGCAATACTGGCAGCAAACATGATTTCCATAATATAAAAGTGACTGATGCTGCTTTATAAAGTGCAGCGGTACTGAGTCATACTGGGTTAGGTGTTCGGCTAGCCCAGGTAAGCATTGGGAGGCAGCAGGGTGTTAAGTAATCTGACCGCCTCAGGGAAGAAACTATTGCGGAGTCTGCTGGTGGTGGCACGAATGCTCCTGTACCTTCTGCCAGACGGAAGGAGGGTGAAGAGTCCATGAGAGGGGTCGTGCACAATGCTGGTGGCTTTGTGGATGCAGTGGTTGTTGAACGAGGTGTCGCCGGTGTGTAGAGAGGCTCCGATGATCTTTTCAGCAGTCCTCACAATTCGAAGGCTGAAGGCTCTAGCGGTCGGAGGCTGGGCACTTCCCAAACCTTTTGATTTGTCTTGCACTTGAACCATCAACCATCATCATCTCATCAGTCAGAATCGTGAATTCATCCGCGCTATGGAATAAAGTAAATAATACAAAATAAAAATTAAACCTAGCTTTTCACTCCCTAGTCTTATAATTACAGGTAGTTCCTTGTGTACAACTGGCCAACTTGATCAAGTTAGCTTGCTAGTTGAGTTTACTTCAGTAATATAATATGTAAATCTCATAGTGATACTTTTTTTGTTTCTAGAAACCGTTATTTAACTTCTGAGTAGTACAATTGTAACTCTTTTGGGAAGTACCAAAAAAAAAACAAACAAACCAAATTGCACCAAATGTCTGCCTATGTGTTGGTGGAAACAAAGCTAATTACAGCTCTGATGTTTGAAAAAAAACGAATTCTGTTGCCTAAATGAGGTGAAAACAAGTGACTTAGTTTATCATTTAAAGTCCATATTGAGCTTTTAGTTCCCTCACACAAGCAACCTGCTGAGTTTGAAAGCATGAAGATTTTATGCACCTTGGCAGTGAGAGGATTTTGTAACAGTCCTAATTAGGTGCCAGAAAAATGGCTTCACAGCTCGAAAGGCTCTTTCAAAGTCCCGTGGTACAGTCGACTTCTTCAGCGCTAACAAGCTCGTTCTCTTTCTTTCTCTCTAGCTTGTCTTCATTTCGCTTTTTTTTTTTTTTTTTTTTGCCTATTGAGTAGCTGAGAGGATTCAGCAGGTGATTTATTGTTAGTAGCTTACACTGACAGATTGTTGTCAATTACCAGAGAAAGCCAGAGCTTTTACGATCCCGCGGCTGTCCTTATGCGCACGTTATTACCGACATGTCTTTGTTTTCATGCTCGTTTTGCAGTAGCATAATGTAACAATCATCATGGATCACTTTTATTTGTCCTGTTCGTAGTAATCAGGTTATACTGTGGTGAATTCGTAAAGTTTGAGTTGCAGAAATGGAACAGTTGGTGCACAAGGAAGTTGTTTGATTATTCTCATATGCAGGGTTTCTTCAGATCATTGTGTTTTTTAAAAATAAATAAATAAATAATTTTGCTAATAAACCCCAGCGTGAATTAACACTAGATGAAGTCCCAGTTAGAAAGGCACTGTTCATATAATAGATCCACTTTTGTAGTGAAAAGGAATAGTTCTGCAAGCAGCTTTTTGCTGTCATGGTTCATGTGATGTGCTAATGAGATTTTCCTTGCCCAGATTTATTTGGGAATTGTTCGACATCGCGGGCTCCCTTTCAGAGCCTTGATGTGATTGTGTGTGGTAAACTGATCATCATGGCTGTTAGACTGTTAGTTCTTTATGTTCTGCAGTGTTGATCAGGGACATGAGGGTGTGTGTTTTGGTTTATAGATGGCCTGCGCAAGCTGTTTGCGGCCTCGACTTATCTCTTACTCTGTTTTTCAAATAATGTGTTCCATACATCAACTCTCCAGAAGCACTAACGCGAAACCTCATGCTCATGTCGACTGCGCCAACTCAATAACCGAAACGTTATCCTTTCTTTTCTTTTTTTAAGTAGCAAAACGTATAGAATAAATTCAACAACCAAGGAAGACTACTTGGACCACACTGCTTCTTTTTCTTCTTTTTGCCGAACCGCCTAGAAAAGGCATTTTTGCTCGCGGACTCTCTGACTGACTGCGTCCCGTTGTTGAAACACGCATGCACCAGGAGTCTAGCCGGCCGAATTTCATTCTAGCTACCCTCAGCTAGTGAGCAGTGAGCGATACTAGGGATATACCATAATATACATGCATCTGCTGCTGGTGTGTACCCTTGTTTCAAATATTATCGAAGCCACTGACTTGTTACATGTGAGAATTTATCGTGAATACTGTTGTAATAATTGTAGCTACATACTGGCCGTGTTGACCTCGGCCAGTATGTCATTTACTTACGTGGATGCCTGTTCTGTGGTTAGCTATCTAGCTATTTATCTATCGGATGTTAGTCATGATTCAGCTAGATAACATTAGCTAGCAATCAGTGAATGATTTGTGTGTATCTGCTGAGTTTCACGTCATTTACTGATAGTCGCTGAGAGTAGAGTTGGTATAGCTAAAGTTGATTTCATAAGGGTGTTCCCCCCCCCCCCCCCCATGCTTCAAATACAGGGTGTCCCAAAAGTCTCAGGGGAAATGAACACTTTTTAGCTAAATGTCTTTTCATACTTGGTTTATATTAGATATATTATTTTCAGATAGCCTTTAAGAATACCTCTGACAAAAGAAGAACATACTGAAATCATTCTCATGGCTGGATCAGGAAGCTGTCGCAAGGTTGCGATGGACACGCAGTTACGTGCAGAACACGTAATCGTTTATGTTTACACTAAGAAATGGCAATCGTGTAGAGGATGTTTTGTAAATAAAGAAACAGTGTCAATGTGTTAATTTCTACTATGTATGGAGACGTTTGTGGCACCCTGTATTATTGTAGCGAATAACTTGTATTTAGTGAAGGGGTATGAGGATGTACTGTGGTATGAGTGCATTTGTAGCTACATACTGGCCATATTTATCTCAACCATTTGGTTTTTTTTTTTGTTTACATGAACACGTGTTCTGCGCTTAGCTAGCTATCTAACGGTGCCAGAGCACCTCATCTGAAACACTGGCCATTGGCCAAAACTCCAAATTACATCACAAGGACTTCTAATAAGACAGATATATTTTTTAAACCCTACATAAATGAACGTCTCGCTGTTGTTGAAATGCTGATGACTTGCCTAGTCTTGTTTTACTAGTAGTACTTCTTGATCATCATCATCATCTTCATCTTGTACTAATACTGCTACTGCAATGATGTGCATTGATACTATTTATTTTTTTTTTCTGCCTGAGTACGAGCACATGCTTTTGGTACTCCTTGGATACTGGTACTGAAATCAGTAACTTATTTACTATTAATCAGGGTCGTCATTATTTACTATTAATCAGGGTCGTCATTATTTACTATTAATCAGGGTCGTCATTATTTACTATTAATCAGGGTCGTCATTATTTACTATTAATCAGGGTCCTCATTATTTACTATTAATCAGGGTCCTCATTATTTACTATTAATCAGGGTCGTCATTATTTACTATTAATCAGGGTCATCAAAACTCTTGCATGGCACCTTGCACGCATTTTTAATGCCCACGCCCACTGATAACGGCTCTGTGTGTTCAAGCCGGCCGTCATCACACTCTCTATTACAGATACTGTTTAAACAACATAACATGTTTTATCAGGCTACTTGTATTGTAGAAGATGCTGTAGTACCTTGTCTGATAAAATTTGCGCTCAAATATACTGCTCTATAACGTGTCCATGTAACAGCTAGCCAGTTAGTAAGTCGACCTACATGACTAATGCTTATTTATCCGTATTCGCTTCTCCCGATCTCATTTTAAATAGTGCGTATGAACGCCGTATTCAGAATAAAGCTTCAGTCGTACCGTCATACTGTTTGTTAGTTGTTCGTCTCACGCATGTTAGAGATGCAGGGAGCCCGCATCAGTCTGAGATGTGATGTTCATGTGTCAAGTCGTGCAGAGAGCCCAGCACAGCTTCCGGACGTCTCGCTAATTTCCCACTTTACTGTATCCCACAATCCTTCAGCAGCATCACGCCAACAACAGCACCGGCCTGACCAAGAGCGAAGCCGAGAAGAAAGAGTCCGACAAGTCCAGGGACCGCTCCAAAGAGAGGGACAAGAAGGAGGACAGGAAGGACCGCAAACGAGTGAGTGCACCTCGAAACCCTCGGCTCAGTTTATAAAGTTGCACCAGCGGATGGCGGAAAAGTGGGGCTGTGCATGTGCTCAGCAAGCGATGAAAGTGTGTGTGTCATTGTGGTCCTTCAGGCTTCAAACAAGCCTCACTCTATAATGTGAAGTTTGCTTGGTGTAAACAGCAGATATTGAGCTCCTGGTGTGTGAGAGAGAGTGTGGCAAAGAGGGTCCCAGAGTGTTATTTGCAGTTCTTCATTTATGTGTTTTTTTTTTCTCTCCTTCTTTCATTCTTTTCTCTTTTTCTTCCTCTTTCTTTTTTTTTTTTTTTTTTTTTCCTTCTTTAGGACTACTCCAACAGCGACCGCGAGATGAGCCAGGAAGCCAAGCGCCGTAAAGACGAGAACGGAACAAGTGAGTCGAAACTGCTTTCATTTGTTTGTGAGCCAGAAGTCTCTTTCTGAGGCAGAGGCAATCAGAGCACTTGTGTACGCGCGTGTGCGTGCATGCGCTTGTGCGTGTTATCTTCTTCACCCCGGCTGTTGCCTATTCCTCACAGGCTCCTCAAAGCACAGTAAGAGCGCCAGTCCGCCTGATTCGCCCCACTCCAATGACAAGGACAAGGACAACGGCAAACGCTCCAAATCCACCAGCAAAGACAAGAGCGATCTAGCCAAAACCGACAAGACCTCTGGAGGCAAAAAGGTAATTTCTTTTGCACTTGATTGAAAGGGATACTGGGAAGCAATACTGGTTTCAGCACACCTTCCTCCACATCCACTTATGAATCCCACCTACATGTGGGGCACTTGCAGCACAATGGGAAGAGTGTGTACGGAGAGAAACGGCCGTTTCTGTCAGTAGCAGCAAGGATAATGTAGCTGAAGCTTAGATGGAGTAGTTAGCAGCATAAACCCAATTTCAGCAAAACAAATGTTATATTTTGAAATGAGCATTGAATTGCTTCTGCTTGTAGTTACAACCAGCTTGCTCATTTTTTGCCGTTTTGAATAGGATGTTGCATCAGAACACAATATCTTCTGGTTTTGCTCTTCTAGTTATGCAGTCATGTCGACTCAATCCCTCGGGTCTTCAAGGCTCATCGAACAAATTTCACTTGAGCCGATAAGAGCGGCTCCATTTCTTTAAGTTTCTTAAAGTTAAATTAACAGGATTTATTGCTCTGTGAGCAGGAGTGTAGAGTAACATGCAGGTGTAATTGTTTATTCAAACATTGCACATTTCCTTCTCTTATCCATATAATTACTCATCCCTTTGGTACTTTAGTATATTTGAGTTAAGCTCAGGTTGGAGTGCCTGTATCAGTATTATTGCCAGAAATGTCTTTTACTCAAGTGATGAAATTGCATAGCAGTTTCATCATTGGCCAAATCAAGTTCAAATTATTGTTATAGTGAAATCTTTATCAGATTTGCCAAAGTTGCTAACTAGGATCCTAGCAAGGAGAAAAAAATAAAAAATAAATAAATAAAAACACACACAAAAAACAGAATTTAATCACAAATATGGCGGCTCTGTGCTAATAAAATTCTTGAGTCTTTACACTTTTGGCACTGACATGACACAAAATCTGTCCCAACAGGAACACAAAATACTCACCACATTAAAAAAAAAATTATGAATTTAGCCCAGTGTACATACTGAAAGAAAATGACACAGCATATTTGACCCTTACTCACTTTTATTATTGAACAACCTGTTTATTAATACAAAAATGCAAAACCATCACCCTTTTGTTTTCTGTTGGCTCACAAGACTAAGGTTTACATCCTGTGTCCTTTCCCCTTCAGTGAATTTGCTCGTGATTGGTCTTTCTTCTGCTTTAGCTAAGAGTGTAATTTTCAGGTGTCTTCTGTATCGCTGTAGTCATGAAAAGTATATGCTCTGACTAGGCTTGTGAAATTTTTCATTCAAAAATATCACAATAAACCAATTAATCGTTTAAAACAAAAAAATGTTTTTTTTGTTGTTTTTTTTAAAATCTTTTTGAGCCAAAATTAAATTTTTTTCTACTTCAGCCGTAACCCAAAAGAGCCGTTTTGACCAGTGATAAGATATACTTGTATAATGTTATCCAAGTCGAACATACATTTGGTAGATTTTAATTTCATTGTTAGATTCATTAATATACTCAAAATATTCTCCTTTTACCCTGACCATGAGATTTCATGAGATGGAGGAAGGGGCTTCCAGGACGTGTCTGTTAATATTCAAAACATTCAGTACACGTGCACAATTCATTCTGGATTTCAATGTTAATTGATTCCTCTCTCCTTTTAATTGGGGAGAAACGACTGCTCTTTTTCCGTATTTTTGTACAAGCATACGCCAATGTTTTTGCGGAGCTCCTACTCAAAATGCGTAGCGGTTAGTTAGTTATAAACATCCCTGGATATTGTGGCAACGTAATATGGATATTATCATTATACTGCACAAGTCTAGCTCTGGCTAAACACAGGTGTTTTTTTTTTGGTTTTTTTTTTGTATTAGGAAACTCCTTAATGATTTAAACACATTCCTGCAGTCTCTTTGGGTCCTTATTGATTTACACACATACCTGCAATGTTTAAACACCGTCTCATTCAGCTTGATTCACTTTAAGCTCCGGTTTTGCTCATTGTTCTTTCTTTGAACTGCTAGTCAACATCGCAAGGTAGTAAATGTTTTATGCTCCGTTCAGGTACACGATGGAGATTTGTTTCATTCTGTTCGTGTTGCCTCATTTGTTTGCTGTTTGTGTTTCATTAAAGGAATCCAGGCACGACAAAGAGAAATCTGAAAAAAAGCGCGACAGTACCGGTGCGAAAGAAGACAAGAAACAATATCCTTTGATGTAGACATTAGTGAGAGGTATTGCTGGATGTGCATTGGTTTTTCTGTAAACAAATATCCACTTTTCACCAATTCCCGAATCCGTTTCAGCCCAACCCCTGCATGAGATCCTGTCTCTGTAGATTACACTGTAGTCTTTCTGATGACATGTGCATTGTACTGCCGAAGTTGTGTGTTACTGCTGACACATTCCTTTTGTGTCTCTCACATCAAGACTTTGTCCTTAACATTCCTCACCCATAAATCATCTGAAAAGCACAGATAATGTAACCTGACATGGACAAGGTAAGACGTGAGCAGAGCTGGTGAACTTTAATGCGTAAACATTTTCTAGTGTTTATATTGATTTAAGGGACAGTAAATCCATGTTTGACCTCTGTCCTAAAATGCCATTTGAAAAGACTACATAACTGGGTGTGCTGGTTATCAGTAAAGCTGCTAGTATATTTATGCTCCACAAGCAACTAGTTCAGTTTTGACTACACTAGATGACAAAAGTGTTGCCAAGCAACACATCAATTGTTTCCAATCCTCAGACTCGCTTACATCAGTATATTCACCTTTCCGCTCTGCTGTAATTATCTGACAGCCAGTAATCATTTCAGACTAATCTTATTACTTTCATAAGTGAGTCCATGTTTATACATATAGCTCAGTATACATGAGATGAATCTATTTTTCAGCCGAAGACAACCATACATATGTAATTCACAATTAAGTAGCGTTCGCTTAAAATAATACTGCAAGTAATAGCTCAAACAAATTAACAGGCTCACACAGAGGAAAAAAAAATCTGAATAATTGCTGTAGAAGTAAGATTGAGAGATGGCTGTTGATGGTAAAATCCAAGAGACTTGGTGTACATTCTAAATGAGATAGTATTAATTTGAAGCTTAATATTAATTCTATACAATTCCACATGCAGTTTGCAGCCACAAAACAAAAGACACTAACAAAAACACGAAAATAATACTATATGACCAAAAGTTTGTGGACGCCTGACCATCACACCCATATGTGGTTCTTCCCCAAACTGTTGCCACAGAGTTGAAAGCTCACAATTGTGTAGGATGTCTTTGTATGCTGTAGCATTATAATTTCCCTTCACTGGAACTAAGAGGCCCAAACCTGTTCCAGCATGACAATGCCCCTGTGCACAAAGTTCAGGGATGGAAGATCTGCACTGAACAGCTTTGGGATGAATTGGAATGCCGACTGCACCCCAGGCCTTCCCGCTTGACATCAGTTCCTGACCTCACTAATGCTTTTGTGGCTGAATGAGCAAATCTCCACAGCCATGTTCCAAAATCTAGTGGAAAGCCTTCCCAGAAGAGTGGAGGTTATAGTCTGGAATGGGATGTTCAAAAAGCTCATAAGGGTCTTTTCTTATTATTGAGTTGCTAACAGGTACAAAAAATCAAGCACATAGCCATGCAATCTCCATAGACAAACACTGGCAGTAGAATGGTTCGTAATGAAGAGCTCAGTGACTTTAAACAGGATGCCGCTTTGCCACAAGTCAGTTTGTGAAATTTCAGCCCTGGTAGATCTACCCTGGTCAACTGTAAGTGCTGTTACTGTGAAATGGAGGCATCTAGGAGCAATAACAGCTCAGCCACGACGTATTAGACCATGCAAACTCAGAGCAGGGCCACCGAGTGCTAAAACATGTAGCACGTAAAAACTTCCTATCCTCTGTTGCATCATTCACTACAGAGTTACAAACTGCCTCTGGAAGCAACATCAGTGTAAACACTGTGTGTCAGGAGCTTCATGAAATGGGTTTCCATGGCCGAGCAGCTGCACACAAGCCTAAGGCCACTATGCCAAGCATTGGCTGGAGTGGTGCAAAGCATGCTGCCACTGGACTCTGGAGTGAATCTGGGTTTGGCAGATGCCAGGAGAATGCTACCCCACTCAGAAGTCCCACTGAATCTAAGCAGGGTTGAGCCTGGCCAGTACCTGGATGGGAGACCTCCTGGGGAAAACCAAGGTTGCTGCTGGAAGTGGCCCTTGTCCATCATGGGCCCCCTAATAATCTCGATCCCTGAATTGGCTACATCAGCCTCTTCTCCTCTCCACCAATAGCTGGTGGGTTGTGGGCGTTCTGGCGCACTATGGCTGCCGTTGCATCATCCAGGTGGATGCTACACACTGGTGGTGGTTGAAGAGATTCCCCCCCATACGATGCAAAGCGCTTTGAGTGTCTAGAAAAGTGCTATATAAATGTAACTAATTATTATTATTATTTTTATTATTATTACCTACTGGAATGCTCTGTGCCAACTGTAAAGTTTGGTTGAGGAGGCATAATGGTCTAGGGCTGTTTTTCAGGCTTTGTTCTAAGCTCCTTAGTTCCAGTGTAGCGTAATGTTAATGCTACAGTATACAAAGACATTTTAGACAATCATATATATATATAATAAATCCAAATTTGTGGCCACAGTTTAGAGAAGACCCTTTCCTGTTTCAGCATGACTATGCCCCTGTGCACAAAGCGAGGTTCATAAAGACATGGTTTGGTGTGAAGGAACTCCAGTGGCCCCACTGAACACCTCTGGGTTGAAGTGGAACTGCTATTCAGGCCTTCTCGTCCAACATCAGTGCCTGACCTCACTAATGGTATTTTGACTGATTGGGCACAAATTCCCACAGACACACTCCAAAATCTTGTAGAAATCCTTCCAAGAAGAGTAGAGGCTGTTGTAACAACAACTGGGTGGGCAACCCTGTATTAATGCCCATGGTTTAGGAATGGGATATCCAACAAGCTCATATAGGTGTGATGGTCAGGTATATCCTAACACTCGAGGCTTTTTGTTTTTGTTTTTTTTCGGGGTTTTTTTTATTCAGTGTTGCTGCTTTAGCTCTCCATTAGGTTACCATTAGCAGTTACACTTTGGGAACATCAGTCCATCAACACCGGTTTTGTCTGCTGTAACTAGTAACATTTGCCATTCTAAAGTTTTTTACATTTAGTTTGCTGATACCCGCAGATACCCTGCTCTACTACGTCAGGAATAAAGCGCCATGTTGGTGTGCTGTTATAGGAGAATATGAAACGATATTAAATAAATAACAGCACATCTCGAAGCATTTTATTCCTCTTGTACCACAGCAGTACGCCATCGATTACATTTTTCATATTAATTAAAGAAAGAGATGTCATATTTTTTATGTTTGTAGTTACATGTAGAGTTGAGCAACGTCTGTGAACCAAATTAGTTCCAGTTATCACTTAGGTTATAGCACAAAATTCTCTGTCCTCAAGACTTACTTGCGGTGAAAATTTTCAAGGAACAGCTGTACCTTACCGACACAAACCGCACCCAATGGAGACTCCTTCCATTAGTAAATAGACATTTGCTTACCGAAAGCTTCACCATATTAATACATTTTGATAGCATATCACACCAAGATTGAGTATCAGGCAATACTCAAAGCTACTAAAAACTTATCAAAAATCCGATGATAAGTTTTCTTTTTTCGCAGCTCTTCTTTCGGTCACTGTCCCGAGCAATCTGACCATTATTGTATTACACATTAGGATTCCAGACGCACCGTATCTACTTTTGCTTTCCAGTACAATCACTGCAGCTGCTCCATTGTCTTACTACAATAATGTAGCACAACTCTGACAGAAAAACAAACCAAAACTGTTGTTATTCTTTTTCTCTTCTTCTTCAGAATTCCCTGTTTGTGCGCTTTGATGAGTCAGAGCCCCATCCACCTTTCAGCCGTGTCAGCATCTCCATTATCTTTTTCCTTTCACTGTCTGAGCTGAGGATTTGTTCGCACCCTTGTATTTTGGCTTGCCTAGATAATTTCCTAGAAATGTCGTAGCTTGTATTTTAACCTGCCATTTTTATTGTAACATTTTCAGTACCATGCTGAAAGTTCATTTCTGTAAAATTTTAGCACAATGTGCTGCTGTATCTCACAAATGAAATCGGGTTCAGAATCCTGTTGCTCCTGAATTGGATTGCATTTTTATAACCAGGCAACATTTTTTTTTTTGTTGTTTTTTTTTTGTTTTTTTTTTGAGCAAACAAAATTCGTCTCAGCCTCAGTTTGATTTCCAGTTTATTTATTTTTCTCTTCCTTTTAATCTGTATGCGCTATTTAGGCATAGGTGTTTAAAGCAGTATGAACAGTCTATTTGTATATTATGTATACACTAAATAAAATGGATACTTGTAATACATAATTTCCTCAACTTTTATTTCGAAACTCCTCGTTGTGTTTGCTCACATTTTTAAAAATGGATTTCTATAGAAAGTCTAGCAAGCTCGATTTCTTCCTGAATAAATGGACTACATTGGGGAAAAAAAGTGTTAATCTCTTTCAGAACTACTTTTAAAGTTTTTAAAATGCCCTCACGTCGACCAGTGTATGACTTTTTCTAAATAAAGATAGTTTTTTTTTTTTCAGTGTGTCATATTGTGTTCTCTTTTGTACTATCAAATGTGCTCAAAATGTGTTTCTCTGTTGGAATTTAAAGCTGTGAGGTTTTGTATACTCTGGTCATAAAGCTGTTCATTACTTTCATCGCTGTTCCTTTGTGTGCTGTGAAAGGGATAGATTATTACTTAAAGGAATATTTTACTCGAAAACCCATTTCAGGTTTTGTCCTTTTAAACTTTTAACCAATAGGAGGATATGTAATGAATAAAACACAACAGGGTGTGCTGTTATTTAGGAAAATAATCAGCGTTAAATGGACCTTACTCTTACCACCCAGAAGTATTTTCCAATAACAATATGTCCCATACTGTTTTATTCCTCTCGTAACAGCACTTATTATTGTAAATTATTACAATTTATGAAATAGACTTTTTTCCATTTATAGTTTAATGTCTACTGTGGAACATTCACAAAACAAATTAGTTCCTGTTATCACATCACTTGTTATAGCAGCAATAAACATTTGTTCCATCACTAGCCTCTTTTATTTAAGATACAGCTTTAACTCTGGTCATTATAAAGCTCTGACATTGGAGACTCCTTCCACATCACCACATCAACAATACACATTTGTTAAACCAGTGTATCCGGAGTGTCCATTATACAAATATTACTATAGCGAAGGGAACTAGAATAAAAGCATTAATTTAGAACTTGCGATGTTTTTATGTGTGCATTGTGATCGCTGCAATGATGCTTGACTTGGCTTATATTAGACATGTATAGGTATCGTAACATCACTAGAATGTTACAAATAAATGTAATGGTGATGATGATTAGAAAGTAATTCGAAAAGCTGCTATCTGTCCTGCATTGGACAGCACTGCTATGTTCAAACAGCACGGTCAAGACCACTGAGGTAGAAACTGGGGTGTGCATCTATACAGGGTTTTACAGTAACCACCGAGCAAACGGCAGCATGTGTTTAGCGTAAAACACTGTATATAACCCGAGTACCACATTTCAACCTAACTACAACTCGGACACTACAAGAGAACTTAACTGCTGGCACTTAGACATGGCAAAAAAAACTGAAAACCTGTTTGCACAATCCAGTTTGCATAAAGCTTTCTGCTTCCTACTAGCATTACATCCATTAAACCTAGGCCTATAATCTGATAATGGACAGCAGTTTATCATCAGTTAAGATGCAATACGCCTGCCCCTGGAATGTTTCATATAAACTGCTGCAAGTGATTCTAGTAAGGGTTATATTTGGAAGAAATGTGTCACATTAGATTTATCCTTTGGTCGTTCTCCTCGTGCCTGATAGAAAAACACACCAGTCAATGCTACGATGATAAAGTACCTCGTCTTTTATTGCCAGATTGTGGTGATGACTCTTGCCCCGTTTAAGGAATAAATGTATAAAATAAGTCATAGATATCAAAGCAGTTCATCCATCTCCAGTTAGGAAGTCTGACATTTAAGTGACAAGGTGACAGTCACACTGTGCTTATCTCCTCGGTCCTGTACTGAAGCGTAAACAGCATAAATCTATACAGTCACAAACAAAGCTGTGGTTGTGTTTCTTCTAGCATTTTGGTTTTCTCAGTTTCACACAGCTATTCTCATTACCAGTGTTTCCAAATCTTTTCAGGATAGAGTTGCTAGAAGGATAATCCAGACGATGTCCTAGACTAATATGCATATTCATTGAATCATCATGATCATTTGTATGTCCAGAGAGTTTACATGAAAAAGGTATTTAGAATGGTACCTCATTTACATTTTATTTACGTATTTACAAAAGAGTCGAACCGACTACTTATGTAACAGTCGATATGAAACGGTGGTAGTGAGCAAAATGAGGAAAAAAAAAAAAAGTAGTGAGCAGTGACTTGGTATTGGGAAACAATGGTGAACCGTGATTGGTTGTTGGGACATTAGGCTCATGCATGCACAACTCGGTCAGACTTTACACACCGGTGGCGAGTCACTTGAACCTGCTTTTTCAACTTGTATAACCAGGAGCTGGGGAGCCATATCAAGTGCAGGACATTTGTTTAAATTTGCTGGGCTCTTTTTGAAGTGAAGCCACTAAAAGGTGTTTTGCCAATATGAGGATTGGCAACTTTAAACTGCCCTTAGGTGTTTGATTCTTGCCTACTGTTCAAAGTCCCTAGATCGGCTTTGGATACACCATGACCCTGACCATGATAAATCAGCTACTGAATGAATGATGAATTCAGAAGAATGGGCAAAAATTATTGTGAAATCAGTACTGTACAGTACACAATGATTAATATTTTCCATGCACAAAAGTGGAGAAACTGCTCATCCGCTTCAATAAAAATCACTCTTATTGTAACTCGTCTTTTTTAAAATAATATTTTCTCTCACAAACATACATGGCATAAGTGACGACTGAGAATATCAATTGAGAAATAAATGCACACAACTTGTCACCCTTAAAAATACTTTTGATTGCTCTCACTATTTGAAATCTTTGACCAACTCTATTCTTGTTGAGCTGCTTTAGTCTAATTTTGGATTTAAAGATAGATAAGTGGTTAAAAAAAATTAAGGAAAGAAAAAGAGTACATCGGGTCCACAAGAAAATTTCAAAAGTCTGGAGGATGGTGAGGATGCCAAAGACCAGTCTGGAGAAGTCTAACAAACAAAACCTGTTTCTCCTCTTGCTGTTCTGGTTTTGACTTTGACTTTGACCATCGTGCATGTTGTGGAAGCCAGCTCCACATACTCCAGGTTCTTCAGTGCACTCGGCTGGGAGGTGAGTGCTAACAAACTTCCTGCTCATGTGAGTAGAGTTGAGATGTACAGTGGGTATAGAAAAGAATCGGCCCCCTTTAAAATAATCACATTTTGTTGCTTTACAGCCTGAAATGAAGACGGACACAGTTTTTATTTTATCCAGCTGTATTTACTCAGTGCAACTTATAACATCCAAGTGAAAGATATAACACCAACATGTCAGAAAAATTAAAAATAAATAAATAAATAAACCAGAATCACTGAGTTGGAAAAAGCATCACCCCCTCCTAAAATGACTTGTTGAACCACCTTTTGCTTTAATTACAGCCTTTAGTCTGTTGGGATATGTCTCTACTAAATTTGCACATCTAGACTTTGCAATATTTGCCCACTCTTCTCTGCAGAACTGCTCAAGTTCAGTTAAATTTGATGGTGACCGTTTGTGGACTGCAGTCTTCAAGTCATTGCACAGATTTTCAATGGGGTTTAAGTTTGTGCTCTGACTTAAAACAACAAAATGTGATCATTTTAAAGGGGGGTGATTCTTTTCTATACCCACTGTAGGCACGGGTGATAAAACGTTATGTTCAGTCCAATACCATGTAACATCCTGATACGAATACCATGACTCATGATACCATCATTTTAAAAGGCAGCATTTATATACAGAATAAAAAAGGGAAAATATTGGTGATTTTCCAGTGAAAGCTAAAACTGGTGGTTTGGGGAAATTTGCTGTATCACATTTTCTTTCTTGGCATGAAATAACTCTAAACTGTGCTTGTATGTCTGTGTGCATATGAGGAGTGGACATAAAGGGTAAAAGTAGTTTTTATACTACACAATTATTTTTTTCAATTTCATTACATTTATGTGTGGCACGGTGTAGCATGTTTGCCTTGCACCTCCAGGGTTGGGGGTTCGATTCCCACCTCTGCTCTGTGTGTGTGGAGTTTGCATTTTCCTCCTGTGCTTCGGGGGTCCCCTGCCTCGTGCCCCAAGTCCCCTGGGATAGGCTCCAGGCTCCCAGCGACCCTGTGTGGATTAGCAGTACATTAAATGGATATGTGGTGGCCTGGTATATTACTGAACACTACAGGCTTTCCTGAATGAAATATGATTTTCTTTTGCACATATCACAAGTAAAGTTGATGCAAAAACTGTTTTCTGTTTTTTTTTTTTTAAAAACTAGGCCTCCTGAGTGGCACAACAGAAAAGCATTCCCCTATTGTCCATCTATTGCCACAGCCATCCATGGCTGGAGCCAAAGGAGCAAAATTGGCTGTGTTCTCTGGATGGGAAGGATAGCATTTTCCTCAGAGTGTGTTATGCTGCCCTGTGATGCAACGTGAGTAGCAATTTGAAAAAGATGAGGTTGGCTGGCTTCATGTGTCTCGAAGAAACCACATGCAGTATTAGCCTTCACCCTTCACAATCGGGATTACACATTTTCTACTACACTTGTGATGTAAAAAAACAAAAAACGAAACCAAGATAAATCATGTCCGAACCCTTTCTACCTTTATTGTGAAATTGTAACCTAATAATTAAAGTGAAAAACAATAAGAATCATTTTAGGGAGAAAAAAAAGGGGGGTGGTATGTACAATCACCTGGTTGCATAAGTGTGCACACCCCTAAACTAATACTTACTTGAAGCACCTTTGGATTTTATTACACCATTCAGTCTTTTTGGGTAAGAGTCAATCAGTTTGGCACATCTTGACATCAATATTTTGCCATACTTCCTTGCAAAAGCATTCTAACTATGTCAAATTGGCTGGGCATTTCCTGTGTACAGCCCTCTTCAGGTCACCCCACAGATTTTTGATTGGGTGTAAGTCTGGACTCTGGTTGGGCCATTCCAAAACCTTGATCTTGTTTTGTTTGGATAAAAAAGTTTTTTTTAATGTTTTTTTTTTTTTTGTTAAAAAAGGCTTCCGTCTGGCCACCCTACCCCATAGCCCAGACATATGAAGAATTCGGGAGATTGTTGTCACATGTAGGGAGTAACCAGTACTTGCCAGAAATTACTGCAATTCTTTTAATGTTGCTGTAGGCCTCTTGGCAGCCTCCCTGACCCATTTTCTTCTGATCTTCTCATCAATTTTAGAGGGACGCCCTGTTCTTAGTACTGTCACTGTCGTGCCATATTTTCTCCACTTGTTGACTATTGTCTTTACAGTGATCCATGGTATAGCCGATGCCTTGGAAAAATTTTTGTAACTCTCTCCTGATTGATATTTTTCAACACTGAGATCCTGTACCTGCTTTGTTAACTCTTTGCGGCCCATGGCTTTTCCAATTCCAGAAGATGTCAGGGAAAATCCTATAGGAACAGCTGTTCTTTATTTGGGGTTAATCAGTCATTTTAACTGATTACAGGTGTACAGTACTGTATACTAATTAGTATTTAACATTGGTTGATTCTGAACACTGCCACATTCCCAGTTATAAAAGGGTGTGCACACCCCCCAAAATGATTCTTATTGTTTTTAACATTTATTAATAAGTTAAAATGTATCTTGGTTTAATTTTTTTTTTACATCACAAAAACCTGCCATTTTAACAGGGGTGTGTAGACTTTTTATATCCACTGTAGCTATGACCAGAGTGTGACGCATTGTGTGAGGCAAGCACAAATAGCTAGCAAGATTTTAGATATCTTTAGGAAGAACAGGCTCCTTACCTAACATGATTGTAGGAAGTTAGACTAGGCATTTCCATGTAATTTTGGTGAAATATATTTATGGTTTCATAATTGAGGGGTCAAAGTATATTACAGACAGAAAAAACTACTGTGATCAAAACTATCATTTTTGGCTGTTTGCCAGAATACAACTATGTAATACATGTGGTGGTCTGGGAAAACCACATCAAGTGTTGCTAATTACAAATTAGCAATTTGTTAAAGCAAACATGTGGTATCAGTGATTATCTGATGATGATGCAATCAATTCTAGTGACATGGTTATACCAGGCACAGATGCTGATGTGACTCTTTAGTCTGAAGAACAAGCTGTGTGAACTTGGGAGATGAGAAATGACTCAATCTATTCAACTATCTTGCTTAGAGCAAATGCAGGATGCAATGACATATTGTCCAGTGCAGCATGAATGAGTCAAGGCCTTCAAAAAAGAAAACCAAAGCTCCTCAGTAATCGGTGATGTTTAAGCAGACACATGCCTTCATAGCTGAAAGAAAGCTGGATTTCAGCACTGTCAAAGATAAAGATAAACCGTGCATCTCTCAAGCAACTTCTTTATTAAACCCCATTCACTGAGACTGCTGTGTATCAGGTTAGTATAACCTATAACTGTCCGACACCAAAGTTTCAGCCATTGCAGCCATCAAAAATAAATGCAGGCCCTGACTGACTCTTGGCTGTATGCTGCGGGTTGTTGTCATGCTGAAAGGTGAACCTTCGCCCCAGTCTGAATTCATGTGCACTCTGGAGCAAGTTTTCTTCAAGGACCTCTGCATTTGGCTCCATTCATCCTTCCCTCAACTAAAGTGCCTCCAGAGCATGATTCTGCCACCACCATGTTTCACTGTAGGGATGGTATTATCAAGTTGATGTGCAGTACCTGTTTTTCTGTCTCTGAATTTTGTCTCATCAATCAATCAATCGTTTTCATCATGCTCTCAGAGGCCTTTAAGTGCCTGCCAGGTGCCTCTTACTCAGGAGTCACTTCGGGCTAGCCACTCTACCATAAAGGCCTGATTTATGGAGTGTTTCTAAGATGTTTGTCCACCAGGTTTTCCCATCTCTGTGGAAGACTTCTGAAGCTCTGTTAGAGTGGCCATTGGGTTCTTGGTCACCTCTTTGACCAAGGCCCTTCTAGCCTGGGTACAGAGTTTGGCTGGACGACCAGCGCTAGGAGCCTGGTAGTTACTAATTTCTTTCATTTCACAAGGATGGTGCCAACTGCACTCCTGGGAACATATAATGCTTTAGCAATGGTGTTATACCCTTGCCCAGATCTATTTCTCTAATATGTTCCCAACCACAATTTGATTGCGGTTCTACTGAGAATTCCTTGCACTTCATGTCTTGGTTTTTGGTCTGACATGCACTGTGAATTGTGAAAGGTGTGTGCCTTTCTAAATCATGTCTAATCAACTGAATTTGCCACAGATGGACTCCAGTCAAGTTCTAGAGACAATTCAAGATAATTAAAGCAAACAGGATGCACCTGAGCTCAAGTTGGAATGCCTTAGTCTTACTTATCTAAATGATAGATTATGGATTATTGTACATCCCTACTATACAGTGGGGTAGTAGGGATTTTTGGACACAGCCCTTATACTGTGATAAGTGATAACAGGAACATACTTGTTCCGCTGATGTTCTGCAGCATAACATGTACTGTAACTATAAACAGATTTTTAAAAAAAAGCATGACCTGTCCTTCTTTAATGAATATTATACTATAATAATTGGCAAATTGCTGTGTTATAAGAGGCATAAAACACGTTGGGATGTGCTATTATTGGCAATTAATCAACCTCTGGGTTGTAATGGCATCATACCACACCAACATTGATTATTTTCCTATAACAGCATGTCTCAAAGTATTCCTTACCATTTCTTAAATATTATCAAGGGTGTAAATGCTTTTTGTGTAATCTTGCCCCATGAGAAAGAGGAACAGTGGCTGTTCCTTATCAATACTCCAGGTTTAAGTAAAGACATCTCCTGTTTTGAAACATCTTCTAGTAACAGAAAGTGTTCAGGAAGTGTTAAGTATGCTACAGTCATGGGGTTTGGCAGTATCAGTTTAGCCAGTAAATCATGAAAGATGAAGCACGCAAAGCTGCTGCAGTCTGTTCAACAGCATTTTAAAGTGTTTTGCAGTTCTCTAAAAACGTGTGCATGTCTGAGACAAAGGATGGAGTTAGTTAACTACATTTAGAAAATCCTTATTATTGATATGATTCGTTTCAGAAATTAAAAAAAATAAAACACTAATATGTGATCCATCCATTTTCTGTACCACTTATCCTACACAGGGTCGCAGGGGAACCTGGAGCCTGTCCCAGGGGACTCGGAGCACGAGGTGGGGGACACCCTGGACGGAGTGCCAACCCATCACAGGGCCTAATAGGTGATTAAAAATGGAAATATCGTAGTTATGATACTTGTTATTGGAGAGTGTCTACTGACAGGGCAGCTTAGATCAGGAGAAGCTTGAGCATAGCTTTTAACTCTTTTTTTTTTTTTTCTTCATCCGTTTACACAAGCGCTCTACATGATTTCAATAATTAGCGGTTGTCAGCAAATGACAGGTAGGTTTACTAAAATATAAAAAGGTAGTGGCACTGACATTTTAACTCACATGCTTATCATGCAAACAGTCCGAGAGTTTTTTTTTATTTTTTTTATATGGGTTTTATTTACAAAATATATTAAAATACTTTGTACAAGGCCTCACTAAAGAGGTTTCAGTAAATTAGACCCATGCATGCATTTCTTTCTTTTTTTTCGTCACTAGGATGCCTGCTAAGGTTCTCTGGGCTGAGGTGCAAAAACAGGAAAGGAAGAAAGGGTAAAATGTCAAATAGAAAATTGTCTTACTCCTCTTGACCTTTCTAAGATGTAAGTTTCAGGGCTTAATAGGCAATCACAAATTTTTCACATGCAGATTTAAAAAAAAAAAAAAAAAACCCGGGAATTCAAGTCAACTGTGAATCCTGCAGGCGGCTAGAAAGTTTGTTTTAACAAATGTACATTTCTTCATAGTAGTTTAGTTCCTTTTTAAATTCCTTGAAAGCTTCTTTTCTATATAAAACTTATCTCTCCATGGATTCAGGATTGTTAACATTCCTAAATCCTATGAAATCACAGTTTTTTTCTTATAGTAAACAGAAAGTGTAACAGCAAAATGTAAATGTGCTAAGCTTTTAAGATTACCCCTGTTAACACCATTTATAAATCTATTTTAAATGTCGTCATTAACGCTATATTACTAAGTAGGTCATCCAACACTAAAATGATTGTAAAATGAAACTAAAACCCAAAGCTTGATTTAAATGTTTAGTATATTGAGGAAATTGCAAGGTACTCAAATACTACACTTTAAAAGCCATATCCTTTTTCACGGATTGCAATTTATCTACACGTAGATGATCCATTTTCTGTGTTGGAGCTTCGGTTTCTTGTACAATAGACAATTATGAAAAGAAGTCCATGTAAATTAATTCAAATACTGCAGACACGTGTCTTTTTGGAAGGTTTTAACTAAAGTGTATGTAAAGCGGGTGTCGTGTATAATCCAAGTGATTGTACATGTCCTCACCTTTTCTTTTTTTTTCACTGTATATTTTTGGTCATATTAATTTTACACAGTATGCATTTATTTTCAGTTACTGATAGCCAGGAGTTTTACGTAACTTGGTTCTCTGGGCTCTGATTCATAAGAGTTTCCTATATATTTGACAAATCAGCAGCATCAAATAAAAAAAAAAAAAACTAAACCAAAAAAAACTAATAAACAATGACACTACTCAAGTAACAGCATATAATCTCAGTCTCTCACATTAAGTGATTTCTATTAGAAAGAATTGAAAATTTGATAAATTAATGCTTTTATCAGTTACTGTGATTGTGAAAGCAAATTTACAGTTTATGAAGTACAAGCATTTTTTTTTGGTTGTTTTTTTTTTGTTGTTTTTTTTGTTTCGTTTTTGTTTGTTTTTTTTTTTGTCGTTAAGATTCGATCGATAAACCAAGTCCAGCAGCATACCAATACCATGAGACATGCTGTCTCCAACACAGTTTTCAGTCTGGCTCTTCTGAATGTGCTCAGATCACAAGTGATGGCTTTGTTTCTCGATTTCCATGGAGTTATGCAGTTCAAGAGTTCATTCACAGATGGCAATGGCATTCCTTCATGTGTTTCACGTGTGTTATCGGAGCAATGGGATGTCATCATGATGAGCTTACATTCGAGTGATTCTCAGAATGTTCCATAAGGCACTGAAGGAAACGTCCAGGTTCTTTCCAAAGATAAAGTCCACTCTTGTCTTTCTCTCAGATTATGAATGTGGATGGAGTAGGAAGGGGGAAGAGGGTGAGGCCTCTTAAAGATCCAGCCATCGCTTTTTAAGGGTTTCTTGTCACAATCATCAAGGCTGACACAAATGTTTGCAGGGCCTGCATCTGCTATGGAAACAGATAGAAAGCATATATAAAATATTTACGCAAAACTCTTCTTAATACTAACAAAAGGTATTAGTCTGTGTAATTCTCTAATGGGTTTTATTTATTATTTATTAGTTTAAATGTCTAAATGGTTTGTTAATAATGGGTGGTTTAATGACAGTCCTTTATTGTTAATAAATGCCTGTGTTGATATCTGTTTATTGTTAATAATTATCTGCGGATATAACGGGGGCCTATTATTATTAATTACTCATAATATTTCTTTTTTTTAAAATGTAAAATTCCCTTAAAGGATGACACTTATTATATTTTGGCATGATTTGTGTCAGTTGTTGTTTATACCTAGCAGTATTATTTAATATCTAATTTTTTTTTTTACTCTACACTATATGGCCAAAAGTATGCGGACACCTGGCCAACCACACCCATATGTGCTTGTTGTACATCCCCTTCCAGATTCAGCGCCCCCTTTTCTGTTATAATGACCTCCACTCTTCTTAAGGCTTTCCACTAGATTTTGGAGCGTAGCTGTGGGGGTATGCTCATTTAGCCACAAGGGCATTAGTGAGGTCAGGCAGAGATGTTGGACGAGGAGGCCTGGGGTGCAGTTGGCGGTCCACTTCATCCCAAAAGTGTTTGGTGGGGTTGAGGTCAGGGCTCTGTGTAGGACACTCAAGTTCTTCCACTCCAACCTTGGCAAACCATGTCTTCATGGTGCTCGCTTAGTGCAAAGGGGGCATCGTACTGCTCGAACATGTTTTGGCCTCTTAGTTCCAGTAAAGGCAAATCTTAATTCTACAGAATAAAACAACCTTCTATACAATTGTGTGCTTCAAACTTTATGGCAACAGTTTGGGGAAGAACCACATATGAGTGTGATGGTCAGGTGTCCGCATACTTTTGGCCATATAGTGTATCTATATCACTATATCTGTTATATTTCTCTGTACTTTGTCTTAGGTTCCTCTTTGCCATAAGCAGTGGTGACATATCTGAATAGCACATACACATACAGTGTATAAAAGACCTAACCACTAATATTCTCTGTTTTTAAAATTCCAAAGTGGAATTTTTCTTCAGTGAAACCGAACTGACAAAAATGGTTTTATAGATGCTGTACTGTGCCAGAACGGTTTCATTAACTCAGTGGTCATCCAGCTCAAACATGCTTACTGTTGGGGGAGCCTCACAGTACAGTGCCTTGCATAAGTATTCATCCCTTGAACTTTTCCACATTTTGCAGTGCTGCTGAAACAGACTTAATTGGGATTATATGTCATGAATCTACACAAAACAGCCCATGATATTAAAGCAGAGAGTAAACTCCATGTAATTTGCAAAATTATTTTCAAATAAAAAAACTTGTGATTGCATAAGTTTTCACTCCCATTGCTATGAACCCCCAAAATTAGTTCTGATGCAACCCGTTGGGATCAGGAGTCACATAATTAGTTGAGGGTGTATCCCCTGAATTAATGGAGTCTGCCTGTGTCTCATAATCTCAATATAAAATTTCTGGAAACAGCATCATGAAGACCAATGAGCTATCAAAACAAGTCCATGAAGAATTCTAGAAAATGATCAATCAGAGTTTGGTTATGAAGAAATATCCAAAACAACCCATAGAGTGATTGGGAAAGTAGGGCATTAGTCAGAGAAGCAGCTAAGAGGCCAAAGGTAACTCTAAAGGTTCTGGAGAGATCCACAGGTCAGATAGGAGAAGCTATTCACAGCTATTCCATAGACAGGACAGTGCACAAATCTGGGCTTTATGGAAGGAAAGCCATTATTGAACAAGGCCATATGGAATCACATGTTGGAGACTCAGCAAGCATGTGGAAAAGCTTTTTGAACTTTTTGGCACAAAGCACTACATTTGGTAGAAACCCAACACTGCTCATCACCTTGTATTCACCATCCCCAGAGTGAACCATGGTGGTGGTAGCATCATGGTCAGGGGATGTGTTTCATCAGCAGGGACTGGGAAACTGGATAACAACCCCATAACAGGATAACAACCCTAAGCATACTGCCAGAGCTACTCTGGAGTGGTTCAAAACCAAGAACCTGAATGTATTAGAGTGGTTCAGTCTAAACCCAGATCACATTCAGACTTGGAAAACAACTTGCTGTTCACCAATATTCTCCATTCAATCTGATAGAACTTGAAAAATTTTGCCAGTAAGAAGGCAAACATGTCACGATGCATACTGTATGTGCAAAGCTGATCGAGACACATCCCAGCAGACTTGCAGCCAAAGGTGGTTCTACCAAGTAGTGACCCAGGGGGTGAATGCTTATTCAACCAACAGATTTCTGCTTTTTTGTTTAATTAACCTTTGTGTCATAA
>CM042542.1:10127500-10320000 GCA_023630585.1 Cranoglanis bouderius | reverse complement strand
TATCGCTTTGAGTAATCGGCATACACTGTTAAGAGAAGAACACGCAGGTTGCGGAAGATATGACCTGCTGATCTATAGAAGCAGAGGAGAATGCATTTGTTCACTTATGATACAGACAGTCTAAGAAGTCTGTTCACCTAGGAACCCTTTACTGACTGACAGACAAACAAAAATTACCAGTAATATTTTGTTCAAGCTGAGGAGAGTCATAAAAAAAATGAGAGAACCTAGTAGTATAATGAAGATAGGGCATAAAACATAGAGACACACTGCAGTTAAAGAGCAGAAAAAAGTGGCTCAATATGTAGCTATGAAAGCGAGAAGGCCTAACCTGAAAATTATTTTACTGTGCAATAATAGCTTGGTTTAAATTTGTATTACCGCTGACCTGTGAGGATATAATTACTGCTTAGACTGCCATTAGTTCTCAGATTGGGATTTATGGGGTAAATTCAAATTTGTATTTTTAAGAGGTGAAAAAAAAAAAAAAAACAGTCCTGCATGCTCTAGGTATGCTCAAGAGTGGCTTAAACATTCACTGCCTTTGCAGTGGCAGCTCACAGATAAGCGAGCTCCCAGCCCACGCATTTCTTTTTGGCTTGAGGAGAGACATTGATTAACAGAGTAATTATCCTCTAAGTGTTTGGTGTGACTGGAGTGAGAAAACCAATCAGAAGGAAGTGATGGCAAGTGTGTGCCAGGGGCACGGATGAGAAGGGGCTGTCGGATTCACGATGTTGCTTTGTTACAGGTGACTTTTTTTTTTCTACTTTTTTCTCTCTTATACTTAAAAAAAAAACAACTTTGTTCTAGTTCTTTTCTTTTTGCCTTTTTCACAGCTGGTTTTGGGGCCTGGTCCAGGAGAGCCACTGTCGTCTCCCAACACAAGCTCATTAGAGCTGGCTCACCGACTGTGTGTTGGCCGATGTGGGCTTCAAAATCGCTGCAGACTGGAAAAAAGAGCAACAAAAGCTGGAACAGAGGAGGTGATTAGGAAAAGTGCATGCAAACTGTCACGTTCTTCCACACCCTGGGGCTTCTCTGGTTGTAAAAAAAAAAAAAAAAAAAAAAAAAAAAAGGTGAGATGTGCTGCTGTGTGTAACAGAACCCAGTACTTTTGCTATATGCAAAAAAGAAAAATATTTCCAGGGACTGAGAGACTCCTTTAGAGTGTAGGCCCCATTTTCAGGAAAGCTAAAATTTCTGAAAAGCCCAAGCAATCACAGGCACAACCATGGACTATTAAATTCATAGACAAAATGAAAAAAGAAGATATAAAAAGAATACATACCTAATTATGGTTAAAAAATTAGTCTCACAACTAACTAACTAACTAACTAACTAACTAACTAAGGCACTCACTGACTCACTGGTTGGCCGACTACCTACCCACCTGACTGACTAGCAGCCTGACTGACTAACTAACTTACTGACTGACTACCTAACTAAATAACTGACTCACTGAATGACTAACTGATTGACAGACTAACTGAATGAGTGTCTAACTAACTAACTAACTAACTGTATGATTGACTGACTGAATGACTACCTAACTAAACGACTGAATGAATGACTGATGATTGACTGACTGACTGATTGGCCATCTGACTGACTGCCTGAAGGTCTGTCTGTCTGACTGACTCACTGACTGGCTGATTGACTGAATGACTGAACAAATCACTGACTCTTTGACTCTCTCACTGACTGTTTCACTGACTGTTTCACTGACTGACTGACTGTCTCACCTACTGACTAACTGTCTCACTGACTGAATAACTGACTGACTGACTGTCTCATTGACTGTCTCACTTACTGACTGAGTCTTACCGACTGACTGACTGACTGTCACACTGTCTCACTGACTGACTGTCTCACTGACTTACTGTCTCACTGACTGAATGTCTGACTGACTCACTGTCTGACTGACAGTCTCATTGACTGACTGTCTCACTGACTGAATGTCTCACTGACTCACTGTCTCACTGACTGACTGTCTCACTGACTGACTGACTATCTCACTGACTGAAGGTCTCAGGGACTCACTGACTCACTGACTGAATGTCTCACTAACTGACTAACTGACAAACAGAAAACATTTGCTGACTTGTTGACAAACTTCTTATTACAGACTGTAATGTTTGAAAACCGGTTGAGGAATAAAATATATAATTATTTAATAAGAATAAAGTTGATTCTCAAAACTTTATTTCTCAACTAAGATTGTTGTGTGGGTCCTTTGCCTGGGCTAATCGTCCTGAAAAAGGAGGCAAATATGCAAGAAATCTTAATAAAAGGAGGTCTTTGCTTGTCTTAATAAGGATAAAGCCATATTCATTCAAATGTGTAAATATTCATTATGAGGCAACATAACCTTTCCCATTACGCTTTAAGAAAAATGAAGAAATTATTTAAAAAATCTCAATTAAACTGTGAATGATTTTATGTTATGATGTTATTATATAAGGTTGGAAATGTCAGCACCCTTCCCATTTATACTAATAGAGAGGGTGGAGCAGCAATTATGCCTGATGGTTACAGATGTGGAAAGAGGGCCTTTTTAATCCACTCAGGGCATGCGACTGATTTTGAGATTCAAATTCTTGCACATTCCTTTACTGCCTTAACTTATCTTAGGGCTGGGGTCTGGAAAAACACCTGGGATGCTGCTACATTGAACCTTTATGTCCACTTCATGCTTACTTCGTAATGCTTTATAATTTTGTTGAGAGCTTTGACTGGTACATAAAATCCAATACGAAGTGCAAATATAATCAGTTTTCATCAAGGGGCTGCTTTGAATGCTGCCCAGCAGAGGGAAAAAGAAGACCAAAATCCTCCATCTCCCTTTACCAACTGCTGGGCAGGTTTATTCACCTGTGTGGTTCCTCAAACACACATATATAAATGGACACACTTAACACTTATAGTGTTGGATGATAAACAAATGAGCCCTAAAATATAGTTGTAACGACTATAAAACTATTTTCAAACTAATTGCTTATTCCAATACAGAGCGCGGTTCAGTCCCTGCTTACAAAAAGCTCTCCTCAGTAGCACAAAATCGTACTGGTCCTTTTCCTCCTCCATTAGCCAAATCAGGGTTCTAAGTTTAATCTTGTTTTGAACAATCAGAATCAGGGCTGTATTTCAGGAAAAGGAAAGAAAACAAACGAATCACATGGCTTGTGCCACGTCTAAGGGGCATCCGTTCAGGAATAACAGCCTTGCCGATTACTCTGCACTATGGTACCCGATTTTGGTGACATTGAGGCTGACCTTGGAGTCACCTCCCCCGCTGCCGCACTCTCCCTTGTCGTACCACCATTTGTTTTTCAATTTGTCCAAGAGGCCTTGCTCATTCAGTTTTAAAACTGCCAGGTTAACAGCGTTTCTTGAAACAATAAAACATAACTTGTAAGTAAATGCACAGGTTCTTTGAGAAATCTAAGGCAATAGCATAGTAGTAGTAACGGTAGAATAGTAGTGCTATTGAATATACTGATCGTCTACTACTTAGACTTCAGTGCCATTATATAGTATCAAGTATTCAGAATGGGCATTTAAAAGAGCACGAAAGGATAATTTGGTTAAGAATTTTTTCACGGAGGTGAAGGTAAGAGACGCTTAGAGCAAAGAAAGTGTTAAATATCAAAAGGTGGCATGGAGGGTTACACTGTTCAGAACTGAAGTGTGCGGGATGGGGACACTCGTCATTGAGAAGAAAAGTAACAACAACAAACACCATGCAATTAACATTCGTCACAAGTGACAGCGCAGCTTTTACAAGCTAAATTGAAAAACCATTGGACTGTTAAATTAAAACTGACAACACAACAGTCAGGAAGGACAGCACACAAGATACAGAAAGAAAAGAGAGAGAGATCAAAGCATGAAGAAAAGGAAAGCGAGAGACGGTAAGAGAGACATAAAAGGTGAAATGGTCGTTAAACTTAGCCCCAAACAATCTAAATTGGATTTCTGATTCTATTAAGAAAGAACACAGGCACACAAAGGAGAAAAAACACAGATAATCATCATTATCTTCTTCAGTCAAAGAACATTAAAGAAAAATCATTATACCAATACCTCATCAGTGTTCATTGAGGGGGGAAAAAAATGGGAAAAGGGGGCAAAGAAATAAAGAGGGGAAGGGAAGGAGGGGCAGAGAAATGACAACACAAGACATCAGGGTAGGTGGAATACTATAACAACATGGAGAATATTGTTATATTATTCCACCCACCTTAATGCTGAGCCCTTGGGGGTCGCCACACCATAGCCTTTAGAGTCGAGATTTCCTCCAACTTTCATGGTGTCGCACGGCTTCCTCTGCTCGATGTATTCATTCATGGTGGACTCCAGCAGAAAGGCAAACTTGCCCTTCGATTTTCGCACCCGGGCCACCCCATCCGGCGTGGTCTTGGCAAAAACAGATGGCTCAGCAGATTTCATGTATGACCACATTTTTTCATACACTGCTATTTTCGAACGCTGTAAGACGATGGGAAGGATAAAGGAAGAGAGAAATACACATTTAGACATAGTCATAATTCAAATATAACAGATATTGTAATTCACAGTTTATTCAATTCAATTAAATTCAATTTTATTTGTATAGCGCTTTTAACAATAGACATCGTCACAAAGCAGCTTTACAGAGATACATAATTTTTGGATCAAAATTTTAAATCGATAAATTTATCCCCAATGAGCAAGCCAATGGCGACGGTGGCAAGGAAAAACTCCCTGAGACGACATGAGGAAGAAACCTTGAGGAGGAACCCATCCTCATCTGGGTGACACTGGATAGTGTAATTAGAAGTAAATCTCTTCTATAACTGTATGGTACATGATATAAAGTGCAACTGTGTAGTCAGGAGATTCAACACAGTCTCAACATGAAGTCTATTTTGCTGAAATCATGAACTGTCCACCGATGGAGACCCGTTTATATCAACTAGGAAGGTGCTGTAGTTTTGTTGTAGTTATAATTCCATACATGAGAATGTTGCTAAAGCACATAGATCAATATCAATTGATATTCTTCTATATTTACTCCAGAGTGTTTTTGAATTTTTCGATGTTATTAAACAGAAGGTATTCATTAAAAATAAATAAATAAATAAAATAAAAAAATCAACCATCAGCTCCGACAGTAGTCCTGGCTGTAATTCAAATGACAGGTTCAAAGGTTTATATGAATGTGCTTGTTCAAATATATTAGCATTTCTACAGTAATAACTCACTCACGTGGACTTGAAAGGAGGAAGTGACGCATAATCTAAGCCTAATAATAAACGGATTTAACAAATTAAAATGTGCAATCTTTGATATAGTGAAGATCAGAGACATTCATTCATCATTTTTGGAAGGAGTCTCCATTTTCAGCATTTTGTAACCATCAGAGCTAAAGCTGTTCCTTTAACTGGGAAAGTCTTTAGAATAGAGGACTTCGGGTTCCGTGGTTTCTCTGTAACAACTGCTGTATTTTTTTGTCCTATTAGGTTTATGGAAGAGAAAAAACGAGTGTCTCGTTCATTGGCAAATAAAATTTAAAAAAAATCTGTGGTATAAGCAGAATAAAACACACCGCCCTGTAGTTTGTTATTTCCTATAACAGCACACCCTGTCAGTTTCTTCCTTACATATTGAGCATTTGTAATGAGAAATCAAAATGCACACTGAGTGGGGGATTAGTAAAAGTGTAAATGTAAAAAAAACAACAAAAAAACCCCCCCAAAACATTATTATAGTCTACCAAGTGTTGCTTTTTGCTTACTTCTTACAGTTCTATTAATGACACTAGAACCAAAGCTGGTTGTAAAACACCACTGACTTCATTCATTCATTCATTCATTCATTCATCTATCTTGTAGGTCTACATAGGAAAGTAAGAATCAGTCTGTATTGAATGTCAGGTTATGTGCTTTTTCTCTCTATGATGTCTCTATTTAAGCCATTGAAAAATATACACAGCAAAATCAACAGTATTAAATGAACTCCCATTGAGTTAAATTTACTCCCATGAACTGACTCCTACAGACCTGCAGCTCACAGAACCCGTTATTTTATACCATATGTCATCTATCATCTTTAAATAAGATTCTCGAAGTTGCTTTCCAACAGAAAAATCTCTGCACTGCTGAGAAAACCAGCAACACTCACAGCTGTGAATGTTTCACAGAGGCTGAGGTCAGATGAAGATCTTCCTGCTGTCTGAGCATGGGAAGCACAGTGGGTAATGAGCATGCTCTGAATTATTCAGTGGGAGTGGACTTCTGTATTCATTTAATTTTGTGGCATTTTGAACACATCTGACATATATTATGGGCCATGCTGCCAGGTCTCTGCCACAGGCATGTTGCAGTTTGCATTTTGAGGCACAGTGGACATGCAGGCAGATGAAATGCATTCTGTTTTTGCAGTAATGGGGAGCTTGCCAAAATGGCTTGGCTTTGGACAAGCTGTCGAGGTTGCAGTATCAATTAGAAGCAAACCAAGCAAGGTCAGGACATAATGACACTTCGGGTTGGGTAGGGGAAGCCAGAGCTTGTGGATTAATGCTCCAGGAGTGTGCCAATTCTTGTTTTCCTGTATCAGTAGGACATGTATAACAAGGTAGTTTGACAACAGAATACAATCTAGAAGCCCATAAAGATATGCTATGGCCTTTACAGTGGCCTTTACAGTATCATAGTTTTGTATTGATGTGTTAGACAGGGCTCTCCACCACTATCAGCCAAACCTTAGGCATTTTGGGAAGAACGGTGTTCATCCTTCCAGTATAGTTCCAGAAACTTGTAAAAATCTAGTGGCTCATGGTAGCCCAAATGCTTAGGAAGACATTTGTTGGTTTTTCCTTTAATTTGTCATCCATCTGGACATTACAGGTGAATCTCAATAAATTAGAATGTCGTGGAAAAGTTCATTTATTTCAGTAATTCAACTTAAATTGTGAAACTCGTGTATTAAATAAATTCAGTGCACACAGACTGAAGTAGTTTATGTCTTTGGTTCTTTTAATTGTGATGATTTTGGCTCACATTTAATAAAAACCCACCAATTCACTATCTCAACAAATTAGAATACTTCATAAGACCAATAAAAAAAACATTTTTAGTGAATTGTTGCCCTTGTGGAAAGTATGTTCATTTACTGTACATGTACTCAATACTTGGTAGGGGCTCCTTTTGCTTTAATTACTGCCTCAATTCGGCGTGGCATGGAGGTGATCAGTTTGTGGCACTGCTGAGGTGGTATGGAAGCCCAGGTTTCTTTGACAGTGGCCTTCAGCTCATCTGCATTTTTTGGTCTCTTGTTTCTCATTTTCCTCTTGACAATACCCCATAGATTCTCTATGGGGTTCAGGTGTGGTGAGTTTTCTGGCCAGTCAAGCACACCAACACCATGGTCATTTAACCAACTTTTGGTGCTTTTGGCAGTGTGGGCAGGTACCAAATCCTGCTGGAAAATGAAATCAGCATCTTCAAAAAGCTGGTCAGCAGAAGGAAGCATGAAGTGCTCCAAAATTTCTTGGTAAATGGGTGCAGTGACTTTGGTTTTCAAAAAACACAATGGACCAACACCAGCAGATGACATGGCACCCCAAATCATCACAGACTGTGGAAACTGAACACTGGACTTCAAGCAACTTGGGCTATGAGCTTCTCCACCCTTCCTCCAGACTCTAGGACCTTGGTTTCCAAATGAAATACAAAACTTGCTCTCATCTGAAAAGAGGACTTTGGACCACTGGGCAACAGTCCAGTTCTTCTTCTCCTTAGCCCAGGTAAGACGCCTCTGACGTTGTCTGTGGTTCAGGAGTGGCTTAACAAGAGGAATACGACAACTGTAGCCAAATTCCTTGACACGTCTGTGTGTGGTGGCTCTTGATGCCTTGACCCCAGCCTCAGTCCATTCCTTGTGAAGTTCACTCAAATTCTTGAATCGATTTTGCTTGACAATCCTCATAAGGCTGCGGTTCTCTCGGTTGGTTGTGCATCTTTTTCTTCCACACTTTTTCCTTCCACTCAACTTTCTGTTAACATGCTTGGATACAGCACTCTGTGAACAGCCAGCTTCTTTGGCAATGAATGTTTGTGGCTTACCTAGTGAACCAAACTGAGAGACCATTTTGAAGATTCAGGAAACCTTTGCAGGTGTTTTGAGTTGATTAGCTGATTGGCATGTCACCATATTCTAATTTGTTGAGATAGTGAATTGGTGGGTTTTTGTTAAATGTGAGCCAAAATCATCACAATTAAAACAACCAAAGACTTAAACTACTTCAGTCTGTGTGCATTGAATTTATTTAATACACGAGTTTCACAATTTGAGTTGAATTACTGAAATAAATGAACTTTTCCACGACATTCTAATGTATGCACCTGTATACATGAATAATAGTAAAATATAGGACTGTATTGTTTAATTCAATACAAGGCTCTTGATTTAATATGTCTGTGTATCGAACAATACATTCAACAGGCTGCATAATAAAGAGAAACACCATAACATAAAAAGAAGCAAAAAGAAATATTTTTGATAACTTTAAAAATTGGTGGGTTCAAACAAAAGGCTCCATGTTCTAAATTGTTTAACACATCTAGATGTACGGTACTGTGCAAAAGTTTTAGGCACATGCAAAGAAATGCTGTAGAGCAAAGATGCCTTCAAAATAATGAAACTAAATGTTTGTACATTAATGTAAAAAAAACAAAAAAAACAAAACAACTTATTTTGGTGTGAAAAAAAAAAAAAATCGTCTCCGGTACAGTTTGTGCAGTTTTATAAGGAAATGAGCTGGTAAGCTTTATTGAGCATCTTGCAGAACCAGACACAGTTCTTCTGGAGACTTTCACACTCACTTCTTATTTTTGCAGCAAAACCCAGCAGCCTTCATTGTGTTTTTTGTCTGGAAAGTGTCTCTTATATAATATGCTGCTTTCTTTAATGACATACAAACACTTCTTCTGTTTATTTAATTTTGTGCTAGAAAACTAATGTTTGGGAATCTAAAATGTTTTTTGTACTGACATGATAATGTCAGTTTAATATTTTGTCATAAAATAAAAAAATCCATAACAAAAAAATAGGGTGCCTAAAACATTTGCACAGTACTATAGATATCAGAGCTATTGTCTCCTAATCATCTTTTGATCTCAAACTCAAATATCCTTAGTGTATAGCAAAAACAAAAGAACTGGCCTTGACATTCCAGTACTTTTGGAGAGGACTGTAAATACGACAACATACTCCGATTGTGGCTTATTGGACCGACTAAAGACAAAACGTTTACATCACTGTATCTGAGGTATCAAGAAGCAGATATGTGTTTGCAGGCCAATTTCCTCTTGACACCTGGCTTGTGCTCAAGAAAAGTGTCACTGGAGTTGATGTGTCCAAATGAGGCTGAAAGAATGGATTTTGGCATTGGCTGCTACAGAAGAAATGTGAGCTGTCTTACTGCTTTATGAAGTCAATTCATCAATACTGGGCCAGGAATGAAATACCTTGGTGACCCAAATTGGCCACTACAGACTTGACTGTTAAAGAGGAAGAGAGTATGCACGAGAGAGAGGGGGGGGGGGGGGGTAATGAGTGATGGCATAATGGGAAAACTCTATATGATCATTCTTCCATCATGTCTCAGGTCTCCATTTAGAAACAAGTCACTCACCCACCACTATGCAGCGGTCATTTAAAATCCAATTAAGGTGCATGAATCAAAAGGTTCGTCACTGCTAATTAAATGGACATTCCGCTGGCCGATTATGTCACCCCACAGTTACATGCATCGGCCCTCTTCACTCTGTCTTCAAATGTAATGAGGAAGCATAATGCAGCTGTAAGTGTTCTTTCGAGGCAACAACCTTGTCAGTGCTGCCAATTTATTTGGCTGAGAAAGAAGGCAGATGCTTTTTTCAGTCTCCATTTCTACCCTGAGCTGCGATATGTCACTTCCACTGCTATGGATGTCCTTATAACAAGGTTCGGGACAAGATAGGAGAGGAGAGTGGGACAGGCCAGTGGAGATGAGAAAGGGTGCTACTGACTAAATCAGATCCAGGCTGAAGGTGTCACTGGTTGGGGTAAAGCCATCAGATGTAGTGTCAAAAATTCTAACCACTAACATCACCGCAATGTCTACAGCATCATTTACATGTAACATTAATAACACACATAGCAAAAGTGACTGATGCAACATTGCTAAGGCATCTCACAATTGCAATATCATAAGAATGGTTTCAATTTCTAATGGTTCTGATTAAGGTAAGGGGTGGGTTTAAAGATCACAACCTTTCTTACACCTTCAGTCATTTTTAATCTAACAGAACGGCACTTACTCACTAGAATTCGTATACATTTTACAAGGGAACAAATTAGCTTTCTTTTTCACATCTTTTACAATTTCTAGTTATTTTCTAACTTTAACTGTACTGAAATTCCTAGAAACTTTTGACATCTATGTCACAAATATACCTTATGCTCATACTCAACAACTTTTAGAAGGCACAGTGCTTGGCATTACAGGGAAGACTCAGAAACAAATGGCTCCTCACTGTCCAGTCACACGCCACACACTAATAAGCTAGAGACTATCTCCCAGCTCATGAGCAGGATATACTGTATCAACAACATACCATCAAAAAATAACCTCTCCTGATTAATAAATACGACAGCCGGATAAGAACTCAGAAGAAATGGCAAATAAATGAAAGGAGATGAAACAAAACCATTATAATTGGTCATATTGTTTAAAGTCTATGTATAAAGTGGCATGATTTTGGAGCTATTATGTCTAATTTATGCTTAATTAGGAGTGCTACTAAAAGCCCTCATGGTGTGTAAGAACAGCCAGAGAATCTTCTGTCAATCAACTATCAAACAAGGGACTTGAATATTAGAATAGTTCCTTTTTTGCTGTTGTTTTATCCGAGGAAGTACAGTACGTATAAAGAAAATTTATTAAAAATAATTTTTAAAATAAATGAGTGACACGTGTTACAGTTTTATATGATAAAAATTTACTACATTATTTCAGAATTTTAAATTTTACTCATAGAATATTTATACGATTCTGTGTGTCCAACTAAGCTTATAATCCCATACTATGATTTAAAGGGTCAAGCTAACACTGTTGAGATTAGAAACAGCTCAGCTGCAGTGACTTGAATGAGAATAGTGTCTCCAATAGACAAACATGTTTTAATGACCAAGTAGCTTGATATAAAAGTGAACAATCCTTCCTCCTTGGAAATGTAGTTAAATGAATTGATTTGCTATGAGCCAGTGCTGTCTGTTTTTGGAAAGCAACTTTTTTGAACTGCTGCAACTTTTCCATTCTCCAAATGCCTTGGAAGCCTGATTGCCAGGAGGCATAAATTAAGCTTTACACTGTAAAATAATTACTGAAGGAAAGAAAAGTCAGTTGTCATTTAGAACCCCATTTCCATAAAAGTTGGGATTTTTTTCTAAAATGCAATAAAAACAAAAATCTGTGATTTGTCTCTTGAAAGTTTAATTAACTGATGAAAGTACAGAGAAACGATTTGTAAATATAAACAAATTTAGAATTTGATGCCTTCAACACACTCAAAAAAAAGTTGGGACAGAGGCAAAATAAGACTGAAAATTTTATAGAATATTCAAGTAACACCATTTTGGAGGATCAGGTTAATTGGTAACAGAGGAGGGTATCAGGATTGGACATGAAAGGAGCATCCACCAAAAGCTCAGTCTTTGCAAGCAAGGATGGGTTGTGGCTCACCACTTTGTGAGAGAATTGTCAGTCAGTTCAAAAAGAACATTGCTCAACGCAAGATTGCAAAGAATTTAGGTCTTTCACCATCTACAGTGCATAATATTGTGAAAAGATTCAGGGAATCCGGAGAAATCTCATTGCGTAAAGGGCAAGGCCAGAAACCACTGTTGAATGTGTGTGACCTTCGAGCCCTCAGGCGGCATTGCCTGAGAAATCGTCATGCTAATGTGATAAATATAACCACATGGGCTCAGGAGTACTTCGGAAAACCGTTGTCACTTAACACAGTCCACCGCTGCATCCAGAAATGCAACCCGAAACTCTATTACGCAAGGAGGAAGCCACACATCAACTCTATGCAGAAACGCCGGCGAGTTCTCTGGGCTCGAGCTCATCTCAGATGGACTGAAAGGCAGTGGAAACCTGTGCTGTGGTCAAATAAGTCCACGTTTCAGCTTGTTTTCGGGAAAAAACGGACGTCGAGTTCTCCGTGCCAAAGATGAAAAAGACCAACCAGACTGTTATAAGTGAAAGGTGCAAAAGTCAGCATCTGTGATGGTATTGGGGTGCATCAGTGCCCACGGCATGGGTGACTTGCATATGTTTGAAGGTACCATTGACGTGGAGGCGTATATTGGGATTTTAGAGAGACATATGCTGCCATAAAGGCAACGTCTTTTCCCAGGAAGTCCATGGTTATTTCAGCAGGACAATGCCAGGCCTCAGTCTGCACGTGCTACAGCAGCGTGGCTTCGTAGACACAGAGTGCATGTGCTTGACTGGCCTGCCAGCAGTCCAGATCTGTCTCCTATGGTGCATCATGAAGAGGAGAATCAGATAATGGTGACCAAGGACTGTTGAGCAGCTGAAGTCTTGTATCAAGCAAGAATGGGCAAAAATTCCACTTGCAAAACTGCAACAATTAGTGTCCTCAGTTCCCAAACCATTAAAAAGTGTAATTAAAATGAAGGGTGATGTAACACAGTGATAAACATGCCTCTGTCCCAACTTTTTTTGTGTGTTGAAGGCATCAAATTCTAAATTTGTTTATATTTACAAAATACAATTAAGTTGTTCAGTGAAAACATTGAATATCTTTTCCTTGTACTTTTGTCAGTTAATTAAAGTTTCAAAGAGACTTGACAAATCACAGATTTTTGTTTTTATTGCATTTTAGAAAAACTTTTATGGAAATGGGGTTAGTATTTTAATGTATTTACTTGTTTTTTTTTCTCAGCTTAACATAATTATGGCAGGTTGGACTTGCTTCAAGAAAATAAAAAAAAAATTCCATTTGGAATAATTTTCTTAATCAGAAATCAACACATTTTCACTCATGTTACTCCCTGCTGAGACTGCCTTGCAACACAGAGGCAAGGCCAAAATAGTATTTTCCTAACTTCAAGTACAGCTTGAAGTTCTTACAAACTGCTTTTGTGGATTTAGGTCACTTCACCCACTTACTAACTAAACACAAGTGACGAAATCACTGTATTTTACATAATTAAGAATAAACAACACAGCTTCATAATGCAAATCAGACAGTTGACACATTATTATGCACAATAAATTGAACAGAATTAATAAACATATTTAACAAAAAGAAATTAAACACCAAACTTGCAAATATAAAACTTAGAGAAAACACATTTGGTGTAAGTGTCAGCCTGGTTATTTGTACCTACTGTGTTACACTTCCCAGTCTGACTCTCTGTCATTTTGTCTATATACTGTATGTCATTGACCTTTTGCCCTGTTTTCCTTGTTTATAATTTTATGTGGATCTCTAGTTATTCTGACATCAGTATCTTTGACCCCTGCCTGTTTTTTTTTTTTTCTCGATCTGATGGACTGTGACTTTCAAAATAATTCTGACCTCCAGCACTAAAATGGAGAATAAAATCTGACAGAGAGAGGACAGAAAGCACTTTAAAAATGTATTTATTATTTTTTTTACATCAATCAGCTGATTATTACTAGCACTAAAATATTGATGAGAAATCTATCAATCCAATAAATCTATAAAATAATTATGAAAACTAATCAATATTGTTCCTAAAACATGACTGTGCTGCACTGCACACACTTGGGTTTTAAATTGAATGAGAGAAACTGATTTGACTGGATATCACAACAGCACAATTAACAACTTCTAATGTGTTCATTCAAACCACAAACATTTTCCAGTTGTGCCTTTTTGTGCCACATTACCACCTGCAAAAATACTGAGAATATGTAATGTTGTCATCTTATATTTTACTTTTAACTTGTGCCATCGTCACAAATACTGGGGCCTTAAAATGTACCTGATGTTTCGGATTACTATCACTTTATCGTAACATAATTGTTCATTCCAGTGGTTTTCAACCTCTGGTGCTAATACAGGGAAGGCATCCAATGTATTCTAACTGTAAATTGCTAAAGGTTGGGAACTTCCAGAGGTAGAAAACGTACTGAGAAATTCTACTGAGGTTAAAGTATAGATAATGTGTCAGAATCGTACTCATTTAAAAGTGGAAGTATCTGGCCAAAATTGTACTCAAGTATCTGTACGTTTGCTGGTCATATGCATGACAGATTCTACATAGTTTGCTAATAATTTAATCAGAAGTAAAATAAATACCAATGTTTACCATGAACTATAATTTGATCAATTACATTAGCTACTAGGATTGATACTAGCCCAACCTGGTTGGAAAATAAAACAGGCTAACTGAAATATAGCCAACGAAATTTAGCAAATTAGTGAAACTTACCTCAACATGCTTTTTCAAATTAGGAGATTTTTCAAAGGAGATTTTATATGAGTCTTTATTTACTCTACAATATTGACAAATTTCACTGAGGTAGGGCCACTGGTGCTCATCCTCAAGTTCAACACTGCTATTTGTTAAACTGAAATGGGTGGATGCTAAACTGAGCTTATTGGATTAATAGTGTACAGTCATTGGCTGGATGAGGGAAGAAGAGCGTTGTAAGGAGTACATTGGATGTCTGAATAAAAATGTAAAGAGTAAAATGAGCTTTGTTTCTTGCAAATGTAATTATGTAAGCCTATTTGATTTCAGTAACACTCAAACGAAATATAAATATCCCAAAATAATACTGAAGTATAGTAACGACGTACATTTACTCAAGTATTTTCCACCCCTGGGAAACTTTCTACATCATAGTCATTGCTTCCAAGTGCAACAGAAATCTCTCTATTGTCAACCCTGAGCACAGCATTAAAATATTAGAATACAAAACAAACAAACACACAAACAAACAACTACACTGATCCTGGCTATCTCTACGACTAGGCTAGGGGTGTCCAATCTTATCCACAAAGGGCCAGTGTGGGTGCAGGTTTTTATTCCAACCAAGCAGAAGCCACACCTGAGTCTATTGAAAGCCAAGCTCAACTGGTGGAATCAGGTGTGGCTCCTGCTTGATAGGAATTAAAACCTGCACCCACACCGGCCCTTTGTGGATAAGATTAGACACTCCTGGACTGGATCATCAACATTGCCTCAAAACAGACTGATTCAAACAGTTACATTGTATTTTATTTTGTAACTGTGGCTCATTTCAGAACACTTCAGGAGCCATTGAGCCAGGTAATGCTGCAAAGTCTGAATAAAGCTGCTTCCTTAATACTAACACCCACATTATCTGTATTGATTTTGGGTTAGGCTGCATTTCTAAAAGTGCAGGCCACATGGCCTATGAAAAACCATGACAAGTTCTTTCCCTGCATTGCAGCTTTCTTTCACCCAACTATTCTGTCCGTCCTTCATCTCTTTTGCTCCCTCCATCCTTTCTCCTCCAAGCACTACTAAGTTTACTACCATCCTCTAGTACATGGCATTTTCCCTGCTCCCTGTTCAACATTTAACAGTCTCCCAAGTTTTATATCTACAGTACATTTACAGCATTTAGCTGTAGATTTAGGCATCAATGAGGTAAGCATGTGCTAAAAACACCACAGTACTAGGTCATGGTGTAAATATGGCAAGTACCAAGACACCAAGGGATTAAGCAGAAAAGGATTTGATGATATTTCGGAGAAAGACGGGTGTGAGTAGAAACAGTAATGGTGCTACATGTTTAAGTAGGAAAGTACATTGTAAATACTTCAAAATACAGGAACGTTATTCAGCCTAAAATAATGGCACCAAGACATTATGACAGCATTACTTTAAACTTTCTCTTCTATTATCTACAGTGCTTTTTTTCTGTAGGTGTGATTCTAGTTTCAGCTTGTTATGCCAAAGGCTTATGCAATTATAAGGTATTTCATAATACATATTTTTCTTCTTAACACCTAGAAACTGACGGATTACAATGAAATGTAGTTGAACTATTTTGGTACAGGAAGGACTGAAGGGGGCTTACTGTGGCATCAGCATGCCTAATACCTGGAATACCAAACAATTTGAGTCTTGGTACTTCTGTGCTTATGTTTCAGCTTGAATTAAACATGATTATCTGTGGAGACAGAATTCCCATTGAAGGTTATTGCAGCTTATTGTTGGTGGCCTTCATTCTGCCCTCGCACATTTTCCACCCACAAAGCCTTCTGGTTGTAGAGAGAGCTTAGTTTATACATTTATAGAGACCTATTATATGAGCTCCAGAGTTCTTGTGCCATAATTGCTCAGATGTAAAATTGATTTTCATGCATAGAACAATGCAGCAAAGTCCATACTGATTCTACCTTTTTCTGTTCCAGTATAATTAATCTGTAGATTTCGACTAATACACTGCATACACCAATCAGCCATAACATTAAAACCACCTGCCTAATATTGTGTAGGACCCCCTTGCGCCGCCAAAACAGTTCTGACCCGTCGAGACATGGACTTCACAAGGCCTCTGAAGGCGTGCTGTGGTATCTGGCACCAAGACGTTAGCAGCAGATCCTTCAAGTCCTGTAAGTTGCGAGGTGGGGCCTCCTAGGATCGGGCTTGTTTGTCCAGCACATCCCACATATGCTAAATCGGATTGAGATCTGGGGAATTTGGAGGCCAAGTCAACACCTTGAAGTCAACAATTTTTGCAGTGTGGCAGGGTGCATTATCCTGCTGAAAGAGGCCACTGCCATTAGGGAATACCGTTGCCATGAAGGGGTGTACTTGGCCTGCCACAATGTTTAGGTAGGTGGTATGTGCCAAAGTAACTTCCACATGAATGCCAGGACCCAAGGTTTCCCAGCAGAACATTGCCCAGAGCATCACACTGCCTCCGCCGGCTTGCCATCTTCCCATAGTGCATCTTTGTGCCATCTCTTCCCCAGGTAAGCGACGCACACACACCCAGCTGTCCACATAATGTAAAAGAAAACGTGATTCATCAGACCAGGTCACCTTCTTATATTGGTCCATGGTCCAGTTCTGATGCTCACGTGCCCACTGTAGGGTCTGCACGGGCACTCTGACCGGTCTGCAGCTACCCACCCCCATATGCAGCAAGCTGTGATGCACTGTGTGTTCTGACACCTTTCTATCATAGCCAGCATTAACTTTTTCAGAAATTTGTGCTACAGTAGCTCTTCTGTGGGATTGGTCCAGGCAGGCTAGCATTCTCTCCCCACATGGATCAATGAGCCTTGGGCACCAATGACCCTGTCGCTGGTTCACCGGTTGTGCTTGGTAGGTACTAACCACTGTATACCAGGAACATGCCACCAAACTTGCTGTTTTGGAGATGCTCATCTAGCCATCACAATCTGGCCTTTGTCAAAATAGCTCAGATCCTTTTAGTTGCCCATTTTCCCTGCTTCCAACACATCAACCTGTCAGTGGTTTTAATGTTATGGCTGATTATACATTATATGGACAAAGGTTTGTGTACACCTGACCATCACACCCATATGTGGTTCTTCCCTAAACTGTTGACACGAAGTCAGAAGCACACAATTGTGTAGAATATCTTTGTATGCTATAGCATTAAGATTTCCCTTCACTTGACTTTAAGAGGCCCAAATATGTTCCAGCATGACAGTGCCCCTCTGCATAAAGCTAGGTCCATGAAGAGATGGTTTGCTAAGGTTAGAGAGGAAGAACTTGAGTGTCCTGCACAGAGCCCTGACCTCAACCCCACTGAACACCTCTGGGAAGAACTGGAACACTGACTGCACCCCAGACCTCCACACCCAACATCAGTGCCTGACCTCACTAATGCTCTTGTGGCTGAATGAGTACAAATGCCCACAGCTACTTTCCAAAATCTAGTGGACAGCCTTCCCAGAAGAGTGGAGGTTATTACAACAGCAAAAGGGAACTAAATTTGGAATATGTGTGTGATGGTGAGGTGTCCACATACTTTTGGCCTTATAGTGTATACTATATGTGCCAAATAACAGTGGCAGTGATTGTGCTATAATGATTTCCATAAAAGTTATCATTACGATTCCATAATGAACTGCCCAAAATGTCACATGAGTGCATCCCTTAGTTTGTTTGATCACATATTATTGCCTACCAGCTGCTTCACTATGGTGAGAAACAGAATGAAGAGACTCTCACAATGTTCCCGTTTCCCATGTGAAAGCCAGCTAGCCACACTCTGAGCATAGTCTACAGCACCATGAAGACTTTCCTGTGTTGGAAAACATAAAGTAAAGGTTTTACCTATGACTGTTACAAAGCACAGACATTGGAGACTCCTTCCAATAATGCTAAATAAAATGTGTCCTCACAGAAAACCATAGCAACAATTACACATATTTTATAAATCTGTTTATGTGAAGCGTCCACCATACAAGTCCCCTTGTAAGTTGTTACTGTTGAAATGATAACTTTAATATAATCCAACATTGTGCTATAACAATAAATAACGCTGATAATATTAACTCATTTATAGAACCTTATAATTCCAAGGTGTGTTGAATAATCTGCTTGATTAAACCATTTAAATGATATTTTTATTGCACGTTCATTTTAATAGTTTTGCATTTAAATTTCAGCAGTGGCCAGTTCGTACTGTTGTAGCTGTGATTTGTGAGTACTGTGAGACAGTTGCAGTATGTCTGTAGCAAATGTTCACTCAGTAGGAAGGCACTCGTGTGGTTTCTGCAGGATGCACCATGGGAGTCTCCCGTTTCAGCTGGTGCACATTACTGAAGAGACAGATGTAGGCACTTTATGGAGCAATTGATCAAAGATCAAGTGTTTTTTTTTTTTTTTTTTTTCATCCTTGCAGTATATCATCCTCTTATCTGTTTTGTGATTCTTTCAGTGTGCGTTGTGTTTGGCAGGAGAAAATGAGACCAATTTATGCGGACTGCAGTATTTCCATAATAAGCAATACAAACATTGGGAAGTTCTGTGTTTCATGATGTGTTTTTCATTGCATTTCAGTGTTTGTCATAAGAAAAACCTGACATGGCTTAGATATTTGGTGTAATTTCATACTCTCAACATAGCGAATAATTAGCAATCAAAATAGAACATTTTTTGCACCACTGCACTCTTTTAATTCTAATTATTTATTTAAATGAAACTTAATTAGCAAACTATAAAGCTATGTAAAAAAAAAAAAAACAACAACAAAATTTTTTATGCAAGTAGCATAAAATATTAATCCGGTACCACAAAAATAATTGTGAACATAAATGTTTCATCAACAGCTAGTGGTGTAAAATATTTATGCATTCTAGCCTATGAGACATTTCTTTCAATAAGCTGATTTTCTAGAAAGCTCCCTTTCTAGACATTGGCAGGAGTGTTTTAACATCACTACTTCTAAGATGAATTACTATATATGAAATTTAATTTACTTAGTTAATTATAGTGTCCCCCACCCAAAAAAAAAGATTTGCAGTGCATCCCACACCTATCCATAAAAGATCAAGGCAGGAACTAAATAATACATATTCCAGCAAGGCGGCACAGGTAGAGATATCAACATGCATGCCATATTGCTCTGCTTGCTCCGGAATCTTGGCACTCGCCCTAAACACCCACATCAATGGGTTTTGTGCAAATCCATAAGAGATGATTACGAGAAAAAAATATAAATAAGTAAATGACAGGGACTGTGTCAAAAGATGACATATGTCTCGCTCGGAATGTTGTGGCTGATCTGAAACATCCAGCTGCTTTCTGCCGTCTGGGTCTAATTAAACCAGAATATGGTTCCTGAAAACCAGATCTGAAATAGAAGTCGAACCCCATTAATCAGTATTTTTTTTTCCCTGTCAGCCCTCTGATAGTTTTAATTAAAAGCCCCCTGGAACAGTGGTTCACACATGTCATCTCAGATTTGAAAGCCTCAGCATGTAAGTAGGACACTCATTATATAGAATGTAGGAAATGCGCAAGTCCCTAATGGGCATCTGGTCGTCTCGCTGTAAACCTTTAATGGCATCAAAAACCTGCCACTAAACAAGCCTGTAATTGATGAAACTTGGCTGAGGTACTCAGTAAGCGGCAACTAGCAAACAAACGTTTCCTCCAACTAATGGAGATGGTTAAGTACAGTACAGTATGTTCTGTATTTTTGCACTCCATTTCCATTTACTTCTCAGCATGTCCACATCCATTATATCACCTCGTTGTTAAAGAAAAATACACACTCACTATAGAGTACTGTTTGTCCTTTTGTATTTTACACAGCTTGTATGGCAAAGTATATGAGTGCTTAAAATGAAATCGACTTCAGGACATACAGTATGATGCCATCAAAAATATTTTTGTGCATTATAATGCAGCAGTGGGGAAATCACATTCTTTCCCAGTTCAATTTGACTAAAGTGATTAAACTATATATTAATGTGGTGGAGTCTCAGTGGCTTGGTGGAGTCTCAGTTAAGATCCAGGGCTCCACTAGATTTTAGTTTGTCAGTCCTATTTGGGCAATTTTTGGGCCAGAACTCAGCAATATAAACATTACACATAGCACCCTGATGTGAGTTTTATAAACATTTCTACTATGGCTCACTTCTGGTAGAGATGTGGCTCTGTTCTGTCACTGTTTTGGCTGTACCTTTGAAATTTTCTGATTTGGCTGACTCCTAGTACATGTATCACTTTATAACTACATGCCTTTGGCAATACAGCGTGGGCCTGATTTGGGCTGTCATTCACATCTAAGCGAAAGGAAAGTAGCTGACCGAGTTAGCTGACCCAATAAGCAATGGAAAGCTCTAGAGTGCTTGCCCAGTCATGTTTTAGTTGCCTGACAACCTAACTGATTAGGTTAAAAAGATAGGTAGATCATTTTATGTAATAATGTATTGCAAGCTATGAGTTAGTTACACTATATGGACTAACTGACCATGACACCCATATGTGCTTGTTGAACGTCCCATTCCAAAGTTAGCCCCCCTTTGCTGCTGTAATAGCCTCCAATCTTTTGGGAAGTCTTTGCATTAGATTTTGGAAAATGGCTGTGGGGGTTCCACCCCGGCACTGGCAAACTATGTCTTTATGGAGCTCATTTTATGCACTGTCATGATGAAACAGGTTTGGGCCCCTTAGTTCCAGTGAAGGGAAATCTTAAAGCTACAGCATACAAATACATCATAGACACATGTGTGTTTTCAACTATGTAGCAACAGTTTGGGGAAGCTCCACATGTGGGTGCGATGGTCAGGTGCCCACATACATTGTCATATAGTGTAAGTGCCTTAATACAGACTAATGGAACAAATGATTATATGAGATCCCATGGCAGGAACTGTCTTCTAAAAAAATGTTTCTGAAGTAGCACTTCATGTTTGCACACATTACAAATTTGCAGCAAGTCACTGGCCGACGTTTTGACTCTGAGCTGCGGTTTTCTCTACTTGCATCGAACATTAAAGATATTGTTTGTGTCTGGTGTCTTTATTTTCTCTTAATATATTAAACTGCAAGGTAGTGTACTAAGCAGGAGTTATATTAAGACTTGCCCTACACTTTACTTTACTCAGATTCGTCAGTGTTTCCATATACAACAAGCAATGCTCCTATTCATATCTATGGTATATTTGTATCTGTTTAGAACAAATTATCTGATCATTTTGAATAATCATCCTAGTTTAAACGTGCACACCATGCCAATAGGAAGTAGTTTTTTTCTTAATTTCTCTGGCTGCTGCATGAGAAAAGAAAAAAAAAAAATGCTCGTGACTTTTATCAGAAGCCCAATGAACTTATGTGTCCACAAGGCAACTATGAATAAAAATCTAATATCCTGGGCACGCAATCTGCTTGTCCCAGGTGCCCAGGTTACTGATTTGCCCACCTTTGCAATGCAATCATGATGCAATTGATCTAATAAACAGTGCACTGTAATATACTGTACCTTTAAAGAAAAGAGATGATGATCAATGCTGCAAAGTAGATCCAAAATCAGTTTTGCCTCTCATCTAAACATGGCTGATAGTTAATTTCAGCCTTAATTGCAACATCAGTCCCTCTGCACCCGTGGCCATATTGCTTACTTCATCTCCTCCTGTCTTTCAAGTGCACTATTTGACCCCCAGGGCCTTTTTTCATCATGTCCAATTTGCTTGCCCAGGAAAAGCAACTAATTATATTTGGGGATTTGACTTCTTTGGATGGAAGGATGAGCTACAGGCTTTGATTAGACTGCTTTATCACCACAGAGCCCCATTACCCTCCTGAATCTGATGAACCTACTGTACACAGTACAGGCTCTACAACTTCAATCTCCTTTAACAGCCAGCAATTTCAAAAGTCTTACATATAGGAGAAGTATATAGGAGAACCTGTTCCCAATTTTCACAACACTTACACAATACCATTTTACCTGATTAGATTACATAATTAGGAAAGCGGGAAATCCATCTCATTTTGTGTAGTATGGCTGGAACAACATGAAATTTCAGTGACTCCATAAAGTAAATTGGAGTAGACTTTAGAGTAGCTTAGAGCTTGGTCATTTCTTTCGCTCAAAATGCTAAACAAGCCCTAACTTTATTTAAGTCAAAGTTTAATTGGTGATCATCCAATTACCTGGATGAATAATTGGTACCAAAATCCAACCAATGATTTGAATATACCCTTTTATATACACAAGACTTTTAAGCAGTCCAATGGAAGATCTACTAAAGAGATTAACCAAATTAGACAATTATATTTCCTGCCAGGTCAAATACCTAAATGTTTTTTGTTTTTTTTTGAGGGAGATTCAAGTATAAAATGAAGGCAAACTCACCCTAAAGAACTCTTTGGTAGAACCTGAGTCCAGCGTTCCATAGGCAATCTCTGTTTGTTTGGCTAGATCTTCTGCGCTCTCAATGGGCGAGACCATTCTCTCGACTGTGAGGAAGGCAGCCAGGTTAGCAGTATAGGACGAGATGATGATGAGGGTGAAGAACCACCAGACACCTCCCACTATTCTGCCCGATAAGGACCTGGAGAACATCCATACAAAATGTACTATTAAAAACATGACAGATAACAATCTATGGCGATTTTAAGTTTTATTATCCTATGTCTGATCCCAAAAGAGTCATCCATCCAGTAATTGTTGACAAAGTATTTCTTTACCAATCCTTGTAGACCAAAAATTATAATCTGCATCATAACTATGACGTTGTGTGGGGTGTGAAGTAAGCCTAAAGAGGCAAAACAAACTTAAATTGAGAAATGCACCAGAAAGTTAAATGGAATGCTCATGATAGATTATTGTGGGAGAAGACATTTTGGTGTCAGACTGATGCATGGCTGACAGCTGTGTCAGATTTTACAATATTCTACTCAATCAGTAATGATAATAGCTGATCAATCCTCAGAATGCCTGAAATGACCCTTTATGCTACAGTGTATGTAATGTAGCAGTGTGAGACAGATTTCTGCATTCCAATACAACTTATTTGTTATTTGTTTCCATTTGCATCAATGTAGAACAAATCGAAAGCAAATTTTAGCAAAATACCTTATTTTTTCATGTATGATATTTACTTAATTTATTATTATTATTTTTTTTAATATAAGCAAATGAATTTAGAAATATCATACATTTATTTCCCACTAATTCTATTTAGGTATTTTTATATTTACACATTCGTTAAAATTTTCCGATTATATGATCACAAGACTTGATGCATACTATATACTGTAGGTTGCTTTGTATGTGACATATAGTGCACTATACTAAGTGTAAAAGCCACTGGTTCATGTCAAAGGCATTAAACAGAGTGTATTGGGATATTTTTAATAAACTTGCTCAGCAGTGGCTCATGACCATAGATTGGTAGGGCAGGAGGACATTAATAAAAACAAAGCCTCAAAGTTGAGAGGCTATCACATGATGCTATAGACTTCTATACAGTGAAATACAGTGAAAAAGTGAGTTTTAGTACTGTATAACAGGCAGTTGAGATTCAACAACATAAAGTCCTAGAGCATAAAGTCTAGTTCTAGTTCAATTGTGTTTGGAACAGCAGGTGTGCTTGACAGGTTTCGGAAAAAAAATTGCAGTCCAACTACATCTCAAAAACCCCACAAAAAGACCTGAAACTAACCATAAAAAAAAAAAAATCAGGCACTGGAAAAGAGAAACACATTTCTCTTCTTATTCTCAGCCTTTGTGTGGGAATAAAGGTCACCATGGTGAACATGCAAATATTATCCACTCCATAACCCCTTTTTCCTTTCCCAATCTTTGCAATATATTGTACAATAGAAATGAATCTGTACATCAAAGACCCACTGTCTGCACTTATATTTTGCTTTTGTTTTAAGAAATATATTAGATTTAATTTAGATTATTCGCTGTAATCCAAGATCTATTTATTGATCAAGATTGATTATTTATTTATTTATTTACTTATTTTGGCCACCCTTATCATTAACTGTTGTGTCTGCTGCTCCTCCTTCACTCCTTCACTGCTTCATACGTTTCATAGAGCTGTCATGTAAATGGCGAAGGAGATGGAAAAAGGCAAAATGGAGAAGGATTACTATTCCCATCAGCCACTGCACCTAGTCACATGTCTTGGTACACCTGATTCACGTTTTGGGTAATTAACACGGGTATTTAAGTCACGGTGTGTACGGTGTTTATTGTCTTGTGTTTGTCTTTCTTTGCCATTGTTTCCTGTACGATGTTTTTGGTCATTGGTCTATGTTTGTTTTCTAGCCTTTTGTGTTCTATGGCTCTTGTTTTGTGTTGTTATTTTGTATATAAATTAAACGTTCACTACCCTTATATGCACTTGCATCCGTCTCTTCCAACAACCGTGACAACAGCGAGCATGGAGCAGTGTGATTTCTGCCCCAATGGGTATCTACTAGTGCTTGTCGCAGTTCCCATTTTTTGACCACTGAAATAATAACCCTGTGGAGCTAAATGGGGCAGGGAACATCTAGACAGGTGAGCAAATCAACAGAACAACGGCTTATATCTGTAAAATAGCAAAAAAAAAAAAAAAATTGCTGGTCACTCAAAAGAAGTAACGGAATAGAAATTGTATGGATTTATGAATGAGGACTTTATGAAGATTAACATTTGATGAAATGCTTATATAAGTGGTGAGATTTTGCCCCACCTGCCTCTACGGATGAGTTGCCACTGAACTTTTATGAAACTTTTTTAAATATTTAAGAGACGCAGCATCTAAAGGATTTTTTTCTATATCAACGTAACCATTAATACCAATATTGGGTTACTAACTAAACATGTTCTAAGTTTTTTAACACATCTAGATGTAAATTTCGGGAAATGAAAGCGGAGATTCTGATCTATCGCCTCATACGATAGAACGTCTTTTGACCTCGAACCCAAATGTCTTCAGTGTTTAGCAAAAAACAGAAGAGTTTGCCTTGTCGTTCCAATACTTTTGCTGGGGACTGTGTATGATTTCACACATTTCGTACTTTTAATAGTGGCATTTCTGTTCATTTGGAAGAATTAAGAGGCTTTGCTCAGTTTAGAGCATCTATAATTCAGCATTATGCCCAAGGGTCAAAGTGCAGTTTTAATCTGTGCTTCTCTTCCTAGAGGGGTCCCCAAAGTCATTTATTAAACAGCTCAGACTGATTAAGCGTTTCCAGTGAGCGCACCAACTAAATCTGCACTTTATTGTCTGTTGTTATTATAATCCCAGCAGCAAAATATATGAGGTGCAATTCGTTTTCTCTCGCTCACCCTAGGCAAACAGGACCTATTTGTGTTGAAATTTAGATACAATTGATGGCTGTTTTCTAGCCTTGATTGCAATTTCCTGTCAGTCATGTACCCCTGTGAAACACATTAATGTCACACAGCACTGCAGGAGTTTATGGACTGATGCAATGTAATTACTTGGTCTTCGGTTGTACTGACAATAGGGTAGAGTAGAGAACAGTGTTGCTGCGTCATCAAAGTACCAGATTATGCTCAAGATGTATGCATCCACTGCAAAAAAAAAATAACGCTTTATTTCCTTCAGATTAGAGGAAATAAAGTGAATTAAGATGCTTAGCAGAAATCGATTCATTATTATCTTAATACTCCTAATGTGTTACTTTATACGTGATGTGAAATATTTAGTGCATCTTAATGATGATCTGATTCTTTTTTTGTATTGGAACACACGAGGTATTGAAAATACAATAGTAATCACTTTAAACTAAATTACATTTAAACTGACCAGTACTTTTCAGTCAATATAAACCAAGTTTAAGCCCTGAAAAATGGTTAATTAGAATCAATTGATGAATAATGTATTAAATCATCCAGAATAATCCGCTTAGCCACGACGAAAAAAGATCTGTCATGAAAAATACAAAGCATCTCATGACTGTGGCAACCCTACCAGCCAAAAAAAGAGTCTAGCTTATTACAACTATTAAAATCTCTTCATTAAAAGTGTTTTCTTCCTCATTAAACGATATTAACTTTGTTTTAATAGGATTAGATTTGTTTTTGCATTTTTTTTACTCGGCCCATTTGTTTGCGCTCTGTTCTGTTATTTGACTAAAGCTTTGACAAGCTCCACAGGAGAAATATTTGGAGATGTGCAAAATGATCTGTGGCAGACTGCAGCATGATAGAGTCCTAATTAATCAGCTTCCTGCTGCTGTATTTAGGAACGGCATGAAACCATTTCAGGTGCACGCAAAGTTATGCGGAGACCAACGTTAACATTGCTGAATAAAGGATAAAAAAAAGAAAAAAACAAGATTATAATCAAAACTGAAGCAAAAGCTAATGTCAAGTCTATCAAGAATGTCAAAATATTATTGTGATGCCTATGATGCAAAATATTTTTATGCATGAAGACTGTTATCGATGTGCTATAAGTGATGTATTTACATTTAAGCCTCAGTAATACACTATTTAAAAGCAAGTTATATGTAATTTACTTAATAAAATGCTAAATATATTAATGATGGGTTAATAAATAGTTATTCTATAACGTTTAAAATGCATTTTATATATCTACTTATACAGTATAATTTATTAATATATAACATTTGATATTATTATAATTAGATAATATAATATATTATTAAATTATATTATTAATAGTTAGGTATTGGATGAAAACATTTCCTCATATAATAATATTTTTTATAATTTATCAATAAATGAACTTTTCTTTTTGCATGGTTTCAAGCTTCCTCTGCTCACAAAAGGAGAAGTTGGGAGCAGGAAATATACTTGTAAAGCAGTAAACTGGAGTTATTCCCAAATATTTAGTTTTCAAATTGCTTAATTTGTATATTTAGTAATGTTTAATGAGTACAGAATAAAGCACAGTGGGGATGTGCTGTTACAGGACAGTAATCAATGACAATAACAGCATATGTGTTTATTTATTTCTCTTGTATCGTGCAATATGTCAAAAGTTACATTTCTTTATTTATTAAAGAACGTCATAATTTTAATGTTGTGGAATATATGAGAAACAAGTTATTCATTATTTATACATATATACGTATATATATAATAGCTATAAAGAGTTTTTCCCACACCAGCCTCTTAATATAATCTTGTAGCTGGAACTACTGTCTGAGCTGCTGAGAAAATTAATCAACCAGAATAGTGAATTCAACAACACAGAAAATAAGATATATAACGTTTGAAATAATTGTTAATTAATAAACTATTTATAAATGGTTTACTACCAAAGCTTAAAGTGTTACCATATGCATTTGTAGGTGAGTTGCTTTGGACTTTTACTAATCAAATTTGCCCCCACTGATGTAAAATATTAAATTATTTACAATATAACAGTAGGAAGACACCAAAAGTGAATATACCTGCTTACAGAAATGTTTTCATCTTTTGACATTGCAGTTTGCTTTTGTTAATCCATTGTCCTGTGCACAAGACGCTAACGTGGTAAATGTTTGGATCACTGGAAGGTTGGATTAATCTTGGGCTACAGCCTATCCACACCCTATGCTTCTGATGAGTTCCTTAGTCTTTAAAAAAACGCTTAATATTTATATCAGAGTAAACAAAAAAATATTTAAATGGGAAACAAACAAAGCTTGCGCTTTTAGTGTATCCTACTGAGCATGGATCTCATTATCACAGATACCGCAATCATTTAAATAATCATTGCACAACTTCTAAAACTTTTATAGCAATCACTCAACATTCCCATTTCCTAAACTATTCTAAACAGCCATTACACACTACGAATACACAGACCCTTAAACTGAACGTTCACACCCACAGTGGCATGAAGGATGGCTTTTTAAAAAAATTTTATGACTGTACATTGCTAAAACGAGGAGAGTGGAATAATGATGAGGCCACTAACCTTGGTGAGATATCACAGCCCTGCTGCATGAATGCCCCCAGAGAGAACCACAGGCTGTTAAAAATCCCAAAGTCATTAGGCGGGTCAGGAGGAGTCTGGGGGTCTTTGGCTTCATCTGTCTCGTCCAGATGCCACTCGTACGGACTGAAGCGGCTCACGAGGAACAGCACCACACTCACGCCGATGTAGGCGAAAACAATGCACATCCAGATCTCATACGCCAGGGGGTCCAAGAAGGAGAACACGCCTGGCTTGGACTTCTGAGGTTTCTTGATCATAATAGAAATGCCCAAGCTCATGAAGGGCTTAGAAAAATCGATCACTTCTTCTCGAACCAGCGTTATAGTCAGTGGTGCGACGGCTATGTCCGCTCTCTGGGGGAAAAAAAAGGGACAGCATTTGTTAGTGTCCTGCTTTTCTGGTTAATAGATTTCCAACACAAATGCGCATCCTGAAGTTAACAAAAGGCCTACTTAAATAATATAGTCTAAATCAGTCAATGTTTTTAGTATTTGGTAGCCTTTGCCCCTTCAATAAGCTCATAATCCAAATGATTGTTATTCTGAATGTGTAACGATGGGTCTTGTCACATCCTCTTGTATGTGGGCAAATTGAAACAAAAGCAAGGAAGAGATTCTAAATAAATGCTTTGCCTTTGCCCTAGGGTACAGTTCCCTAACACTGCAGAACTTATAATAATAAGGCTCCTGTTAAAAAAAGAGATGCTTCTCAAAAAAAAAAAAAGAAAGGAAAAAAAAGAGGACATCCACTGCCTGGGAGCATCTAAAAAAGATATGCAAAGCATAACAGTTTTGGCTGCACAGCGCAGAAAAGACAGCTGAGCTTTCACAAGCAATTCAGTGGCTTAAGCCTTGTGCTGACCTCCACTCCATCAGGCCTAAAGGAGACTGCAAATCTTTTGCCTAACACTTTCCATCCTCCTCATGCATCACCAACTGCTGCTCTGGGAACTGTGGGCTTGAGATGTGACAAGCAGAATCTGTAGCAGCTTCAGCTTTGTCTCTCGAGGGCATTCGAATGTAAGGTCAGCAGAGATCCCAGATCTCAGATCTCTCCCCCGCCAGGAACCTATTAGTTATGCAATAAGGCAGGATAAGGTCATGGAAACTTTGCAGGTGACTGGTGGGTATAAAAGCTCCCTGCAAATATTCATTTCCTTTTATCTTGCAGTCAGTAGTGAGTGGAACACTGGCGTACTGTCTCAATAAATCATGGAATAATTTGCATATAAATAGCTAATTAAGTGTCTACCAGAAGTGATTTATCAGTAAGGCAGAAACACGCCTTGGATCTCTTCCTCTTGCACTATGGATAAATAATTAGACATGATCGTCTTTTCTAAATCCAGGGTGAAATACGCACTGCACACATGCGTGTTATGGCAAATGGTGATCATATACATTGCAGTTTTGTATGATCTGAGTGGAATTTACATGGAAAGTGAAGAGTAAATTGAAAGATCAGATGATTAATGACAGTTTTCCATGTATTTATTATGATTATGATTATGATTATTATTATTATTATTATTATTATTTATCAGTGGGGCATCTTTGCTCATACTGTGCTACCAAACCCAATGCTTAACTGTGCTAGCTTTACCCATCAGCTCTGTTAAAGTCGAAAATATGCCACAATGTTACAGGCAGGAGTGTTTATGTGACTCACTGAGTGACAAATAACAGCTTCTGGTACAAACTATCGATTTGTGGATAACATTGTATTGCGCTTCATTGTTCATAATACAATTGAACTGAAAATAAAGAAAATACAAACCTGAGCAAATAGAAATTGAAAAAAATAAATAAATAAAAATCACAGTCACACATCATTATGTCATGTAATAACCAGTTCAAACTGATGCGGATCTCAGCATGACAATCAATACTGAGCAACAATAACAACAACAACAACAACAACAACAACAAAAACCTGTACAAATCAACATATGAGGGTGACCTTTAAAATGCAAGGAGATTAAAATAAATATGCTGGTCAAAAGGTCATGCCAGTATTAGTCCTAACTGTCCAGGCTGAAGCAGCACAACAGGTATTATACACCAGACTAAAAGGAAATTTTCTTCTTCTTCTCCTACCAAGAGTGGACTTTTTTTTTCTCATTTTGAGTGTAATTTCAACCCACAGCGCATCAAAACCAGGCAATTTCTGTGGCTGATAGTTAGGAAATTGAACAGATGAGGTAACCCAACCCTCATGAATTTTATATACGGCCTCTCCGTGTTCGGTGTAGGTCAGAAGAATTGGGAATGATTTCACTGGCTTTGCCTGCATTTAGTGCACAGGAGCACTTTGACAAATGCAAAAGTGGATGCTTGCCCTGGTACAAGCAGTGAAAGTCGCTTTCTGATGTAGTGATGCTGGGATGAATCAGTGGGCAGCGCGCTGTGAGGCAGCAGACCACGAAACACTATCACCTCCGGTTTTGAACCGGCTTTAGCCACCCCTTAGAGAGATAAATGGATGCTACTGTTGTGTGTAATGACATCATGTTGTGTGTAATGACATCAACAATACCTATATAGTTTAAATTTTTTTTACTGAAACATTTTTTTTAATGGACATGATGTGAAAACTATGTTAGGAACAAATTTTTTGATGTGGAACTTGTCAGGAGAGGTCATGCGACCTGAACTGTTTGAAGTGAACATACAAGTAAAAAGAGCAGAAATGCATGGTGTTCGTATCTTATGCGTTACAATTTTTATTATTTCACAATATGCATTAATTGTAGTTTATGTGTTGCATATTAGACAATATTAATACAAGTAATACAGGAAAAAAAAGAATGCTGCTTTGAAATCTGCTTAAAAAGCTGTTATCACTCCTCACTATAACCACTATGTCATATTGATTTTACAGGACTGCAACTCAAAGAATCAGAAAAATCCACCTTTCTGAGTGATAATGACCTGCTTTTAATTTTTTTTTTAACTACACACTGGAAAAAATAATCACTAGAGGAAAGCTGCATTGGCACAACCCCTCAAAATCAATGGCCAAAGGGTTATGGCCATTTGACCATCACACCCATATGTGGACCTTCCCCAAACTGTGACCTCAAAGTTGGAAGCACACAATTGTATAAGTTGTCTCCCTTCACTGGAACTAAGAGGCTCAAACATGTTCCTGCATGACAATGCCCCTGTGCACAAATCAAGCTCCATGAAGACATGATGTGCCAAGGTTGGTGTGGAAGAACTTGAGTGTCCTGCACAGAGCCCTGACCCCAACCCCACGGAACACCTTCAGGATGAACTGGAACACTGACTGCACCCCAGGCCTCCTCACCTGACATCAGTTCCTGACCTCACTAATGCTCTTGTGCCTGAATGGGTACAAACCCCCACAGCCATGCTCTGAAATCTAGTGGAAAGCCTTCCCAGAAGAGTGGAGGTTATTATAACTGTAAAGAGGGGCTAAATCTGGAATGGGATGTTCAACAAACACATATGGGTGTGATGGTCAGGTGTCCATAAACTTTTGGCCATATAGTGTAATATTACAAATATAGCATCCTGTTAACAATCTGGCTGCTACACCCAGCTGGTAAAAAAAATTAAAAATAAATAAATAATAATAACAGAGAGTGGAGAAATAAGAGGTATATTTTATAAGGTGAGTTCTTAATACTTCTTGAATATAATTGATTTTTTCGACTACTAATACCAGAGCTGAACATAATATACCATAACGACAGGGTAACTTTATTTCTCTTCCACAGTGCTCTTTTGAAATATCTATTCCCTTGCCAATGTCTGTGCACACCTCCTTTCCCAGTTCCCACTTAATCATGAATGTAAAGTAGCATACAGGCCTTTGGTAAGTCTTCAAAACATACACATACACAAACACTTCTGATATACAGTACTGTGCAAAGTTTAATCTTTTTTTAGTACAAACTTTGTTATAGATTTATTATTTTATGACTTCTACATGATCAAATCAGAACAAAAACATTTTAGATTCCCAAATATTAGTTTTCTAGCACAAAAAAATGTTTGTATGTCATTAAAGAAAGCAGTATATTACGTAAGAGACACTTTTCAGACAGAAAACATAATGAAATCTGATGGGTTTCGCTGCAAAAATAAGAAGCGAGTGCGAAAGTCAAAGTCTCCAGAAGAACTGTGGCTGGTTCTGCAAGATGCTCAATAAAACTTGCCAGATAATTTCCTTATAAAACTGCACAAATTGTACCGGAGCCTACTATTTTTATTTTTATTTTTATTTTTTTGTCACACCAAATATTGACTTTGTTTCATTTACTACTCTTTACGGTATTTTTTTTTTCTCCAAAATGTAGAAACATTGAATTTCATTATTTTGAAGGCATCTTTGCTCTACAGCATTTCTTTGCATGTGCTTAAAATGTTTGCACAGTACTGTAGAATTGAAAGAAGAATGAATTAGTCAAGAAAGGTAAGGTGGTAAAAATGAACTGGTACTCACCCCATATACTAGTTCACCCACCATCCCGTTCCATGTTTTGGTCTCTGGGTCACGGGCGCCATACTTGCCGTCCATGACTATAGACAATCTGTACTTAATCCCAACGTGTTTGGCTATCTCGGAAGCTAAATCGACACAGTAGCCTTCATACTTCTCATTGCCTTCCAGATGCATATGGTTTTTCTTGTACATCACATACGGCGCTTCCTGTTAATCAAACACACGCTGGTTTATTGTCACCTGTGCGCGGCAGTCACCAGAGCCGAACGACAGCTGAACAGTCAAGAGCATGCAAGGGCGTGCAGGGTAATCATATACAGACCTGCTCACTCTCCTTCTCTCTCTCTCTCTCTCTCTCACACACACACACTGTCATACGCTCATTTCCACTTTCTAGATCTCCTTTCTCTATATAGATCACTCTGTACCTCAGACACACACATACACCTGTACGAAAATCAAACAGCATGACATCAAGAACATGATGGATGAGACCGAGAGAGCAAATATGGAGTCATGTGATCTTGGCGAGACCCCTTTGCTAATGCACCCAGCCCCTACTAACAATATGGTCATGAAGATGCATGGTGAACAATGGCACAAACACACACTGACCCACACACTCCCTCTGTGTTGGAGTTTGAACTATAGAGTAGGGGCTGAGTTGCATTATTTTCACACTAACAAGCAACAAAGTGACAAGTTCATTTTCTATGTACATGTGTGGCAGATAGTCACGATTTCTTCGACGGCGCAACAACAAAAAAAACATTTGAATTGAGATTTTAGGTAAGACCAATTAAAGCCAAATGATTAGCTCGAATGACTCCCTGACCAATTCTATGGCTTGCGTTTTCCCATATTGTTCAGTTCCCCACTCAACTTTTAATTCCTACCTGCAATTAGTTCCCATTTACTGTTTGAAAATGCAAAAATGGAGTAACTTATAACCGTGGCTTCATCTTATTCTGTCATATACGACCTCTCAATAAACGTGAGACATTACAATAAAAAATAAAACTTGGACGGATGTAGCAGGGATCGTTTGCGCCTCTGGTGAGTGTATGTAGTGTATTGCTAATCTGGAGTATGAAGCCTAGCATGTAACATATAAATCAATTACTTTTAACATCGATTAACGCATTATTTAATAAAGTAATAACGACTAAAAATTGTATTAGTTAGCTAGTTAGAAGAATTGTCATTTTGGCTAATAACATTTTTCATCAGAAATATAAAAACAAACAAAGAAGCAAATGAAAAACTTTGGACAGTGCACACCCACAAATGACAATGGTAGCAGTTGCTATGCACCTGCTGTACAAAAGACAAACGACAAATGGCTTGTTGCTTGCTAGTGTGAACGTGAGGTAAGTGGTGAGAGATAGGGTTGGTGGTCAGGGTCTTGAGAGGTGATTTCCTTTTCATAAAGTAAATGGCAGTGACTGGAGACAGACAAATCTGCTTCAAGCATGTTGCACCATTGTGTGGCAAAGACATATCACAAAACAGTGAAGAACACGAGCATACATACTAGTAGATAAATGCATCATTAGGATTAAAAAATCTCAAATACCTGGCCACACCAGTACTAAAAACTGCACAAGCATTTCTTCTTTTTTCTCTTGTCTTTCCATTAAAGGCACAGCAACAGCACCACCTTTTTTTTTTTTTTTTTTTTTTTTTTTTTTTTTTTTAGCACATCATTACCAAACCATAGGGCTCCACACACACAGAGAGCTTCCCTATTAGAGTCAGAGACAATTTGGTTGCCAGTGGGGTAGCAATGGTTTGTTTGCTTTGCGCTGAATACATCCTTTCACCTTGTCTTTTCCTGGACACTCTCCATTCCAAGCTAGTCAGTATGGATCTGGTGACGATCAAAACAACTCGGGGCTGTTTACTGTTTCATGCAAAAGTCATTATACATATTTGTAGTTGAGAGACAACATGATTAGACCTAATGTTTCGTTCTAGACAGTGGTTCTGTGCTTGATTTAGAAGCATAAATCAAATTGAACTTGGCAATCAAGGAGTCTTGACGAAAGCAGAAGGTGAAATGAATTTTCAGTAGCAGTGTAATCTCCCGGTATGTGTAAAATGGAGAGAGAGAAAAAAAAAAAAATAATGCTAGCCTGACGATCATCCCTGTCCTCCCTGTTTATTTTACTTCGCCTCAGACAAACCATTGAACCCTTTGAATCATTGCTGTGATTTCTCAGGCTGGTTGATTCTGTGTGTCATGACCATTTACTTGATGAGTGGAGACGGGTCTTACTTACGTATGCACTGTATGTCAAGTTTGATGATGGAAACATAAATGAAAAAAATAAAAAAAAATAAAAAACATTACCATTGTACCAAATGCCGTTATTGTGATGTCACTGCTATGACAGGCCACTGGAATATGGAAAATCAAAATGCTTTGTCACCCACACGGATACAGTTGAAACACTCATCGTGTTTTTCGCCCCTCGACTGTTTCAACGTGTAGTGAGTGGATGGAAAGCAACGCAAAAGAAATATACTTCTAGCCGCCCAGGACAGAATGTATCAATCTGTGAGTCTACACCATGACCCTGAGTGGCAGAATATGTGACACATTTAAAACATTGTGGAACGTGTACCATAATAGTAGTGACCACAATTGTTCGGTTTTCCACTGAGGATGAATCGTTGCTGTATGGCAGATCCATTATATTTACAAAGCGCTCAAACTCGTTCCAGTACCCGATCTGCAAAAGGGAAAACATTTTTGTTATTATCAAAACGACAGCCATTTTAAGCACATTAATGCTTTTCTCTGCCCTCGGTCTTTTTTCGCCTCCTTTAAAATAATAATTTCACGTACAGGCAAGAAGCTAAAGAGGCTGCCGGAGATGTATAAAGCTATAAAGGCGTTCTCTCATAAGACTATGTTCATTAAAATGGCATTAGGTGCCTGAGCTGCATTTGCCTCGTGTTAAATGGAAGTGGAAGTAGGAGTGTGTCTGGCAGACAGCTTTTAAATATGGAGAATGCTTACAATACAAGCATCGGGCAGCTCTCAAAACTGCACACGCACAAATCAGCTGAGCAGTCAGAAACAAGAGAACAAGGAAATGTGAAGAGTATGCTGCTTAAATGTTATTTGGTGGCATGAATTGCTACTTGTTCATCCTCAGATTAATAGATGAAGTCACTCAAATACAGCATCGGTTTGCTTCCGTTAACAATCCAGTGTTTTTAAGCTGTACTAAACCTAGAGACTAGACTGCAATACATAGTGTTAGCTTCTTAGTAAAGGAGTACTAGCGTTAGCACTGCAGCAGGCTGTGATGAAGACAGAAGTGGCAATGACGTGGGAGAAATTGAGCCCTCATATAAGCTGCAAGGACAAACCGTGTCCCATAAACCACTAGATTCTTCCTACTATTCAGCTGCTCGCAGCATGCTCACATTTAGACTTCAGTTGCTATGCTAACTGAAGCAATGCTTTAATCAGCTTTAGCAGACTTTCCTTATTTCTCACTTTGCAATCACTGTGAATATCAGACTGATATTTCATATTTCTAAAGCGATAAACTAAAAACTAGATGTAAGTTGATATATAAAGTGTACAGCTCTCTTTTACAGACATCCATCCTGAGACACCTCCTGTATTTAGGTGGTTTTACACTGTGTGTTTACTTATGTCGGCTTTTAAGATTATTACTTAATTTTAAGATTATTAATAGTACTATTAGTATTATTACTTAATTTTATGATCACTGTCACACTGTACGAAATGATTAACTGTGTGAGTGTGTCCTCCGTGTCAGAATATACCATGAAGAGTCGCTAACGATAGACCTGTGAGTAAGACAATTCATACATTTTGCTTACATCATAAGTCAGCGTCATCTGGGCTTGTGCAAATGGGGTCACATAAATACAAAGGAGATGTAATAAGGAAAATAAGTTTTTCTCTGGCTTATAGACGAGCCTTTTAGCAGCAGCCACACTGGGGTTTTAATCAAACATTTATGACACTTTGCCATTGGCTGAAGAATTTCTATCTTTACGTTTTATCATCCAATGCATTAAACAAGCTATATACAAACTCACTTCAAATATCTAATCAAAGAGAGCCATCACTTTATAATCACTTCATAACGTGGCCTTTAAGACTGCATTCTATCTGATTGACTTCTACGGTCTACTTCAAAAAGGAGAAAGACATATTTAAAGGACGCATATTTGCAAACCCTCTGCGCTCCGCTTTTATGATAGAAGGATTTCAATTTGTTTGCATACCTTTCTTGGCCCGCCTGCTTTCATCTCATAAACGTCGATAGTGTAGTTTGATCTGCGGCCGAAACTGTCAAACTGGATATTGCCAGTCATCCCTTGCACTTGGACCTGCCAAGGAAAAGTAAGGATGAAACCTGACGAAATAATGGGCAGCACTCCAAGCCTCCAAGGCCAAATGGAAGGTGGCAGTGCATTGCAATAGAGTCATTTACAGCTGCACGGTGAGCAGGCATGCTTGAACAGTTCATTTTGAGGAACTTGATTTTGGCGGTGGGGGTGGTGGGAGGGGGCGTTAAGTGAGTACAAGAAAGTCAGAGCTGAGCTGCGCTGTGAGTTCCCCTACCATTTTGAGAGCCCTCTCGATATCGATGCCTTGACTCCAGGGAACTGCTGGATTGGCCAGGCAATCTCCAGCACTGCCCCGCCTTGAGACATCCACGCGCTGTCGCCGCAGATACCGGAACGCCTCGGCTATCACCAGGATGGCATCGTAGGACAATGCAGAGGTGTACTACACAGAGAGACCATGAGATGAGTACCGCACTACCTTCCTTGCTGTCCACTAGTCCCCATGCTGAGACTTTGGGACAACCTGGACTACATCCTTCCTTCTGTCTTGTTCACTGCACAAATTAATGCTTTCTTTGTTCTTAAACACCTGGTACAACTCAAGGACTCATTATCAAGCCCTTTGTGAGTTAAAGCAGGTGTGTTAATTTAGCCATATGAGCACTGTGTGCAGAAAACTACATCGCTGTACAATGAAGCCTCTAGGGCGGCAACTGAGCTCAGTTAACACTTCACAAACCTTCCATATTACGCAAGAACGACGATATGCTCAAGGATAAAACCAGCAACTCATCCTATGTACGTACATGTATCTAGCTTACACTGTTCTATACAGGATAATTGCAACGCATCGCCACATATAATCATAACTTGGTGTGACATTAAACAGAAAGAAGATTCATGCCATGCTGTTCTATTCATATTTACAAAAGTACATTGTTTCTCCTTGTGGAAACGGCTCTACACTGGGTTCTAATTACAGTGAAGTGTAAAATGTTTAGCATTGTGTGGAACAGTATTTCAGTCCTATTGTTGTTGTGAGGTGACACCTGTAATTACGCTGCATCTCACCGAACAAGCTTGGAACGCAATGACATCCACTAATTTGCAGTGAGCAATAGTTTTTGTTTTCTATTACATACAGAAAGCTTTACATAGACATTCTTGGAAGTAATTTAAGAAAGTGGCAGGGTGAGTTGCATTGTAGAGTGAAGACCAGGTCCACTTTTATTTACTGCTATTATGCGTAAACACTAGATTATTACTTTTCATGCACACAAAAAAAAAGCATTTCATGCAAAATCATGCTCTAGAAATTTCTTTGACCTGTTTGGCTATTTGATGTCAGCCCACACCTGCATGACTCACTGAAGTACCACTTTAAATCTCTTTGCTGATTTTTGTTTAATTAGATGTAAATTGAAGCTCCGGTTATAACCCAGCTTTGGACTGGACATCAATAAATTGACTGCAGTGAGGGGGTGGGAAAGCAGATGAGGAAAAGGATACGAGAAAGAGGAGAAAGCAGGAGGAAAGAGAAGTAAGCAGCAATGGCTACTGAAGAAGAGAGAGGCGAAAGGACGAAGGGAACCGAGACAGAAATGAGAAAACAGAAGGCTGTCGATAAGGCATAATGATGCTTTTTCTAGTGTACGACATGAAAGGCTTACCTTCAGAGGTGTGTTCCTCGCCTCTGGGAATTCTCTTTCATCTAACCGGTCCCAGCGCTGAAGGAACTGCTGCACGACAGGGTTTTCAGGATTGATTATTTGAAAGCCACTTATGTTTGCGCCACCGACATACACCTTGTCCAGGCTCACATTGGAGAAGCCCTGAAAAGAGAAAGAAAACGATAAAAGAATGAGAGAAACTGAGAGAGAACTGCTGGATAAAATGAAAGCACTCAATATAAATCAGCACAGATTTGTTGTTAGTGTATTTTATAACTACACGGTGGTACCATGCATCTTCATTTGGTATTTTGCTAAAAGACAAGATATATGTATTTATGCACAGTAACAAGAGCCTTTAACCTAAAAAAATCTTTCATAGTCTATTGATTTATAGACTATACTGTATGTAAAACCCCCATATTGGCTATGGAGATTTAAATAAATGGAGTCTTGAGGAGTCTGATCTGGTAAGATAAGAGCTACAGAAGCACTAAATTGAGGGGTACTGTTAGAGACGCTCCCTCTGCGCGACTCTCGAAGAGCTCGCGAGTAGCATACTACTGCCGAGGATAGCGCATTTCCGCATTTCACTCCATTCATTCACAAACTCCGCTGGACTGATTCATCGATGACTCTCATGTTGTTTACTTCGCCATGTGCTTTTGTTTTGGTTTTTGTCATGTCTCCGCCCTCGGATGTTCATTGGTTTTCTGTTCTTTGGTCTACGTCATGTCTCCGCCCCCGTTCATTCATTGGTTTTCTGTTTAATGTGTCATTATTAGTTTCAGGTGTCTCTCGTTCATTCATGTATTTAAACCCCGTCTTGTGTCCGCTTCGACGCGGAGTATTGAATGTGTATAGCGATAGATTGATGTGTCTGGTGAATCTATGTTCTGTGCTTTTGCTCTCTGCTCACGTTTCCTAGACCATGGACCCTTACCCGGATATTCGTTTGGATTTGTACCTCGCTTTCTGTGGATTATTATTTTGCTAACTTTGGATTAATGCCCTGCCTTTTGGATTCATGTTGTACTCTTCTGTGGATCAATTACAGTGTGGATTATTATTTGTGTTTGCTTCCCATGCTTTTGTGTTCCGGTGTTTTTTGTCCTCATTAAAGTGACGTTTCCCCAGCGATTGCATCCAGCCTCCCCCTGTGTTTCCTAACAGGTACATGCAGTGCACATAGCCATAAATTTATTCAAGAATTATAGAGTTACACCTACCCATTGTAGGCCATGTTACTGTTCTTCCTACATATCACTTCCTGACTGAAGTATGTTCTTTTACTTCCCCAGTCGGGGGAAAAGCTTGTGGGACAGACTCACCAGATTGGCCAGGATGTAATGGTAGCCTCGGCTGTTCTTGCCCAGGGTCACGACCTGAAGGAGGAGAATCAATAATGGTTAGCCATCCATGTCAGAGCCATCAGGTAGATACAAGGCGCTGTGTTAAGCTCTCTCAGTGCCGTTTGCATAGCAGACCGTCTTAAACACAGTGGCGGCCTCCTGCGAGGTGACAAAGGAGCTAAATGCTGATGGATGTCTCTTCACTCTGGGAGGGCTGCCTGAGGTGTTGTCACGCTGCGAATAAAAAGACTAGTTTTACGTTTTATCTTCAGTGTGTGCTTTTCTGTGCACGAAATATAGCCAGGAATGGTTATGTCCTGCATTTAGGTGTAACTTTCAGTGTATACTAGGAAAAACATCAGTGAAACCTAATGCATCTTTAGAGTATGTGCAATTACCACAGACAACAATTTCAGCAGTTTCTCTGTACTGGGGAAAACTCATTTGCTCAAAACTCACTTATAATTTAAACCAATAATGTTTAATATATGCCACCATATAATGCAAATTCAAAATTGCAACCGTTATGCAGTAGGTGACTAGACAAAAGAACGTCTTACCAAAGCTGTTTTTCTATGTCGTTTTTAATGCTTTGCTACAGTTAATGAAAAATTATTCGTATTACTCATGTTTTACTTATGTCTAAGAGTCTGCAGTATTCATGCACAATCAAAGTCTATGTTTACACGTCTCCTTTCATCATAATAACCACAAATACAGTATCTTCTAAAAGTCCGATCTCCATAAGGATAAAATATAGACAGATTTATATTATATGTTGAACAGGCAATTCTGGTCAGATGGTGTTGATTAATTTTCTATAACAGCAGCCTCCAGTGTCAGTGCTTTGTAACAGTAAGAGATAAAACTGTTAGTATTTTTCTCATAGGGGAAATTATTTGTGTTTTCTTGGTATCATAACAATCTGCCTTTTCTTTTCTTATTAATTTCAAGAATGATTCATTCCTTTCTTAGAACTTTATTGCAAATAGCTTATTAACAGAACTCATTAAACAGTGAAATAACTGCTATTAACCTTCCATTATGAGTAAGTTTCAAATAAATGGATTGTCAATTATGTGTTGCAGTTCTTAACTGTGCTAAATAAATATATGTGACAAATATAATATATGGTAAATGGAGATTAGCCTGTAAAAAACATTGGAATATTCCATAAATAAAATGTAATAAACAAGGTAATAAATATACAAAACTAAATGGAGTAATTACACAGACGTATACAGTATGCTATAATGCATTTCTCTACCTAGTGTCAGTGTAACCCTGTTGAATAGGAATTAAATACTAAATGCTTCTTGATCATCATATTCCATGATTTTGCTTGAAATGAGTACAAATCAACACATTTGCCTGGCTCCTTTTCTGACGCAGTGGACTGTTCACTGCCTGAAGGGAATGGCACATGAGATAGCAGAGCTTTGCTTCCACTAATCTGATCTTATCTGGTTGCTCAAGTAGGTCAGTCCATTCTGACTGTGACAGCAAGTTCAAGTCATGCCAGGGGAGAGAAAGAGATGCACAGAAAGTCTGTAGGGGAAACAGTGCAGAGAGTGATTGAACAAGGAACGGATGAGACAAGAGAAAGATGACAGCGTGTTGAAAAAAGGAGTCATTGATAATGGCATATTGCGGCGCAGAAAAATGGGACTTCATGATCGCAAATGAATCCTAACAAACTCAGAAGTCATTACAGATATCTAACACACATTCCTTGCTCATAACATGTGCCAAGAATTGTGTGAGATCAAAAATAAATTAGATGAGTGATTTCTGCGCTGTACATTTGTGTTTTCCCTAATCTAACACACGGTGCGTCAGCTGATGAAATAATTATGTAATGCTTCATTAGTCGTATCAGGGCTGTGCAGAGGAAAAGTGCATTAAAAAAATGTGAAGCATCCAATTACAAATCTCTGACAAGTCATCATTTTGCTGCTGAATCATAGATGGCCAAAGTTACAACTGCAATATCTCAGATGAAGATCTCAAGTCACTGTGCCACTGAGTGAGAGCGATAAACATTGTTCAACATGATGGCCTTGACTTTTGGCTCCGGGAAAGGGGACTGGAGCCAGTGACTGTATCAGGCCTCTTCCACACACTGATCATGCTGCGGGTCCTCGTGCACCCGAGCAGGAGCTGGCTGCAGAACACTGCCTCACAACCTGCGAACCAGCAGGAACACTCTACAACTTTAGTTCAGGCACAGCAAGAGCTTAATGACATTGCTCCTTCCAGAGACCTGAACCTGGCCTCACCTTGTGCAGATTGCAGCACTTCTGCAAAAAAAAATATATATATAAAAAAAAAATAGCAGTGCACACACAAGCTAATTAATTTGCCTTTCCAAATACAAGGCTGGAAGCCATATCAAGCTGAGCTGTAGCCTCTGCATTCCAGTCTGTGCTTTAGTCTATCCACTAACCTTGCAAGGTCTTTTGTCTTTATGGTCTCCAGCACCACCCCTATAGGTGTCTTCAGAATCTCAAAGAGCTTAGAGGCACAAGTCTGTGTAATATTTCATAACCACTGCATAGTGGTGCTGGAATCCTGCTAATAAATAAAAATGATGGTTTGAGGTGGGATTATTCTGTAGGAGCCGTCTTGAGAGGCATTTAGGAGACTGGATTAGAGGAGTGGTTACAGTTAAAGTGCAGTAAATGCCACTTTCACTGTGACTGTAATCTTCTTTTTCACTGCCTCCGTGCTACACATTGATCCCACCTCCAGCTCCATCTCTCTTTTGTTCCCCTGAGGCAGGAAGAGGGTTTTTTGTCCTTGAAAGATGTTTCACTACTTTGTGATGGGCAAAGACAGGCTCGTATGACCTTGTGCTTGCCCAAAGCTCAAAGCTACTCTCAAGGCCCAAAAAGAGAGAATAATGCAAGGGGTTGCAGAATAAAAGGCAAAGCAATACATTTGCTCTGGACATTCAATAAAAGTCTAGGCTCAGAACTGCTTGGTCATGTCAGCTTGTGCCTGACCTTTAACTAAAATGCTGCTCAGCACAAATGCTAGACCTGCATTAGATATTTGAAGTTGTCTGCAAAGGCCATAGATTGGATGAGACAAAATTATACTCAAAATTAAGCATGGGTGAATGATAATCAGTATGCATGACCACACCACTGTGGCTTATGTGATTGCCATTTTATACCTAGAGACTGGATGTTTGCAGTTTAACACAAAAAAATCAACCTCTCAGTGTGAGAGAAAATTCAAACTCAAATAGGCATCCTTTTAAAGTACACTCTTTAAAGGGTATTGCTGGTCTTCTGGTGTTTCTGCATAAAACATCCTCTCTATTCAATTTTTGCTGAGGGACCTTTATAGTCTTGCAGGCGTGACATTATACTAATGATAGTAATAATATTTAAGTACAAATTTACATAAGTAAAATTTTATAATCATCATAGCTACATTTTCTGGTTCATCTGACGTATTCTGTTGTCAGTCCCATGGGCAAAAATGGGTTCATAGCTGAGATGAAAAGATGTCATTTGATTTTCTTGGTTAGGGAGAACATCAGCTTCAACCTGAACACCATAAAGCCCTAGGAGCCAAGCTGAGGAATCCCAAAATGAGTCTACTCCCACCATTTTCATACAAATCTCTGGACTAAATACAACCAATTTTCAATCTGATCTCACATGTCTGACATCTGATGCATCATCAGTTCTTCCTGATGTAACAGTTGTTTATAGGCATAACTAATTAATAAACCTTTTCCATAAATCACTGAAGAGGGGGGTAAGGACAAAATGGCTCTGATTATCTCCAAGGCTCTGTTAGAAGACTCATTTATTTCCTCCACAATAAAGCATGCCGTTATGCCAAGAAACAAATAGGATGAGTGTTTTCTGGGGGGATGCATTCTAATTAACTTGGATGAAGAGCTGTAGCTATCCTATATATATCCAACCCCGGAGGTGCGAGGCAAACGTGCTAATCATTACATCCAGTGAGTGGTGGTTCTGAGGACGGAAACACTTTGCTGATGAGAGAGGCCAACAGAGAATGGCCTGACTGGTTTGAGCTGTCAAAAAGACTACAGTAACTCAGATAACCACTCTGTACAATTGTGGTGAGCAGAAAAGCATCTCAGAAGGTACAACATGTCAAACCTTGAGGCGGATGGGCTACAACAGCAGAAGATCACATCAGGTTCCACTTCTGACAGCCAAGAACATAAAGCATAAGGCTCATCAAAACTGGACAGTTGAAGACTGGAAAAATGTAACCTGGTCTGATGAATCTCAATTTCTCCTGAGGCACACAGATGGTAGGGTCAGAATGCCTTATTTGAGTATTTTTGCTGACCATGTGCATCCCTTCATGGCCACAATTTTCCCATCTTCTAATGGCTACTTCCAGCATGATAATGCACCATGCCACAAAGCAAGAGCTGTCTCAGACTGGTTTCATGAACATGACAATGAGTTCAGTGCTCTTTAGTGGCCTTCCCAGTCACTGGATCTGAATCCGAAAGAACCTTTGGGATGTGGTAGAACCGGAGATTCGCAGCATGAAAGTGCACCTGAAAAATCTGCAGGAATTGCATGATGCAGTCATGTCAACATGAACTAGAATCTCAAAGGAATGTTTCCAACATGTTGTGGAGTCCATGCCACAAAGAATTGAGGCTGTTTTAAGAGTAAAGGGAGGCCCTACATAGCATTAGTATAGTGTTCAGTGAGGGTATATATCCTATCACTGATTGGTTGGGGCCTAGTTTGATAGATAGATGGATAGGTAGGTGGGTAGGTAGGTAGGTTGGTAGGTAGGTTCCTTACAGAGTAAAACTACAAGACGTAACCCAAGAAAGCAGTGGCATAGCCAGGAATTAATTTCCGGGGTTGATGAGGAAATATAATAAATAAAATCACTGCATGATCTGTATAGTTTAATTGATGACTGATAATAATTGCATTTGTAGAACCAAGGATGGCAATCTTGCTATATGTTGCCATAAAATACCCGGAAAGTTCCACTGAAAATTATTGAAATAAGAAAAATGACATCTTAAAAAAACAGGTACCCTTGTTTTTCCCCTGCAGTAAAACCTCCAGTACTGTCCCTCAGTATCCCTATGCTCACAGTGTAATCGGATTGTAAAAATATGATTTAAAAACTAAAGGGTTATAATAATCCTGCGCTGTATGTTCATGCACAATCCCCCAACTATGGCTCTGAAAGAAAGGGCATTAGGTTCTAAGCATCACCTCTCTGAGACATTAAAGTGTTGTGGCATTTGATTCATTCCCAATTGTGATGTTTATGTTAGACCATTTTGATCCATCCTTCATTCATTTTCTTATTCAACTCAAGACCCAGTGCTAAAATGCTAAGCAGACTAGATAGAAAACATCCTCTTTGAAACAGAATGGAAGCAGTGGGAGTGTTTTGGATGTCCATAGCTTAACCCTTTCATACTACTAAGTTCTTTGAGCTGAAACCTTAAATGGTCCCTTGAGCTACAGACTGTAGCAAAGCTTTTAAGGCCTCAGCCTTCTTGGGCTTGCTTCAAATCAAAGGGAACCAGCTCGCTGCTATTCCTGGCCTCTCCGGGTTGGCCCAGTTTTGCATGCTAGTGTCAATGTGTTGAGGTGGGATCACTTTCTCCTTTGATTTCACTGGCAAGAATGTCTTTGCTGTCTATGCAGACACAAAAAGTAGCAGGGGAAGACAGCAATCAATTAATGTGGATGTTAGAAGTCAAATCAAAGTAATCTGGAGCTTTGAATGTTCGACACATTCCTTTGTGCACGACTGGGACTCTTTTATTAAGCGCCTTTTTTTTTTTTTCCAAGGGGTTACATTCATTGAGCTTTGGCTGAAATTAATCTTGACTGACAACTTTAAACACAGTGGAAAAAGTAAGAGCTTAGATTTTATGATAATTCAAAGAGGTTTCTGAAGCAGGGTCTGGTGGAGCTTTTTTCTCTGCAATCAAATACCAGAAGGTACGAGTTCAGAAAACCTTCCCTCAAATCTAATAAGTGTTTCTGCTTCATTCACTAATTCATTTTGAAGGTGTGCAATAATCCTACAACCAACATAAGACTAAATGAATACAAAATCATTTATGGAAAAAAAAAAAAGCTAAACGGAATGGCTAAAAATCCACAGCAGCAAGATTATTAACTTAATTAAAATTAATTTGTAATGATATTAATTTTTCAGGTGACATTTAAATGAAGAAAAAGAAAAAAGAAGCCACTGGATAACTTGCAGCAAATAATTAATGAGACCTTCTGTACATTATAGATTTTTCTTGTTTCCCAATTCTAATTTTAAAATACTGTTTCAGTGTACTAACGGGGTCTGTCGCTTCTTATTTGATAACTTCTGTCCTTAAGGTTTCATGTTTTAATCTTGTTCTGCTGCTGCACCAAGTACACAGAAGGAAAAAATGGCTCAATGCAGCCATTTTACCTATTACTGCAAGAAACCACAGCACTAACAGAAATTTCTAGACACAAACTGAACACAGGATACAGTATATAGTATGACAGATTCATGTATAAAGGAGAGAAGATATTCCTGGATGTGGCATTTTTAGACCGTAGACCACCATTTGGTCCTTTCTCGATGTTTATTGGATGGTACTCAATATACAGTATAATATAAGGTATTTTATTTTCAAATCTTTGAGATACTATTGATAAAAATACTAATAAGTCAACCCCACAACACCTGACCCTAAATCACTATTGTCGTAAGAAATCCCAGAGGGAGATCAGTCAAAGTCGAGTCCCTAGGCTCCAGGATCTGTTTGACAGTCTCTTATCTGCTCTTCCACTCTCAGTCCTTGTCCAGACGACAAATGACCAGTAACCGTAAGTGTGGAAATGAGGGCCCTCTAATCCACAGCCGAGGATGTTTATCATGAATTTCACCATTGTTGTGGCAGCAGAAAATCAAGAGCATGCATCTCGCCCATCTTGAGCTCCTTCTTCTCAGAGAAACAAAGCCAAAATGACCCCCTTGTACTCCAGTGCGTGTGGTAAATGTTGAGAGGATTTCCTGGAGCAGGTTTCACTGCTGTTGTCTTGCTGTGGTCTATTGTCTGGTGTACTCCATCTATCTGTCTGGCACTACAAACTCCATTGCAGACTTTGAACAGCTTGCAAGCCTTGGGCCTGACCCAGATGCCATTCATTCATAGGGATTCATTTTTCAGAGAGGAGCTGAGCAGGCTGTTGCCTGTAAGCAGCCTTTTGCATCAAAAACCAGTGAGGGCCCACCATCCCAGCTCAGGCAAGTGATAGATTCAAGACACATGCACCCTCAGGATACTGTATGTGACACATAGCCATGCCAGTGTGATCACTCAAAATGTGTGGAACAAATAAGTGTAATTTCATTAACAATTTATACAAAAAAACAAAAAACAAACAAACAAAAAAAACCTGTTAACTCTGATCGTATATGAATGTGAATATTTATAGATTTGCAATTGGGAGACCATCTGTATATGAGAATCGGGATTCTATTCCCTACATAGCCATGCCTGAGAGCATACTGTAGAATATCCTGTGGACTCATAATTCCACAATGCAATGGCTAAGCATGGGTTAGTGTCCAAATGATGTACACTTGAGCCATGGTTCTTAAAGTAGGGTCTGGGGACCCCTAGGGGTCTGTAAAACATAGTTATGATTTAGTTTTTAATAGTGAATAGTTTGCTTGTAAAATAAGGAGTTCTGTGATTTTAATTTAAACAGTTAAAGGGGTTCCTCATCTGTGAATAAGAACCAAGGATGCAAATTGGAGGAATGGCATACTCTCTCTCCCCTATAATCACAAAAAAAGTGATTACAGGGGAGAGTCATGTTACTCTGCTCTGTGACACAGCATGAACAACGGAAGAAGAATGGAGAATGGAAGAACGTGTTAGCCCTCACCCTCCCCAGTTGGTAGCTGTTGTAGGATAGGTGAGAGGTGGCTGGTGGGTGTGAATTGGCAGGTGAGAAAACTGGGGGAAAAATTGGGGGTGGGGGAAGGTGTCCCTGACTGTAACAAATTTGAGAACCCCTGCCCTAGAGTGTACAGAATATATGTAATATGTGTTGCCTTTTGTAGGGAATAGGGAGTAGTACATCATTATTTTGGCAAGAAGGTATTTTTCCAGCTTGAGTTCTTAGGGATCTTTCAATTTTACATGCTGGGGCAATATCAAAAGGCAATTGTTGTTTCCACAGACAACATAATATAGCCTGCTCCATATCATAACATATCAGACCATGTAAATAGAACACCCTACAAGCAGCCATATCATCCCCACAGTGGCTATGCTTTCCCGTACACCCTGATTGAGACAGATAGGCCCTGGGCATAGCTGTCCTCTTGAGCAAACATGAGCCTCTGGAGACCCCAGGCACCTCTACCTCAGTAGCTTTGCTTAAAAACCATAAAGGAGAGCAGGCATACTTCACTGGCTGGCAATAAAAAATGACTCTCCTCCTTTCAGTGTGGCTTATCTCTACTCTCACTCACAGCAGCAGGGCGTCATACACTGATGGAGTCTGTTGCTGCCCATTTCTGATCCTGACTCTGCAGTTCCATCCTACTGTCATTCATTGAACCAAAGTCCGGAAGCTTCTCTGAGCCTCTGCAGTGTGAGGAGATTAGCCCTTTTACATTCAATTTAGTCAAAGTATGCTGAAGTGGGAGGAAAAAAGAGTACTGTCTGCCCTGGAGGCCAATAACTTGGACTTCCTGCTCTAATTTCCCCTAATTCTTCTCTCCTTCCTCCAATCTATCTCTTGACTTAATCTGCTGAAATATTTAGCAGAAATATAGTCTTAGGAAGAGGTCGGGTGTAAAACTGACTTTCATTATAAGCATGGAAAAACTTCGATTGGAATTTTAAAGCACAGAACTTGAACATATTAATGCCGAATGATATCACATTTAAAGTTAAACCCAATTTTAAAAAAAAGATACTATCTACTGTCACAAATGAAGCATTTCAAACAGATGATTTGTAATGCATGTTTTCCTCTCTTTAATCTTATGAGATCCTTCTTTCTAGTAAAAATAAAAGGAGCCATTTTTGAAAATTTCCATTCTGGTTTGCAGAGATTTACAAAACAATCATTACACACTAGGATGTAGGGCAATGCCACTGTCTGTACCTGTTTAGCGCTCCAAATATCTGTATGTGTATCTGTACTTGCATTTCAACCCAAAGTGGGTGTGACTTAAAAATATGAACCCTACCACTCTCTGTACCCAGAAACACTGAGGGAAAAAAAGGGAAAAAAAAAATGCTACAAATGCTAGCACTGTTGTAAATTCTAGCTCTGTTCAGTTCCCCAGCTTCAGCTACATCACTCAAGTTCATAATTGCTCTCAACTAGAGATATGCATGTGACTGTTTTTTAAAATCTTTAAAATACTTTTTGTTTGTACCTGCCCGCACTATTTTACAATGATTATAGTTGTTTTCCCCCCCTCAAAATATAAACAAACTAGTATCCTTTTTAATTTAAACCACCACAGCCCTAACTAGGCAGATTCCAAGGATGAACTAATGAATACTGTGAATAAATGTGGTCTTCGTTTGTCCCACAAACTGACCACTTGCTTGATCTGACACAATCTGACCACTTGCTCGGGATCCCGGTCCTGACAGACACCTTTAGTGTCAAGCAGATGCCATGTGAACCCTTCTGGCAAGCTTTCTAATAAAACAATTACAAAAACCCCATATAGTGCACCACCTGTCTGTTCATTCAGAATAATGTATACAGTACATATTCGGTTACATCCCTATTAGTGACACCCGGTAAATTAATACTTAAAGCCGTCAGATATTCATTGACATCTTAGGGTTCATAGGAGTTTTAAAAAAAGACAATGTGACTATTATTGAGTAATATAACAGCTAATAGATGTAAATCAATGATCTAATGAACCGAAGCAAATTCAGGAGTTGATTGCTCCCTACAACCAGAAGGATCTGCACAGAATGTCCCCAAATCTACTCATGTTAATTGTGTTCCTGGTGAGCTGATCTTCCTTCTTCAGTTTTCTTTTACTGTGAAATTGACATGGTTGAAGTGGTGGCAGGATGGACCTGGAGATTACTTGGAGATTAACATGCTGGGATGGGAATTGGTTTTGCAGCCACCTTCAGTATTAACAAATGTAGTCTGGAAGAGTGGCTTGGTGCTATTAACCTGCCAATTCATTCAGATTATGGAAAGTGAATGAGAGATATTTTACCTGCTCTAAGATGATGTTGATCCTGTCCACTTCACAGTCAATGAGATAGCGCTTCTCCTGCCTTCTGTCCATTTCCTCAAGGATCCGCCTGTACTCCTGTGGGTCGGTCACGCTCCCCACTGATCGAGCCGTCACCTGCCAGTTGTTTGCCACCGCTGCCTCCATTATGGCTTGGAGTATGGAGAATCCTTGAGACGAAAGCAGTGTTGTGTTAGACCCTGTAACCTTTACAGTGTAACTGTGGAACCATGTAAAATGCAACACTGACATTTTGTTTATTAAAAACAGTATGCCTGGATATTAGAAACATTAGAAACAAAGGGCAACGTGGAAGGTTGCCCTTTGACATAAAGTACATATGAAAAACAATGCCAAATGTAGATATCTGAAAGGTTGCGACATGTACTGGAGCTCAATGAGAAAGTCTATATTATATAGCTTAGGTTTAGAGCACAAAGACTTTTACATCAAACTCATTTTCATTCTGCTGGCATCTCCTGTCTTTGGGACATAAGGTCAGATCAAAGATGGGCAAAGAAAAATCATCTTTTCATGTCAGGAAAAAAAAATACATTATAGGAATATTGAGAACATTTCCATACATAATTCAGATGATAAAGGAATTGGTTTAACTGAGCTACCTGCTCCAGGGTACCCAAATGACATTCTTTCAACTGATTTACTCCGCAGTGAATAGTGGGGTGATAAATTGGCATGATTAAATAGCCTAGTTTGGTGTCAGCTACATGTAAAGGTTTTACTCTTTTCCAATGTGCAGGCAGAAAGACAGGAAGAATCAGTGTGAGGGGAAGTAATGCAAAACAACCACAGACAGGCTTTTTCTTAAAGCAATAGACTGTATAATTGCTATGAGCTTGTTTTGCATTAACATATAATAGTCCCATCTACAGAAATTTTGAGGGGCAGGAGCTCAACAAAAAAATCAGCCTCAACGCTCAACTCATGTCCCCAGTCCCTGCACAACTCCCCTTGCTCCTATTTTACCACACCACAATTCCAAATGAGACAATTTGTTCATAACATGGGTCTGTTAAAAAGTTAACTGAAACATATTATTGTAATGATAAAATCATGAGTTTGGCTTTTCCCCAGCAGTACAGTGAGTGTTTTTCCCCCCAGTCCAATTCTGTCATACTAGATTAGATATTATGTAAGATATAGTTAGTGAAGGCAGGACGTAAATGAAAAAACTCAGCATGTTTTTTTTAATGAAAGGTAATCCAATAATCACAGTCATAGTCCACAGCGAGAGTCAAATCACAGGTAGTCAGGGTCATTATAATATTATCTATAATCATAAACAGTAATACAGGCGAGGGTCGAGACATGGAAGACGGAAAGATCAACTAGGAAACTGGAACACGGGAAACAAGTCTCAGAAATGCATGATACAACTGACAAGACTTTGCAAAGAACAAAGACAAACAGAGGAATATATAATAAGGCAAACTAATCGCAAAAAGAACAGGTGTATACAAAAAAAAGACCAATGGCAGCAGGGGCGGAGATGGGACCAAAACAAAAAAGCACACGGAGAACTTAACAAGTAAAAGCAGTGCTCTGAAAGAGAGGGAGAATTTGTGACATATTTCAAGGCATATCGATCTGTTCATGTTCATACAAACTGTACTGTATCATTTTTGACTTTAGCATCAGTTCACACAAATATTGCATAGACCTTAAAAATGACAATTTTACATCTATGCATTAGGCTGAAAAAAATATCCAGTAATATGAGGCATAGCCTATTTGGCTATTCATTTAGCCTATCATTGAGGTATATTCTTCTTCTTCTTCTTATTATTATTATTACAGCAAATGTGTCCTTATTTGCGTCTTATTTCCCAATGCACAGAATAATACTACAACATCAGGCTTAACCTCAGTTAGAGGCTAAATAAAATGCTCAATATGACACTGCCCTGGCTGCTGGATTACGATCAGTGAAACAATCTAGCTATAACTATAACTTTAACTACAAGGCTTCAGACATTGCATAAAGGTCTCTACTGGCTAAATTATCCAGTATGACAACGGGGGTGTTGTTACCCAGCCCACTGTTAACAGCTACTTGTCAATGGATTTATTAATTTAATTGGATAATTTTTCCCAGGGTAAGGCTGAGATAATTGGATGATAAATGGATGAGATGCAGATGAAGGCAAAAACAAAATTGCAGAAGTTTAGGTACATCTCTTTGCTCGATGAGTCATCCAGAGACCATACAAAATCAGTGATTATACACACAGTGAAAGAGGGCACTTATACAGTCCAAGAGCAAAATGTAAGGAACTCAAACCTTCCTTGGGATTTATCTAAGCATGTGCCTTACTTACAACTGCGCTATTTTTCACATTTGAAAGATCAAGCTTTGCTGTCCTTGCCTCCCAAATACAGATGGAACTGGAGTGCTGATTTTTGTTGATGATTAATACAAGTGCACAGCCTGTGCACCGGTCAATATGGGATTATGCAAAATAATTCAATGCAGCGTGAATGGCAACCAGACTGAAAGGACATGTCAATGACAAAGCAAAGTGTCTTGTCTGCGATTTCTTTATTCTGAATGCATGGACTTCTCTTTCCTCCGGGTTTCTGCTTAGTCCCTTGCAGCTCAGTCCTTGCTGTCTCAGGCGCAGCGTGGAGCTATCACAACATAGCTTCACACTCTGCGAAATGACCTTTCGAAAGAAAAGCTCGCCAACCAGACAGAACAAATGCCCCATATGCCACCCATCCACAAAACTGAAGCAAAATGGAGCTGAAAGAAACGGTGCGTCACGCACTCCCAGCTCATCGGGAAACATGAAAATCAAATGTGTGAAAGATAGCAAGAATCATACATTCACTCACATAATATCATGACTTGATCATGATTTGGTATTGCAGTTGAGCTAAAGAGCAGTCACAGGAGAAAACCAGTATAAATGTAATCTTCTCACATCATTTCCTTTTTCATCAACACCACATACCATTTATTTTCTCCTAATTCTTTCATATCTAAATTAGAAAATCTAATGACTATTGAGCCGCAAGTAAAATGGTTAGGTATTAGGTATATCCTTTCCAACTTTTCAGTCAGATATCTCATATCTGAATAAAACTCGACTCGTATCACACCACGCATATGTGTGTATTAGGGTATGTCTCAACCAGCTCCCTAGTTAGTAGTAGTAGTCAGGGCACTGATCAGGGAGTCGGCCATTTTAAGGGCTGTCTCAATCACAAAATCGTTTCAGAACGTTCGTTGTTTTCTGAAGCCTCTCAGCTCGAAATAAAAGGGGGACGAACTCTCAGCCAAATGCCGGCTACAAATGTAAATAGCTTGTTATTGTTGTTGTAGCTCTCAAACGATTACTTACATTAGCCATTTTTAACTTTTATTTGACATTCTATATACAGTTTGTTTGAGTCTAACAACTTTTAAGTGTTTAATGATTTAAAAAAAAAAATCCACTAGGTTGCCAATGATCCTGATTGACATATTATGACAAATGTGTGATTAAGCTAACAAATTTAAATGACATATAAAACTTAAATATTTGAAACTCTTGAATTTTTGGTGACATTTTACAACGCGAGTACGTAGTCATGTAGCCGGAAATTCAGCCGGAAATTCAGTGTCCCAATGTGTAGTCAGCCAGGGTCCTTACCAGTGCCCGAACTCATGTATACGGCATACTGATTCACTACCTGCTGAACCAGGGAGCTGGCTGAGACGCACCATTAGTTTCCCATAACATCACGTACCAAAATGTCTTATTCCTTATGTCTTATTGTATACCACATTACAAATTTTTATTTATTAATGAATGCCACATCATACCTTCGAATCATTTACAGTTACAGAAAGGACAAAGACCTCTGTCCTGAAGACTCTCCTGGGATATACTGATATATTTTGATATAAAAAATATGAATATGTCTTTGACTATGAAAAAGTTTAGCAAGATTTGAACTTAATTTAATGAACCCTGGCAAGAATTATGTTGAAATATCGGTATGTACTTATATGGATGTTGCCCCATTCATTGATAGCGTATATTTCCTCTATCAGCAAATGAATCTCCAGCCCTTGAACTTGAACCATGCCTCACAGTGAAAAGCAGACATGCTTGTCAGAATGAATTCGTCTCTGGGAACAAATTAGGCACATAGGCTAATCTGCTCTGATGCACCATTAAATGAATCAGGGTGACATTCAAATGTTTCTGGTGGCAGTGACGCAGCGTTCACCTCAATTTTAGCTAAAAGCTAAGCAGTGAACCAGCATATAAAACATGCCTGCATTTCTCTGCACAGCTCATCTGTAGCCAGGCCTGAGCAGTATGTGAGAAGGCCACGTGTTTGGGACACAACGCACATTCTTGTGATTATCATCAAATCAGTCTTTTAATTTTGAATCAGTCGATTAATACCAGCACAATCTCAGTGCAGCGCTACAAGGCCAGTATGAATGGGAACAGAAGAATTCATTTAAGATTCTTAAAAAGATTCAATCCCCATCCGAATACACATTTTTATGGAAATTAAGAGATGAAATCTGGCTTGGGGTAAATATACGGCAGAATGGATGTGCTTTGTGTTCACTTCTCCCAAGTCAGCAGAAAAGTTTTCACCCAGATATAAAACCCTGACATTAAACAGCTATAAAGGAAACTCAGAAGCATTCTTTTGCTTCAACCTGGGCAGGACTGAGCAGATGTGCTGAAATACATAATAGCTTTTTTTTTTTTTTTTGTGCTCACTAAGAAATGAGAAAGCTAATTAATTTTGAAGCTTGAACTGGAACTATAATTTGTCAGTGTAAATTTTCCCCAACTATTAAATTCTTGTGAATAGGGATTTATAAAAGATGAGCCTTCTGCTCTTGGGCCAGAGACCATCTAGGGTATGATCAAATATACACTCATTGGCCACTTTATTAGGAAAATTAGTGCAGATGGGCTACAACAGCAATATCTGAGTTTATGCATTGCACTGCTGCCACATGATTGCCTGATTGGATAATTGCACGAATGTGCAGGTGTTCCTAATAAAGTTGTTGGTGTGTGTATCTATATACCTAGTTACTCTATACCAGGTCTAACATTGCTGGAAGCGCTCTCTCTCTCAATCCCTGCCATCTGCAATCACCACTTTAAATATTCAAGCCTGAGCTGTGCGACAGTGCGGCGAATGTAATGCGTCGGGCTACATAAATTCAGGAGACGACGACAAGATTTCCTTATCGGGATCTATAAATTCCCAGTACTGGGGTGATGCTGCGAGACGATGGAGGCTGTTTCTGATTACACTCCTGAGAGCTCATCATTCCTTTGAGCCAGGCACTTTTTAAAATGCCGTAAAGCTGCCGAGTGTGGCGGAGTCACTGGAGTTGGCTGCTTGTTAATGCAGTCACGGCCTGAACTCTGTCGTCCTTAAACCCCCCCATACCCCCCACCCCCCACGTTACTGGCTGGCACATGCCTGCTTGAGCGGGTCAACATTACTTAATCCCCCCACACACACATCCACACACTATGCAATCCCTTTCCTATTACCCCATCAGTCCCTACAGTTGACGAGAGAATGCATTATCATCTTTGATGCTCCAGTAGCTTTGGAGATAAAGAAGTGTAGCAGAGCCACTGTCCTCTTCCTTTCATCTGTAGGTCAGCTAGAAGGCTACAGTATCTAAACACAGAGCGCCATTCATTTGTTTGTTGTTTACATTGCTCATGACGTGCCAATCCAAGCTTTCTCGCCTATAATATGTAAATACAGTTTGGAGTGTACCAGCAGTGTACTTGGCATCATGTCTCTCTGTATGATGTGCTGGCTTCCCACAGGCCAGCGCTGTCGATTAATAAGCTCACCTATCCAGATCGATATGAACAGAAAAGACAAAGCAAGGCAACAAAAATGTTCATTCACCAAAATAAATGTATAGTAATACCTACAATATACAGTATATTAGACAAACAGCCTTTAGGTGAACTGCAGTAATTTAGGTGAACTGTACAATCTTTTTATCATGGCAGATAAAAAAGATAAAAACATTTAAACTATGCAATCACTGTCCCGTCCAACTACATGTGCAATAAATCAACCAGTATGAAATTACATGTGCAATACACTGTACCAGTGCAATAACTGCATGTGCAATACATTAACCCAGTGCAATAACTACATGTGCAATACATTAACCCAGTGCAATAACTGCGCAATAATTTTAATGTAAGTGTATATGTGACTGATTGCATGCATGTATACAGTGCCCTCCACTAATATTGGCACCCTTGGTAAATATGAGCAAAGAAGGCTGTGAAAAATTGTCTTTATGGTTTAACCTTTTGATCTTTTGTTAAAACAATTCACAGAAATACTCTGCTCTCATGGATATCAAACAATTGCAAACACAACACAGGTTTATAAAAATAAACTTGGTGGTGTGCAACAATTATTGGCACTCCTATGAATTCATATGAGAAAAATATATTTGAAGTATATTCTCATTGATATTTTACATTTTTTAGTACACCTGTGTGGCTAGGAACAGGAAATTGTTCAATTGTTCAGATGGAGAATTGCAGAAGTTAGTTGTGTCTTGGGGTCAGAAAGTCTCCAAAACTACAATCCGATGTCACCTACATCACCACAAGTTGTTTGAAAGGGTTTCAAGAAAAAAGCCACTACTCTCATCCAAAAACAAACTCAAGCATCTTCAGTTTGCCAGACACTACTGGAACTTCAAATGGGATTGGGTTTTATGGTCAGATGAAACCAAAATAGAGCTTTTTGGCAATAAACACCAGAGGTGGTTTTGGTGCACACAGAGAGGTAGCCATATGGAAAAGTACCTCATGCCCACGGTTAAATATGGTGGTGGCTCTTTAATGTTTTGGGGCTGTTTTCTACCAGAGGACCTGGACATTTTGTTAGGATACATGGCATCATGGACTCTATCAAATATCAACAGATATTAAATGAAAACCTGACTGCCTCTGCCAGAAAGCTTCAAATGGGCCGTGGTTGGATCTTCCAGCAGGACAATGATCCAAAACATACATCAAAATCAACACAAAAATGGTTTACTGACCACAAAATCAAGGTCCTGCCATGGCCATCCCAGTCCCCTGACTTGAAACCCATAGAAAACGTGGGGTGAATTGAAGAGGAGGGTCCACCAGCGTTTGAAGAATCTGGAGAGATTCTGTATGGAGGAATGGTCTCAGATCCCTTGCCATGTATTCTCCAACCTCATCAGGCATTATAGGAGAAGACTCGGAGCTGTTATCTTGGCAAAGGGAGGTAGCAAAAAGTATTGACTAAAAGGGTGCCAATAATTATAGCACACCTATATTTAACAAAGATATATTTGTGTGTTTTGTTTGCAATTATTTGATATCCATGAGGGCAGAGTACAAAAAAAATCAAAAAGTTAAAGAATAAAGACAATTTTTCACAGCCTTCTTTGCTCATATTTACCAAGGGTGCCAATATTAGTGGAGGGCACTGTACATATGATTCTGTGTGTGTGTGTGTGTGTGTGTGTGTGTGTGTGTGTGTGTGTGTGTGTGTGCGTGTGTGTGTGTTTTTCCCTTCTTATATTTTCTTTATTGTTTTTCAATTATTTTTCAATATTTTATGGTACTAATCTAATTCATTTAAATCCCGCCTCTGCCCTGTGTGTGTGCGGCGCTTGCATGTTCTCCCCCCTGCGTAGGGGGCTTCCTCCAGGCACTCAGGTTTCCTCCCCCAGTCCAAAAACATGTGTTGTAGGCTTATTGGCATTTCCACATTGTCCTTAGTGTGTGAATGTGTGTGTGATTATGCCCTGCGATGGGTTGGCACCCTGTCCAGGGTGTCCCCTGCCTTGCGTCCTGAGTTCCCACGGATAGGCTCCAGGCTCTCCGTGACCATGTGTAGGATAAGAAGTATAGAAAATGGATGGATGGATGGACTGATGGAAGAACTACTGAGTTTGCCACACTGGAATTTCATTGTACTGTGTACGATGACAATAAAATGAATTCTATTCTATTCATATATGCATCGGTTTAAAACACATTATCTGTTCATTCTGACTAATGTATTCATATTCAGCTACATCCCTGGCAGAAATAATGCCAAACCTAATCCATTTGGAAATATTGTATTTTTGCTGTGCCGTGGTAAAGCGGGTGCTCATTTGCATACCGATGAGCTCCCATGGCTGCCCATTAAATGTGCTGTTTAATGGTTTTGTTCAGTTAGAGTGTTTGTTGTTAAAGAAGATATGTGTTCTCTGTTTGTTTGAGCTAATATATGTTATACCAGCATGCTGTTTTGTGTTTGTTATTGTTCACCATCCAGTTATAGACTGGTGCATTTTCATACCCACTGCCACTTTTGCTGGTTATTTTAATTCTCTGGCTATCCACTAAGCCTGTGCATGTGCTGTAAATACAGTACGAGTTATTCTCCTGGTCAAACGTCCTCCTTGCCAATGCTACAATATGAACATTCCAATATGGTGTTAGAAAAAAAAAATGCTAGTATTGCCTCATTACCCCAGCAAATGCTATTTCCTAATGCAAAAAGCTAGATTGTTCTAAAGAGCATTCCCTTTTTACAGAACAGTCAACGATGCCACCATGTAAATGGTGCAGGCTGCTGGAAGCACACAGTATTAGCTCCAGCCTCGTCGCTCTGAAACGGATCTTAACAGGATGAAGTTTGAAGTGTCACCCATGGCGGCTCAGCCATAATTGAATTTACTTGTATCTAATCTCCTTTCCTTCTGCTGATGCTTCTCTCAGGCTGCTCATTAAAAGACCTGAGCTGGTATGGCTTGTCACCAGCCTTTCTGAGCTCTCTGCCCTATTCCTGTCTCTGTGAGGCTGGCTTTATTTAAACACACCAATCAAGGGGTGTAAATTGTCCGTTTTCCCCAGGTCAGTACATACACTCTGATCTATGCCTTGACAACTTCACCTCCACTGAAGCAGCTCTAACATTCACTTGATTAGCCTCTTTATCCACTGTCTTATTTTGAAACTGGATAAATATACAAGAGAAGATAATGGACGAATAAACCCAGCTTCAAGAGAAAGTGTACCTAATTTTCCTTAAATTTAATGTTCTGTAAGAGTATTTTTAGTAAATCTGATTGAGTAGTTTGCCATTTATCAAATGAATTCTGTTGAATTTCACTGTACAAAGTGTGGTGTCTAGATCTAATCAATGAGTTTAGTAAGGAAAAGCTTGAAAGTCAGAGTGGAAATGGAGGAGGATGAAAGTGGGTCCTTTTTAATTGCCCTTCCTTTCTCTGCTTAATGTTTGAATGAGGGAGCCACTGTGTGAAATCAACAGCCTGTTCATGAATCTGGCCTGAAAGTGAACAGAGTCCATTGAGATAAGGCTCTGACGCCCGGCACAGGAGATTATGGCACAGGATTTTCTCAGAGCCCTGGGTTACCACGAAATAGAAAGTTCCTGAAAATCCACCTGAGATCCTTTTTGACTTGATAAGGAAGATAAGAGTGCACACAATTTCTGACCACACACATCCAAATAAAAGTGCCACAGAGTCACAGCCCAGAAACAATCTAAACCGTGAGAAATAGGAAAACAGGCCACCACTGCCTTTAAGCTAGTGCTAAATTCCACATCATTTATTATCCCAAAAAGAGTGCTTAAAAAATGAACTCCCTCCTGCTTTTTATTTATTTATTTATTTATTTATTTATTTTAGAATGAACACAATGAGTAGATCTGCTCTGATAGTTTATCTTCATTGTCTTCCAGCAGAGGCAAAAAATATACCTGCTTAATGTTTGATGAATGCTTGTCTCCATGCTGTTTGTACTTGCTGAGTACATCACTGATGCTGTGTGTTTAGAAACTCAACACACTAAAGCTTCTAAACCAGGCAGAGAGATTGGCATTGTCAAGGACTAGGGTATCTGAATCGCTAATTTCGGATCTCACCTGTCTCCCCTCCCGTCTGTTGTTGCCTCTAAAAAGAAAGAAAAATGAGAAAGCAATCGTGCTGGAACTTTGCTGAGTGTGTTCTCTGAATTGCAGAGAGGGCATCGGGGAGAAAAACAGAAATCTGAGCCTTTGATGTAGCATTTTCCCACTAATTAAAATGATCTCAAGCCAAGCACAGTCCTAATCACCCAGACAGCTGACGCACGAAGCTGGGAAAGCGGAGCAATGCATAAAGCATATTTCTAAAAACGCATGTAGCCATCAGTTCGGAGGGTCCCTGGCTGCTGCCTTTCATTTCAACGGCCCACACTGCTGCGGCCTGCGGCTACACACGCACACACACACACACACACACACACACACACACACACACATGCAAGCACCTGCATAGATGTATGGTGTAAAGCGCACCTCCGCAGAAATACAGCCTACACTCATGGACACGATGCAATTATCCGTTACATCAGCCAAGTGAGTCATAAACTGAACTGAAAATATAGATTTTCCTCTCACTGTGGTTAAAAAAAGGATTTTAGATATCTTACATACCTTTCCTCTCTGAATATCTTATCTACCTCAGAATTTGTTTGAAACCTTGTCAGAATCAAACACAAAACTGTGATAAAGGAAATCTGAGTTTGCTTAGTCTAAGCATCTTATTTTATAGCAAAATCTTGGGGTAAAATTAAAGATAACAATTTTTTCATTCAAATTCAGTCTGAAAGGTATCATGGTTACCACAGTACAGGCAATTCAACAAGAATGATACTGCACTAGTGTTTGTCCTTTGCTACATACAGTGCCCTCCACTAATATTGGCACCCTTGGTAAATATGAGCAAAGAAGGCAGTGAAAAATTGTCTTTATTGTTTAACCTTTTGATCTTTTGTTCAAAAAAACTCACAAAAAATACTCTGCTCTCATTGATATCAAACAATTGCAAACACAACACAAGTTTATCAAAAGAAATATATGTGTGCCACAATTATTGGCACCCCTATGAATTCATATGAGAAAAATATATTTGAAGTATATTCCCATTGATATTTTACATTTTTTAGTACACCTGGGTGACTAGGAACAGGAAATTGTTCAACCATGACTTCCTGTTTCACAGGGGTATAAATATGAGGTAACACATAGGACAAATTCCCTTAGTCATTCATAACAATGTGTTAGACCAAGGAATATAGTTGTGATGTGTGGCAAAAGGTTGTTGAGCTTCACAAAATGGGAAGTGGCTATAAGAAAATATCACAAGCACTGAAAATGCCCATTTCCACCATCAGGGCAATAATTAAGAAGTTCCAGTCAACTGGAAATGTTATGAATCAACCTGGAATTGGACGTGTGTCTATATTGTCTCAACGCACTGTGAAGAGGATGGTTCGAGTGGCCAAAAAATCTCCAAGGATCACAGATGGAGAACTGTAGAAGTTGTGTCTTGGGGTCAGAAAGTCTCCAAAACTACAATCTGAAGTCACCTCCATCACCACAAGTTGTTTGGAAGGGTTTCAAGAAAAAAGCCTCTACTCTCATCCACAAACAAACTTAAGCGTCTTCAGTTTGCCAGACACTACTGGAACTTCAAATGGGATCGGGTTCTATGGTCAGATGAAACCAAAATAGAGCTTTTTGGCAATAAACACCAGAGGTGGTTTTAGCGCACACAGAGAGGTAGCCATATGGAAAAGTACCTCATGCCCACGGTTAAATATGGTGGTCCTGCCATGGCCATCCCAGTCCCCTGACTTGAAACCCATAGAAAACCTGTGGGGTAGGGTGACCATACATCCTCTTTTTCCTGGACATGACCTCTTTTTCGGACCTTAAAAAAGCGTCTGGCCGAGATTTCTAAATTTGAGAAAATGTCCGGGATTCGGCTTTCATTATTCATTTCATTATGATGTGCTCATGGTCTAATACTGCATCATGTGTGCACATATTTGAATTACTTTAACCCCTCTCTGTAATTCCCACCTTCTCACACACCAGTTGGTCGATTATTAAAGGCTTGCAGCAACTATTGGCCAATCATTAGCCTACTCCCAGCGAATGCATGAAGGTGAAGCGCTGTTGTGTATGCAGTCCCCCCACTCCCACCCCACCCCCCCCAAAAAAGTTGTCCTCTTTTTGAAAAAAACAACAACAGAATATCATTGCCCTACCTGTGGGGTGAACTGAAGAGGAGAGTCCACCTCGAAATTTGAAGGATCTGGAGAGATTCTGTATGGAGGAAAGGTCTCAGATCCCTTGCCATGTATTCTCCAACCTCATCAGGAATTATAGGAGACTCAGAGCTGTTATCTTGGCAAAGGGAGGTAGCACAAAGTATTGACTAAAAGGGTGCCAGTAATTGGTGCACACTTATATTTAAGTTATAATATAGTTTTTTTTTTTTTTTGGATAAACCTGTGTTGTGTTTGCAATTGTTTGATATCCATGAGAGCAGAGTATTTTTGAACAAAAGGTGAAACAATAAAGACAATTTTTCACAGCCTTCTTTGCTCATACTTACCAAGGGTGCCAATATTAGTGGAGGGCACTGTATGTTCACTGCATAATTGGTGACACTAATAAGGCATTTGATGGATAAGTAAACTGGAATCATTCCTGGAATTATTTCTAACATCTGTTTGTGTATATAGTGTACAAACTCTTCAATATTAAATGCCAGTTTCCTTTAGCTGCTATAAATAAGGCTAGGTATTTTGCCTTGTTTCCAATGGGGAGAAAAGAAGAAGAAGAAGAAGAAGAAGAAGAAGAAGAAGAAGAAGAAGAAGAAGAAGAAGAAGAAGAAGAAGAATGCTCTCAGCTACAATTTCATGGTTGCCAGAGCCGACAGCGAGTAGGTGAGTAAAATGGCCTTTTTCCGGGTTCACTTAGCAGGAGAGGCTAAGAGGCGATTCTTGTTTTCATTGTGTGGTTACTGCTAGATGAATCTCAACATGCTTTTGACAAAATGCACATGCATTCACTCCGGTAAGCTCCTAGTGCATTTTTACACCTCTGCAGGTGTGGAGAGGGAAAATCTGTAGGTACTTCAGTGTAACTCAAAGGGGATTTAGGGCTGAGTGCATCAAATGAACACAGTACCTTCAAACTGCAAGCATTTGATAATCTGTTAAGAGAGAACCACTGCTGGGGTTTTAAAAGCCTTCCCTATGTCTGTGTTTTTTCTCATGTGCTCAGAATTTTTTCACTTCATGCATATTTTAGTGCTCATGAAACTGGAAGCTCAAGCACTGGAGGCATTTGTGTAAAAAGTCTACAGATGACAGCTGATAGTCACCTACTTATGGGTGTCCGTTTTTTTTTTTTTTTTTTTTTTTTTTTTTTGAGGTGGAAAACATCCATAGCTGATAAAGCATGTTTAAAAGCTATGGACAAGGACAAGTCTGATTGCTTGAAATTCATTTCGACAAAGACGTACTGCAGAAATCAGGAATACATCAGAGATGAATTTGGTTGCAGTTTCTTCAAGCATAGTCACATTCAGGATGAATGAGGGCAATATTTATAGTTTTACTGAGGGGACTCAGTGTCTCCACAATGGGGCTGCAAGCTGAGAGGAAGTAGTGCAGAAGGCCAGTGAAATGGAGCATTAACCATTCTGGCACACACACACACACACACACACACACACACACACACACACATAACCTGCAAACACTTGACAGATGCATGTACTGAGGTATTGGCTAGTTTTGCGTTGGAACACAGACAAATCCAAGAATCACACTCCAGGAAAAACCCTAAGCACGCGCACTCACACACTTACCTATTACTGTCTTTATAAGGGTTTTTCACTCGGTCACTAAATGTACTGTAGTAGTACTATAGTACATATTTTCTCACAGGGATCTGCCAAATGTTAAAAAAATATATTTTCACGAGTTTCTCGCAGAAGAGAGATGTTTCTTCACCAAGCAGACACCAATAAAACTGGAATTCATTCATTATTTTCTTAAGATATGGTATTAAAACAGGTTGTAGATCTATTATTCAATAACAGCCTTCCTTCAAAATACTACTACTACTACTTCTACTAATAATAAAAAACTTTCATGCCGAGAGTTGGACTTGTCAAATATTAGAATTAATAGCCTACTAAACCTGAGAGTTTGGTGAAAATCTGAATTAAGCCAATATCCACACTTAAATGTCCGAATGTTATATAGTAGTCCATTTTATATTAGCCATGTAGTCATATAATATGCAATAAAAATTATTGCTATCGAATATAGAGCATCTTTTTTATGCTTTGTCTTGTGTTCCCTCATTACAAGGCATTATCCTAGCTAGTTATTAGCAAGAATAATGTCTAGCTATTGGTAGTATGTCTATGCACCTACTTTTTAGCTAGCTAGCTGTAATGTTAGCTGCATGTAAACTGACTCCCATTAGGTTTGGGGATCAACCTCATTATGGGATCATTCTGCAATTTAGGTAGAGTGCGTTCTTTGTTCACGTGCTACAAACATGTACACATGCTGCAGGAGATGAATAAGATTGCTGTTTTATTCTGGTTTTGAGGACTTGTCATGCTTAAAAGTGAAATCAAAGAGACAGGAGAAGGGATTGTGTAGTAACAAACTCCAGAGGGATGCCAAGCAATGGCATATGGATCAAATTAGTCATATTGACAATGTGGATTCATACGAACTCCCAAACATAGTTGAGTAATGCTCTGCATATGCTACCTCCTCTTACATTTCCAGACATCTTTTCATATCTGGTGTCTGACTTGAGTGCCTATTTTTCTGAGCAATTTAAAAATTCACTCTAAGCCCATATACAGTTTGGAAATGAGTACAGGACCTACAGATCTACCAGAAACCAGTCGTTTCAACCAAATTATGCAGCTAACTTTATAATGTCCTCAATGTTCTCCGGAGTGACTTGTTATTTATTCCTTTTTCCCATTAAAATAATTTTTGAGAAGAAATAGAATAAATAGAAACAGGTAAATAGAAACAGACCCATGTATTATCCTGTATTATCCACTGAAATGTGGAATATACCAATATAGTGTCTGCCTTTGCCTTTCTAGTTTTTACACTCCATTGCACTTTTTTTTTTTTTTACACAACAGTAATGACTCAAACGCTTAGTACTCAAACTCAGTTAGTATGAAAACACGTCTACTATCTGCCTAGATGACTGACCAACCCTAACCCTAACCATAAAAGCCGATTACCTATAAGACAGTGCGCCATGACATCATATTCCCGAGCTTCAAATTTGTTGTCATAATCAGATTTGATACTAACTCCATTTAAGTATGTCTATTACTCTTAAACACTAAATAAATCAAGTAACTGACTAGAGTGCGTAATGATGATATGGGGATGATGCATTATGTTATGCATTGACTTGTATCGTGTGGCTCAAATTAAGTTCAAACAGTGTAGCAGTAGGATACGTAATTAGCATTATTATAGCTACAGTAGCTAGCATAACTAGCTGACTAGCTAGCTCACCAGCCTGTTTTTGTGAGCAGATATGATTATGTGTTGTAAATCTTAGCCTCCCTTTCATTTGCCCCTACCAACATTCAAGACTAACCTACACCCATAGTGTAGAACCCAGAAATGCAAAAATGGTCTATTACTGAAAGGCAAAATCCGGTATTTTGCTAAAAAATTGCATTCTGCGATTAAATGAATCTGGAGATCACTCCCAAAAAAAACTATTCTACAACAATCAGCTTTATAGAAGTCATGAGCAGAACAAAGATTGTCTTATGACCAGAGTGTGGTCATCTAATTGCCTCATTCACAGGAGACTTGGCGCACATGCCATCGAGCCCTGCCAACTGTGCCAGGCTACAGTCCCCCGCCTTGTTAACCAGCCGGCTGCAAAATGTGCTCGTTATTGTGAATTACCAGGGATTAATACAGAGCCAGTGCCCTATCATTAGAGCATCCTTTTCAGATTCATCAGCAAATGGGAAGCCAGGCAATACAGCCTTGACAGAGCCTCCCTTAACTGTTGAGATTTCCATTTGAAGTGCAAATGCTTGTCACTGTGGCATTGTGTCCTTTAATTAATTTTGTCGGACTGCACTGTGCAGAACATGAAATTACATTTAAAAGGCTTCAGAATGGCCTGACTTACCTCAGTGAATGTCATGAAATATCCAGGTGTTTTTGGTTATGGATGCTACACCAAACTCTACGCTGTTGCAGGCAGGGGCGTTTTACAAAGGGGTGACCAAGTTAGAGCCGATGATCCAAAAGTGGTTTATATAACATTTGTATAACATTAGGCGACAACTTATAAAGTATGCTAGTGTTACAAATTCAATATCATTAGCTAATTGTAGCTAATAACGAACTGAAGAAATCCAATGGTCATTGGGGTAACATCTGTGTTAGTCAAAGTTGTTCATTATATGACACTGGTAAGCACGTTGACTACTACTACTATTACTATTACTACTGATAATAATCCCAAGCCCAAGTTCAGCAACTGACGTCAAATCAAAATGGCTTCTCACAGCATGAACAAAGTAAACAATGTAGCACTGATTACTTTTAAATGAGTTATGCTGTATGTACTAGTATTTGGTGTAGATCAGTCATCATATAGACATACAGGGTATTCATTTGTTAAAGCTGTAACACTGCTTATACGGTTCGCTGTTTTGAGGAGGTAAATATTCAGCACTCATTACCGTGTCTTTCTTGTTGCTAACCAGCACTCATTCTTGTTGCTATCCAGCACTCTTTACAGTGGCTTTCTTGTTGCTATCATGTTTTTCCCCCCCACACAATACAGCTCAGTGAGTTCCCACTTCCGAGTTAATTCAAATGCACCATTAGGACATTTCAGGATTAATTCATCTTACAAGCATGAAGAGCTGTCAAAGTACATGCAAACAGAGGACACAGTTCTGCTTGCTGTGAATAAATTTGACATTTGATGATGCTAATCCTAGCACCTTAGTGGCAAATCAGGCATTAAATGACAGGGATATGCATGCTAACTGGAATTTAAAAAAAGAAAAGAAAGTATGAGTAATATCTAGCCTACTACAGTTTATTTATTTATTTTTTTAAAAATCAATCCATAAAAGAGACTGCAAAACATACCCAATGGACCTGTCAGTTACTTGACATCTTTACATTAAGATAAGAAAGTTAAGGAGTGAGCACAAGGCTTATAGTGGGGAGATTAGCAGCTTTTACCAACGTTTTCCGAATGGGAAGGGAAAGGAGAATGCTCAGCCATCTGATCATAATAGTATGTCTTATCATTTATTTTTACCTTGTGGGAAATGTACACAGATGTCCAAAGACATATGAAGGACACTTCAAACAAGAAGTGTGTAATAACTATTCATATACAGTGCACGTATGAAGTATGGAATAGACCCTTGAACCTGTTAGGCCATGTTGAGGCAGGGGGGGAAAGACGGCATCAAGGGCAAGTATCCTGCTGTGGGAAAAAAACAAACAAAACAAAACAAAAAAACACCTGATGCCCTTTACTCGCTTGTGCATCAGTTTGCAGTAGTTGTGATAGCACTAGTCAGTACTTAATTTGTACCGGATCATTCCAGAACAGGATTCAATGCCTCTCGGATTTATTTACCTGGATCTGTCACCTTTTTTGTTCAATTAAAATAAAATCAAGTCAAGTAATAATAATAAAAATCATTTAAATGAATGATTATTCTTTATGTATCACCTTTCTTCCAAAAGTGCAGTTGGCTCATTTCCATGATGACCAACTCATAGTTAGTAATCATCTTGGTATACAAGCTTTATCAGTCACACTTGCTCACGCATCATGGATATAATGAAAAAAAAAAAAAATGCAGGTAGCAAAAGTGATGGGGCAGAAAAACGCAAGGGAGGAGATGTTTCTGAAACTTATTGCCCCATCACTCATAGAATTCATCCCGGTGACGTGTTTTTTTTTTTCTTCTTTTTTTGGATTTCTAAAGGACACAGAACTGCCACAGATGAGCAGAGCAAATTGCGATATTGAGAGGAGACTGCAAGTTAAGTGACTGTGTGCTGGATAAGTAGGCAAGCTAAGAAAGTATTTTTCCACTGATATGACTATTTGTGGCGTTATATTTGTGTTATGTCATGCACTTTTGTAAGATCCAGTGTTCGGAACAAAATGATTTGTTGTGAGGTTGAATGCATATTATATGCAGCTGACTTCTCCAGTTCTCCCACAACATCACTGAAATGTCCTTCATTGTACTGTGGTTATCATACCTACATTATTGTCTATTAGGTCTATGTGACGGCTTCAGCATTACTGCATCATGTGGAGAGCTTGGAGCACTGTTGGGTCTATGTTTGTCAGGACCAGAGAAATTCATTGTCTTCCTGACAGATATTATTTTTAATCATCCATTCACCACAGCAGAAAAGAAGCTTCTACACCAGAAGGAATTGTCTTGGCTGTTTTATCTACTCTAATGGAAAGCTTTTAGTTGATAAAGGAAGGATTTTGCAGGAATTAGGATGCCACACATTACAAACAGAATCATAGCACATGCGTTCTAGGAATCTGGAATAAAAAAATAAGAAAAAAAATAGGCTCTGTCAATTTGAGTGGTAATATTTCAGCCTGAACGGACTCGAAAACAAAAAATAAACACATTATTTCCATTCACCGTGCAAGGGACAGCAGAATAGATTTTCTTGTGCAAATATTACAGCTACACTAATATTGATAACAGTTCAGAGGATATCAGGGCGAATCTGTTTATCGAGATGTCTCTCTCTGTTGATGTCCCCACACGTGTAGGCCATTTGTTTAATGGCTAATTGGGCAGAATACTCCATTTCGTATGAGCCAATGAAATATTATTATTTTCCCCTCAGTCACCGTGAATCGAAGAAGATGAATTTGTTTTTTCATCCGATGGGTCTGTTATCAACAGCGGAGGCGGCACTCATCGGGTCCGCGTGCGTGCATTATGGAGATTAGCGTGCAGCATTGCACATCATCCCCCGCATTTAGTAATGGATTGTTGTCATTACGGTGCAAGAGCACTATTGCGGGCTGCAGCTCTCACAAGTACTTGAGCAGCCGCGGAGCCCTGCTGCTGCATTACTGAATTTTTCATTTGGCTGGATCTGTGATGGTGAAGATGAACTGCGGATTTTCAAGCAGTATGAAAACGTGTAGCTAAATAGAAATGCAGATGGGCTGTCTTCACAGTTCGGACTGTTGTAGAATGATCTGAATGATGTGCTTTCTTAGAGGTTTGGATTGAAAGCGCTTTCAGTGGCCAGAGCAGGATGGTTTACTCATGGATCATCAGTTTATGCTTTGTATTGTATTCAGAGCAGTGATGGAAGGAGGGGGAGGCCAAGTGGGAACAATGAGCAGCCTTAATTTGCTATCACCCCCTTCTTGTTCCCAAGAGTGCACTTACTGATGAGATAGCCCGAATTTCTCTTGGACTTAAAATGCCATCATGGACCTAAAAGGACAAAGGTTCTCGGGATTCACCCTGAGAATGCCACTTGTAATGCCTTCCTCAAATTGCTGGTCAGAAATGTCAATTGAAGACAAAAGTGCTTTCAGGACCGTCAGGATGGGTAGACCGCGTTGCTGCTTTTTTATATTTGTTCTTTAATCTCTCTCGCTCTCTCTCTCTCTCTCACTTACTCTCTTTCTCCTTAACTGTGGGCGTGCTGCTGTGCTTTTTGTGGCAGGGGGGTGGAACGTGTGAGCGAGAGAGAAAGAATGGTGCAAAATAGTTGGCGCTTGATAGAGTCTGGGTCTGCAAGAGGGAGATAGAAAGGGAATGAATGAGAGAAAGATTGCAGGCAATGGAGTGACAGCAAAAGCAAGAAAGAAAAGAAAGAAAGACAGAGAGAGAGAGAGAGAGAAAGAGAGAGAGAGAGACAGAGAGGAAAAGAAAGAGAGGGAGAGAACCCCATAAATCATGTGGTGGTGCAAATGCTGAATCAGGAACAGGAGGTAAGGTTGATTGTGCCTGGGAGAGACAATAAACCCCGTAATCATCCGTCTCTGCTGCACAAGCTTGGCAATTATCTGCCCAAAGCTGACCAGCGCCTTGCAAAGGGCAGAATCTATCTCACTTCTCTCTCCCACTACTTCTCTCTTTTTATTTGTCTGCATAAACATGAAAAATATATTCATCACCAGGCTAAGTATAAGTTGTGGACAAGCTAACCACCGTAAAAAATAAAGACAAAGGACCTGATGCAGTAAGCTGTTTGCAAATTTTCAGCGCAATTAAGCTGGCATTCTGCATGAGAAACCCTGTCTGTTATGTATAAAACGCACATTTTAAAAACTGTGTGCAAGGGAACACACATCTATATACATTTGAAGGAGGATCACATAAAGTTAAGCTAAAAGAAAAATTGGAGAAATTGGAAGTATGAGGTTTAATGTACTAAACCTAGTTAATCAGCAGTAGCCAGTTGTGTGTGTGATTTGTCCATGTCCCACAACCAGGTGTTAAATAGTGCTAAGTGTGTTTCTTAGAGCGGTATAGCCAGTGTTGCCAGGTGTGTTTAATTCTTTTTAATTCTTATAGATATTTCTTATTTATGACAAAATACAATTATGTATTAATACAAGACCATTTTACCACCATGGTAAATTGGTAATTATTTTGGGAAAAGAGTTTGAATTATGGGAACCTTGGTCATAGAACATTTCCTCACATCAAACAAATACATTGGTATTTGATATTTGTGCCAATTCAGTGTTACAGGAGCCACAGCTGACTGCATGAAAAATTAAATACAGTTTAATTTACAGCAATTTTTTTCTTTAGGATAACACCAATTTGGAATCTGTTTGCATAATGTTTACTTGTTCTGACATGAGAGTCTGTATTCAATAAGAACGCATTTACCTCGTCATTACTGAACTTGCATTTCCTCTTTAGTCCTGAGTGTAATGACGACTCAGTGGTTATTTCCACCACTTCACATTGGCTTTTAAGTCACAAAATGCAGAACACATTTAGTAGGCTGTTTGATTAGCTGCAGCTTTAATAAATCCAACATTAATGTAAGACATATTGCAGACATATCGAGTCAGGTTTTGTGCTGCTGATGTACAGACATTGGACCCTGAAGATCTTGAAGCAAAATGGCATGTTTCTGGAGAGCATCTAATGTCTCAATATAGTTTGCCCCTGATAGCGTAGCCAGAGACCTTCAAGGACACCACTGTGGTTGTTCTGATTCTGACTAAGATAAGGCTTAATCTTAAGTACTCCTCCTACAATCTCCTCTCTCCACTGTCCTCTTCATGCTGCGGTAGCTGTTAAAATAAAATGGCAGCTGCCTTTAATGTCTGTCAAATGGAGATTTCCTGTATGAGCCCTCGACCCTGGTGGAATTTGCTCTAATAAACACTCAGAGACTTTCTGTGATGTAGGTATAAAAACACAAATGTACCAAAATGCAGTCTCTTATCATGCAGATCCATCCTGAACAAGCGACTGCTTTTTCAAGTGGGTAGGAAAGTGCTGGCTTAAAAGCTATTTATATGAACCCAATGCAAGAAGATAACCAAAGTGATGGCGTGATAATTAATCAACTCCATTGACTGAGTGGAAAAGGCAAATGGACAAGAAACACTTTTTCTGCCATTCCAATTCCAGATAAATGGTCAATTTATGTTGAAAGATGAGGTAGGGAATATAAAAAGACACAATTCTTTTCTAAATTGAAGATGTTTTCCAACCTTAAACTTTGTAATAGGTTCACAGGGGTTCTTGTGAATAAAACAGATAGAGAGATGTATTATTATTATTATTATTATTATTATTAATATTATTAGTTTTTTTTTTTTTTTTTTTTTTTTTAAATAAAGCCATACAGGTTTCAAATGAAGGTACTATGAGTGTAACACAATGCCACCTGTATCTGTATTTCTTTAATGATCCAAATATTAATATCTGTATCTCTATCTGTATTTTGATTTAAGCTTGAATTGGACGTGGCCTTAACCCTGTCAGCATGGTCTGTGAAATCTGGCTCTTACAGTTCTTCAGCCTCATATTGCATGAAAGATGTGCTAAGCACTGTTTTTTTTGTTGTTGTTGTAAATCCTTCTCATGGGGTTATTTTTTTGTTTGCTTGTAACTTCTCACAATATTTTGTAATGAATTTAGTTGGTTCAATCTCCCAAAATTAAAAAAAACAACAAAAACAGTAGCCTAATTTGGAACCCTGACCAGGCAGCTACCAGGGACCGCTGCACATTCACATTAATGAACTTTTTCCCCCCTTGCTTCATAGATGATTGCTTGCTCACATTTGTGTTTAAGTAAAAACCTGCCACTCATGCTACTTTTTACTGCATCTTGCAGAATCCCAGTCCAGATACACACCTCTAATCTTTCTAGCAAGATTTGTTAGAAAATAAAAAGTGCACCTCCTATTCATGTCTGCATTTGTATCCCTTTAGAACAACAGTTGTCTGTTCAAAACAAATTATGTATTTCTATTTTGTTACATCCCTAGAAAGTACTGAAATAAGGTACAGCAGAAGGATCAGCTTTGTTGCCCCTATAATTAAAATAATCAAACTGCTGTCTTAAATAGATTTTCATATTCTGGGAGGTCAAAAATATAATAGATCAGGCATCGACATTGTATAAAGAGCAAAACCCTCTTGGTACGCATTGTAATGAGCATATTTTGGCACAGGCGAGTCATTTAAACCCTCGCGGTTGAATTTATAAATTAACTTCTACTTCACAGTTCAATATTGCATGCTAAGTGTAATGTTTGTGTTCATAGCGTTGAATAGTGAAGATCTATCTCATAGCATGTACACACTTTTTGGTCTCAATTACCAGTTCATTCTCAGTTTCATTCAAGATGTATAAAAAAAGGTATGAAGGTTACAATTATGGGGCTAGTGCTCATGCTTCTTCTTACAACTTTATTTGTACTGGTCACAGATTTGCCTCAGGCAGCTTGCCGCAATGCTCCATCTCCTGAAGCGTCTTTAAAATGGAATATTTAGGCTACATAGATAGATCTGGATAGATCTGAAAACTGCATTTTTGTTTTAAAACGCTCTCCGTCTACACCGAGGTTTTCCAAAAAATTGCTCGTCCTGAAAGTCTGAAAATGCTCACATCCTTATACTGCGCATGTGTAAAAACACAAGGAGCTTTGGCCTGTGTCATTTCCATCAGGTGTTTATTTAAAAATGCAATCTGAAGGTTGTACAAAGTGACATTAATCTTTAACAAAACTATCAAACTGGATAGCAGGCACAACAACTGCAGTACAACATCGTCTACTGTTTGTTTGTTTCGAGTTGAATGGGTCACATTACTGCCTCACATGACTAAAAATAATTTTTTCTCAGTCCACACTACAACACAAAAATGCAGTTTTCAAATTTATCTGGATTAATGTAGATGTAGCCTTAAACTTTCAAATCACTCAACTCATTGCAAAGCCTTCCTCCTTACCATGTGTTCATCTTTTGCCCTTCTAGCCCAGGTTTATCTTTTTATGATATCTATTTATGACTCCGTGTTGCTTTAAAACTTATGCCTTTGCATTCTACCTGTGTGTCTAATATGTGTGTGTGTTTTACAGTATGATATTAAAACAAAATCCATCCACATCACATTGCGTTATCCAATTTGTACAAATTTCTAATGAGATCAGGTCGTAACTTTTCCACTAGGAAAAAGTATAGTAAAAATTGTAAAGATTATGACTTGCATCAGTCATAGGTGCAATTAGGACACGTTGCTTATTATACAGTTTAGATACAATTCTAAACTGACACAAACTGTGCAGAAATGTCCATCCTTCGTCCCTCACCATTTTTGCCACTGAATGAATTATCAGAATATTTAAATTATAATAATTATTTAAATGAAATGGTGCTACCGGAGGTATCATTGATGCAAAGGAATTTGACGGAGCTTCAGTAAACAGCACACCTGCTTCATCAGTAAAGTCTGCTGTGCTGTAATTTAGTGTGGAACGTTACAGGAGACCAAATTAGTGCAGGTGGTGTGTGGGTTCTTCCAGAGAAAACTCATAAAGTGATAAAAAAATATTCCCTGCCGTTCCCTCAGTGCTCTTCTGAATATATTGAATATACACTGAATATTTGAGCAGCTTGATCCTATCTCTGTCACTCACATCAACCTAATCTTATAAGAATTTGAAAAAACTGTTTGAAATTAGATGATTTCACTGAAATAAAGTTAAAGTTAAAAGCTAAGTTAAAGTAAAGTTAAAAGCTAAAATAAAACTTGCACCAAACTTAAAAACTTACCTGTCTTCAACTTTTAATGAGCTTATATGTGTAACGACTGAACTGACAGGTTCAACTGAGCACACATATTGTATACACCAACACAGTGACACGTGTCACGTCACACCTACCGATTCAGACCAATTTAAATAAAACAAGTTGAATAAAAAGGGTAAGGTTAGGTTTGGGGCGGGGTCAGCACTGATTTCATACAAATGAAGTTGAACTAAATCCAACCACATCAGTCTGACTTGTAGGAATATTAATTTCTCATCAGATCAGGTTGATGCAATGCCTTAGCTGGTGCTGGTCCACAGAAGCAGGGAACATTTTTAGGAACTGGCTCAAAATTGGTTTTTGGGTCAAACAACTGTAACATCATATGTAGGGGATTCTGTTTTGTGCTTACAGTTTTAGGGTGCTTTCACATATTCAGCATTTAGTCCATTTGATTCATATGCTGGTGTGTTTCCTTTGTGGTGAATTTCATTTCGGCAGGTGATTACACTTATTTTGTGGACCAAAACAACCAGCTCAAGAGGGCCAAAGTGAGGTGGTCTTGCTGCATTTCCAATCGAGCTGTAGAGTGATTCGCCTGCAGTGAGAAAACAATTCCACCTAGAATTGACCCACATGCAGGAAGTGAAACAAACATGCTATGTATTTTGGGTTGTGGGACAATTTGCTGAGTTGCTAAACTGACCCACGAAGCACAAACTGAGCAAAGGACAGTTTATTGTGCACTGGCTACATGTTGTCCATGCTTGGGTGATTTGTGTGATTTCTACATGCACTTGGTAAACGTTTGTTTATCATTTGTCATTATGTATTTCATAACCTTGTTTCTGACAAATGAATAAAAGCGTATATTTTCAACCCTACACATGCCTTAGCGTAATTAAAAAAAAATAAATAAATAAAAAATAATAATATGAAGTGTGAAACCAAACTGAACCAAAGAGGAAATGAGCCAAAGATATCACTTTCACTCTGATTTATACTTAACAAACAGACTCAGAGATGTGAAAGTGCCCTCCATCCTTCTTTTATACACATACAGTGGGTATAGAAAAGAATCACCCCCCTTTAAAATAATCACATTTTGTTGCTTTTCAGCATGAAATGAAGACGGACACATTTTTTGTTTTATCCAGCTGTATTTACTCAGTGCAACTTATAACATCCAAGTGAAAGATATAACACCAACATGTCAGAAAAAAAACAAAAAAAAAACAGAATCACTGAGTTGGAAAAAGGATCACCCCCTCCTAAAAATGACTTGTAAACACTATAAGGTGTAGCTAATCACCTTCTCAATGGCACACAAAGCCATTCGACTTTCAACTGTGATCATTTTGATTAGCTCAGCATGAAAAGAGCTCTCCTGGAGCATTTTGTAGTGCAACTGAAGCAAACAATCAACTATGGGTGGCAAGGCACTGTCAAAAGATCTCTGGGATAAAGTTGTGGACAGGCACAAGCCAGGAGATGGATACAAAAAAATTTCAAAGGCTTTATCAATGCCTAGAAGCACAGTGAAATCTATTATTAAGAAGTGGAAGGTATTTGGTACAACACAGACCCTCGCTGGATCAGGACATCGCTCCAAACTGGATGAAAGAGCCAGGAGGAAACTGGTCAGAGAGGCTACCAAGAGGCCTACAGCAACTCTGAAGCAGTTGCAGGAATTTATGATAGAGTGGTCATTGTGTGCATATGACAACAATATCACAAATTCTCCACAAATGTGGCTTGTATGGTAGTGTTGCAAGAAAAAAGCCACCCACAACTGAGCTTTGCCAAAACGCACCTTGAAGATTCTGAGGCCACATGGAAAAAGGTGTTATGGTCAGATGAGACTAAAATTGAATTATTTGGCCTCAACATAAAGGATATGTCTGGCAGAAATCCAATGCAGCTCGCCATCCAAATAACACCATTCCTACAGTAAAGCATGGAGATGGTAATATCCTGTTATGGGGGTGTTTCTCTGCAGCAGAGACTGGAGCACTTGTCAGGATAGAAGGAAAATGTATGGGACAAAATGCCGTCAAATTCTTGAGGAAAATCTGCTGCCCTCTGCCAGAAAGTTGTCAATGGGAAGAAGGTTTACCTTCCAACATGACAATGACCCAAAGCACACAGCAAAACTGACCACACAGTGGTTAAAGGAGAAAAAGGTGAATGTCCTTGCATGGCCTAGTCAGAGCCTAGACTTAAACCCCATTGAAAATCTGTGGAATGACTTGAAGACTGCAGTCCACAAACAGTCACCATCAAATTTAACTGAACTTGAGCAGTTCTGCAAAGAAGAGTGGGCAAATATTGCAAAGTCTAGATGTGCAAAGTTAGTAGAGACATATCCCAACAGACTAAAGGCTGTAATTAAAAAAATAAGGCAAATTAAATGTTGGTGTTATATCTTTCACTTGGATGTTATAAGTTGCACTGAGTAAATACAGCTGGATAAAACAAAAACTGTGTCCGTCTTCATTTCAGGCTGAAAAGCAACAAAATGTGATTATTTTAAAGGGGGTGATTCTTTTCTATACCCACTGTTGCTGTTTTGGTTGTTTTATTTGTACTGAATATGAGCCTGCACAAAGAAAGTTTATACAGCAAATACCCTCTTTTCTTACATTACATTATATATAATTTGTATTTAATAAATAGCAAATACACAGAACTGTTACAGCTCATTAGAAGCCAAATGTGTCTCACTGCCTGATTATATCCACTATTGGAATAGAAATGGGATATACATGTACTTGTTCCTGAAATTGCAGCTGCCATTTTTCTTTCAATGGAACATTGATTCATGGTTTCTTTATGTATTTTCTTTATTTTTTAATTAATTAATTTCTTACAGTGGTGCAGCGGGTTTGATCCTAAGCTCGGGTTACTGAGTTAATTTCGAATTTTTTAAATATTATTGAACACTGTGTGCGTGTGTGTGTGTCAGGAAATGTGTTGATATCAAGTACCAGCTCCTGTATCAGTACCGGCACTGTGTCAACAAGAAAGCCATAAAAATCCCTACAAAGCACAAATCCACCAAGCAAATACACATGAATCCTGTCAACTTGTTTGACTGTTTTTCTGACATAGTGTGATACACAGATATAGTATACTGCAGTGCACATATTCACTAACAGCTTTGCTGCTATATTTCCTGGTGATGGGTGCCAGAAATTTTTCTTTACTTATAAGCTTACCTCCTAATGCAAAGCAGACGGTATTACATAAATCATCATTATAAATGTTACATTTCTCTGTGAATTTTTTTAAAACGAGTTCCAAGCAGAAACAGGAAACAGATGTATTACTTTGGCCTCCTGCTAGAGGAAAGCATGAGGAATGGGTGCAAAATCTATGCTTACAGCAAAGGGAAGAGCTGGAAGAAACAGGTACCAGCTGTGAAAAATGACACTGGCAATAAAGCATTACGTTTCACATACAGTGCCCTTCACTAATTTTGGCACCCTTGGTAAATATGAGAGCTGTGAAAAAGGCTATGAAAAATTGTCTTTATTGTTTTTTGATCTTTTGTTGAAAAAAAAAAAATCACAAAAATACTCTGCTCTCATGGATATCAAACAATTGCACGCAGAGGTTGTGCGTGTGTGAATTACCTGCATCTGTGCTGCATCTCTACTAATAATAAATCTGTGAGTTTAACTACTGTATGCAACAGTAACTGTATGTTACTATGGTTACCCTTGTTTATAGGCAGCGCATTAAACTGACTGGAACTACCTGTGCGTTATACAGTTTGAACTCACACCTTCCAGCCAATCAGAATCGAGTATTCAGACATACCATGGTATAATATAATAATATTCCAACCTTTAAACAATTTGAACTTTACATACTAACTAACAATCCAGAAATTTTCTGGATAGAAAGTCGTTACTTCATAAAACACAGCTTTGCTTTACATGAGTAATGAATAACCTAATTAAGATGCGTTAAAAAAAATAAATAAAATAAAATAAATAAATAAATAAATAAAAATACTGGTCAATATATAAGAAAGGAAGGTGACACATCTCCTTCATAACTACTGCAACAGAACTTTCTAAAACAGATTTGGATGTAAATACATTTGTATACTGTTTTAGCACTTGTAAATGCTAAATGAGATATTTCTTTATTTTTTGGCATGAAGAACATAAAGAATGTAACACCTTCCTTATTTTGAAAAAACATTCTGGAAAGATATGATTTGCATTGTTTTTATGTAAGAAAGCATAAGAATATTTAAATAGTGTTGTTAAAAGTGTTTTGTCAGTTAAAGCCAAATGTGTCTGGAATATACAGCTGTATTTACTCAGTGCACCTTATAACATCCAAGTCAAATATATAACATCAACATGCCAGAAAAAAAATGAAAAAATGAAAAATCAGAATCACTGAGTTGGAAAAAGTATCATCCCCTTGCTTTAATTTGCCTTAATTTTTTAATTGCAGCCTTTAGTCTGTTGGGATATGTCTCTACTAACTTTGCACATCTAGACTTTGCAATATTTGCCCACTCTTCTTTGCAGAACTGCTCAAGTTCAGTTAAATTTGATGGTTTCATCTGACCATAACACCTTTCTCCATGTGGCCTCAGAATCTTCAAGGTGCGTTCATGTGGCCTTTCTTGAGGAGTGGCTTTTTTCTTGCAACCCTCCCATACAAGCCACATTTGTGGAGAATTTGTGATATTGTTGTCACATGCACACAATGACCACTCTTTGTCATAAATTCCTGCAACTGCTTCAGAGTTGCTGTAGGCCTCTTGGTAGCCTCTCTGACCAGTTTCCTCCTGGCTTTTTCATCCAGTTTGGAGCGACGTCCTGATCCAGGGAGGGTCTGTGTTGTACCAAATACCTTCCACTTCTTAATAATAGAATTCACTGTGCTTCTAGGCATTGATAAAGCCTTTGAAATTTTTCTGTGTCCATCTCCTGACTTGTGCCTGTCCACAACTTTATCCCGGAGCTCTTTTGACAGTGCCTTGCCACCCATAGTTGGTTTGCTTCAGTTGCACTACAAAATGCTCCAGGAAAGCTCTTTTCATGCTGAGCTAATCAAAATGACCACAGCTGATCACATTTGAAAGTGAAATGGCTTTGTGTGCCATTGAGAAGTTGATTAGCTACACCTTATTGAGTTTACAAGTCATCCTTTTTCCAACTCAGTGATTCTGTTTTTTTATTAAAAAAAAAAATAAAACAAATTCTAACTGTTGGTGTTATATATTTCACTTGGATGTTATAAGTTGCACTGAGTAAATACAGCTTGATAAAACAAAAACTGTGTCCGTCTTCATTTCATGCTGAAAAGCAACAAAATGTGATTATTTTAAAGAGGGGTGATTCGTTTCTATACCCACTGTATCTCACAAGGACTCAATCAACAGTAAACAGCACACCTGGTTCATCAGTATGGACTGCAGTGATGTAATTTAGTTTAGAACATTGCAAAGCTTTACACTGCAAAAAGACTTTTAAAAGTATTCCTTGCTGTCACACTTGTAGCTTGAATATTTGAATATTCAAAAACCTGACTCTATCGCTATTATTCACACTGGACTGCTCTCACAAAAATCGCAACAATGGTTACAAGTGAGATGCTAGATTTCCCGGTATAATGACTTGTACCACAGGTCTGTCAAATTCTTGAATCTGATTGGTCAAACACTGATTCGGTTTTCTATAACAGAAGCTCAGACAATAGTGCCATGCTCCATGTAATCTAAGTGTAATAATAACCTGATGAAAAAAATTGTTATTTAAGAAAGAAAAATGTATCATTAACATGATGAAATTCTCTGTAAAGAGATGTTTATTTAACATTTTATGGAAGGAGTCTCCAGTGTCAGTGTGCCATTATTTTGTTTTATTAGCTTCAAGAGAAAGAAAAAAGGCTGGTGAGAGAATGACTGTTTATAACTGTTTATAATGTAAGTGACAACAGGAGCGTGTTTCCAGACATTCCACAATGTTAAATTTATCTATAAACTGGTTATTCCTGACATATCTAGTGCCTACTTCAAAACCTTAAGCATCTACAAATTTAACTTTATGGAAATGGATAAGCATTCACAAGCAAGATGCACTAGGATGTCTTTGAACTAGCAGATGAAAAACAACAACAACCACTTTACAATGGGTAAGCTGCTTTTTAAAGTTTACCTCCTCCTAAAAACCTTTCCACATACAGGTACACAGGGACACATAGCTAATACCAGCCAATGAGACAGTGACATTTAACAACTCTTTTTATCTAAAGTGATAGTGCTACTTTAAAGACTTCAAACTGTCATAAGCCTTCAGAGGCCTGGTCCAGTTATGTTGGTCCCAGTCCCATGACAGAGTCATCACTTTGAAACAGGTGCCGATTTGACTTTCCAGAGTGACAAGATGTCAACTGGAGTGCATCAATATCCGCTTTTAATCCTCTCCCGAGGCCACAGCTCTGGCTCTAATAGCAATTATCTTGCATTGTTGGCTATAGGTGAAATATACTGGATGGGCATGGTGCTTAGTAAAAGATATACCATGAAAATTTATACCACAGCGCTGTTCTCAAATCAGAAGTTCCGGCTAGTTCTGGCTGTAACTTAAATCACAGGTTTATATTAATGCACTCGTTCTAATACGCTACCATTTCTTTAGTTACAGCTCATTCACAGGGACTTGTGAAAATGTGTTTGATATTTAACTAATAAAATGATAATCATTGATATGGTGAAGATTTCAATTAGGAGATGTTATTTAAGATTTATGGAAGGAGTCTTGGTGTCATTATAGTTGCTTTAATGTAAGTGACAATAGGAACTAACTTGTCATGTTCCGTAACATTAAATTGTAACTATAAATGGTTAAAAAACATCATGTACCATTCAATAATAAATAAAATTGCAATCATTGGCAAAATGCAGGAATAAAACCCTTTGGGCCATACAATTAAAACGAGAATAATCCCTTCATCATTGCATCAGGCAACATCACACCACTGAGGTGGATTATTTTCCTATAACATCACGCCTTGTCGTATTTTATTTCTATGTGTTAACTTCTGCACTGTTGCTATGCTAAGCTATAGTCTTCTTTCTACTGCAATAATACATCATTGAGTTGTCATTACAATTGTCATTGCTTACACACTCTACCATTTCATCGACATTAAGCACAACACGCTACACTTCACAATGCCTGTATGTAATTGAAATGTAATTCCATGCATATTATATGGTAATAAATGCATTTCTTTCAAGGGTTTTTAAAAAAGGCTGTGCTGATAGAGGTGACCTTTGAGTGAAGGTTCTACACGAAACCCAGCCAACGCAGCTCTAAATTACATGCATTGATGGTAAAGTCTCCCACCTTTGTCTAATCTAATGGGCCACACATTATCTCAAAGAACCCTCATGAGCTGAAAGAGAGGTCACAGTGGCGCTCTCAGCCAACTGAACACAGGTTCTTCACAGCATTAATAGCCTCTCTTTTCCACCTGAGCTCCCGATTGTTGTGAAATGATATAATAATTCAGAATATTTAGTAATATACTGCAATCTAGCTTTCTCAACATCTGGACTGTATGAAGAAGAACTAAGTGTCTGTAAAGCTGCAATATGGGGTAGTCAAAAGGGCAAATTTTCATTAGCATTTTTGTTCAATAGCCAAACAAGTCTCATAGGAAAAAAAAAAGCATTCTACAATTTATTTGTAGCACCGTCTACATGATGAGTATCAACGTTCTGTCACTAGGACACAATGTGTCTGTTTTCAATGTATCACTATGCTTCGCTGTAGGTCACGTTCTGCACAGGTGCAATTTAACTCCACATCTCCATTACATTATTTGAAGACTGATATGTAATAAATACATTTACTTTTTCATACAATGAGCCTATTTTCATCTTTTGGTGGTATTTAAAGTATCGTTGAAATCAAAATTAGGGATTCAGTGCTTTTTGTACATCTCTTACTTGTCTCTTAGTGTTTTGGACACTAGCACCAGTGTATATCTAGAAATAAACATAAAAATGACTTTGGAGATATTCTCGTTTTAGTTTTATAGTTTGTCACATCCAAAAAAAAAAAAGGTTAATTTTTTTTTTTTGATGAGTCATCCTGTGCTAATCTTGTGTTCAAGACTAGTGTCTTGCTCTATAGAAGCAGCTTGTTTTTGGCTGCTTGTGTTTCTGCATGGTTTTCTACAGGGTGTCCCAAAAGCCTCAATATAGAAGGGGAATTAATAAAATTTCCCAAATGTTTCATACTTAGTTGATATTACATATATATATATATATATATATATATATATATATATATATATATATATATATATATTTTTCAGATAGCCTTTAAGAATGCCTTTGACAAAAGACGATATTATTCTCATGGCTCGATCGGGAAGCTGTCGCAAGGTTGCGATGGACTTTAAAAGGAAACATGGCAAGCACATCACACACGACACTGTTGCCAAACTTATTAACAAATTCAAAAAGACTGGAAGTGTTGTGGACCGAACGAGAAGTGGACGTCCACAAACATCCAGTGACAAACGCACAACCGACATGATGCTGGAAAAAATAGTCCCCTATGTATGTTGGAACACCCTGTATTTTCCGACTTCCCATGGTTGAGAGTAAAATTTCTGGGGTTGGAGTTTAAACTGTTTGTTGTTCTCCATACTTGACTAGCTCACTAAGCTACTGTCATGCGGGGTTTGTGGCATATCTCAAAAGCTGTTGGCTGTTGTGTAAAACAGTCACGCACTTCACCATGCCATCACTCTGACTTCCCGTTTCGAGGAAAATAAACGTCAACATATGGACTCAAATCACAACTCTGTAAAGCTGCTTTGTGACAGTGACCATTGTTAAAAGCACTACACAGATAAAATTTAATTGAATTGAACTTTCAAGCCTTTTCAAGGGGACTTGGAGACAAGAGTGTGACCCTTTTTTCTATGAGATATGCTGTTCATTCCTCATAACAAATCATTATCTTGTATGTTACTGATTTAAGCCTATGAGCTATGGAACAAAATAGGAATGAGACACAGTTCATATCACTCTTGCTTTTTAATGAAACCCCAGTTTAACCCTTTTTCTTCTCTATGAACTGCACTGAGATTTGACAGAGATATACAGATGATACTCTGATCATATACAGATCATTATGTTTATTCCATCACATAGTCTCTGCCGAAAATTCTATTAATGCAGTGGACAATTCTGCCATGCTAAATTATACAGTTTAATGCTGATGTTTCAGTTGAAAGTGGGTATTCAAGTATACACAAACAATTTTAGACCCCTACTTGGCTAATCATGTGTGAAATTGCCTCAATAAATGCCCATTGAGGTGATTAGTCTAATGTGTTTATGGGAATTTATGTGGCCAACAGTCCAATGGCAGAATTCATATCTATGATATGAAAGGACTTATCTTGGTCTGGTACTACACAAGTGAAATTTGGAGAACGCTTTATGCTGATGTTTAACTACCTTTCATGAATGTCATCAAATGTGTCAATGAGTCTGCATGAACTGAATTTTAAATTGTGACAGGACCCTGGATGATTCTGGACATCTATAGTTGAGCTACTAAACATCAACTACCACAATCTGGATGATCCAATTGAAAGAAAAAATGGTTGATAGCCTATTGAGTGTTTAAAGATGTTCTATTCAACATCAACAGCCATAAACTGTTAACATATTGTTTAGAATAAGTTGATAGGCTGGTTGATGACAGTCACCTGACAGTTTGTCGATAGATGGTTTGTTGACTTTTTATTGGATACTGAACTATCCAAATAAGATGTTCCCGAAATTTGAATCTATCACTTGGTGGAAATATTTCTTTGGGATTTCTCTTAAAATTGGGTCTGGGATTCCCTAGGGAAAAAAAAAATTACATTATAGTGATAGAGATCACAATCAAGTACAATCAAGAGTTGTTATAGTCATTATAGTTTTTATTTATTTATTGTAATTCAAATCTTAATTAAACTCATTCATTCATTGTCAGTAACTGCCTTATCCTGGTCAAAGTTGCAGTGGATTTGGAGCCTATCCTGGGAATACTAGGCATCATGCAGGAATACACCTATGGATGGGATTATGGTCCATAGCACAGCAGCATGCACAGCTATGTGTAAAATAGCATAGACAATCCACCTACCACCTTGTTTTTAGAAACTGGAGAAATTAGAGGTAACTCAAAAGGAAACACGGAGAACATGCCAAAATCTTCACCTTAGCTCAGGATCGAACTGGGGACACTGGAGCTGTGAAGCAACAATGCTGCACCCCTGTGCTGCCTAAACTAAACTCAGTAACTTAAATAACTCAGTAACTTAAGCATAAATGCCAACTTGACTCCAACTACAATTTTAGCAAAATTAACAAAAGTACTGTTAATATACTCAAATGGCTCCAGTAATATGCTGGTACATATTTGTGTACATTATGAATCAATATCAATATCATTGATTCATATTCACTAACCGTTTTATCCTGGTCAGGGTCACTGAGGTGCCAGTCCATCACAGGGCACCACACCCCTACACACACCCCTACACACACCCCTAGGGGCAAATTTATGTAAATCTAATATTATATATAATATTGCATTATGGGGTCCATGTTTGCTTTTACTGGAAGCAGTTAATGGCTAGAAAAAGTTTGACTTAAGAAACTCTTTTCTGTGTTATTAACAAATACATTTCCAGACTTACAGTCTCATTAAATAAAAGTCCTTAAACATTCTTAGTCATCAGATGATGCAAATGTGTTATTTCAGAAGACAGTGAGCTGTGACATTCCTGCACAAACATTGACAACGGCATTTCCATGTGTTGTTGCAAGATAGACTGCTGGTGAAAAAAAATAGAGATACACAGTAATCATATCAAAGTGATGCTTGAAGGTGTTTTCAAGTTTTGCAGTTAAAGCTGCGTGAGTCATCTGTACCCTTCCCACCCGTCCTGACAGATATTTCTCAGCAGCAGCAGCAGTGGTGCATTTGCCGCTGGTACTAAACCTAATCTTAACCCCCAAACCCATGGCAAAGCAATGACAAATCAGACACAACACATCCTACACAACACATGAAGGTGGTCACATCACTTACAAAACACTTGGAGAAGAGTGCTAAATGTCCAAATCTGAAAACATAACGTAATACAGTGCCTTGCATACCCTGCTTGAATCTTTTTAAATCTGCACAATAATATTTATATTCTTTATTTTTACAAATCAAAAGTGTAAAAATGATATGATTACACATGTAATCACTTATGCTGGGACTTCTACAACCAACAAATGTCTGCTTTTTTGTTTAATTAACCTTTATGTCATAGCAAAAAATATTTTGCACCTTCAAATGTCAGACATGTTAAACCAGTTTTACACTGTGCGATTTTTGTGCGTCTAAAGATTACTGTTTACCACGCTGTACAAGATAATCCAAATCCCAAATTCTATAACAGAATGTGTGATAACATGTGCTCTCCGTGTCAGATCATGTGATGACCTGCAATTAAAGGAAATTACTTTAATATGCTTATGCCATCAAGTGTGATCTGGGCTTGTGCAGAAAACAGGGTTTCAAATGGAATGTTCTTTATATTCTACTTTTCCTCACATAAACAAGAACTATTTCTTTGGTTGCTCACTGTAGGGAGTTGGTAGGTTATGTCAGTTAATAGCTGAAGGGAAACTGCATAAAGGACCATGCAAGAGGATTTGCAAGAGTTTGAAGATTAAATAAACTGCCCGAAGATCAAGAGCAGGGATGGATGCCTTTCAAGCATGATGGGATCTTGTACCACTTTATAGTCAAAGATGGCTAGAAGGAGACGAAAAGATGTCGTGGTGGCATCTTGCCAAGGACACAGCAAACGAGCTGCATGTTACATTGCTGAGACATAAATTGTGCATTTCATGCTGACGTTTGTGTTCTATCTGTGATACTGAGTAACTGCTTTGGATTATTCAGGAACTACAATTAAACACGAATGAATGATACAGGTGGTGATAGTTACAGGAATGTTAAATCTGGGCTCACTGACAAATCCTGGGAGTTTAAGGGGTTAAACACAAATCACAAATCACTTGTATAAGCTTGGACTGGATGCTTTTTAATCCACTTGTTTATAATTCTCAGACACAAATGAGCCAAATTGTACCAATGTGCCAATGTGCTTTAACGCTAATGTGAACAGCTTCCCACAGTTGTGCTAGTGCGTTCCAAATGTTTAAGGGACCTGCCGTATGTTTAAACCCTTTGATTTAAACTCACTCTCTACGAGGGAGAACAGTGACACAAAGGCCGTGTTTTTCAACCCAAAGCACTCGAGTTTAATTAATTGCTTAATTTGAAAGAAGAATGATGGTGTTTTCCTTCATGGGCGAAGGACTGGTTAAACAGCGTGCCATGGTTCAGCTACTACACAGACTGCAGTGTTGACACAGAAAGACAGCGCAGATGTTATGCAGTCTGAGTTGTCTGTACTGCTCTCTCTGCTGTCCAGAGAGACGGGAGAATTGCTGGCCAGGTCTCCCAAGGGCTAGGAAGAGTTCAAGACCTCTGTGTGATGAAGAAAACAAACCTCATACCCTATTGGTAGGTGCTTCCAGACAGAAGGCATTAGAGAGTGTTGTTCAGTTGTTCCTCTGAATGCTAATGGAAGATGTAAGGGGGATATGCTTCCTTTTATATAATACACATGTAGTCATGTAAATGTTTGAGGTATTGCATTATGTATTGATATGTTAATAGTTTGTAAAGGTTTGTACCTAATAACTGCTGTTATAATCAGGGCCATGGTAGTTTAGTGGTTAAGATAGTGGCCTACTGTTCAGAAGGTCATGAGTTCAAATCTCCTGAGTAATGCCCTTAACTCTTAACTGCTCAGTTATATAAAAATGAGATAAATGTAAGTAGTTCTGGATAAGGGTGTCTGCCGGATGCCATAAATGTACAGTGCTGTGAAATAGTATTTTCCTGATTTCTTCTGTTTTTATGTATATCTCATACTAAATAGTTTTAGATCCTCAAACAAAATACAACCTGAGTGAACACACAATACAGTTTTTATTTATAGATTTTCTTTATTGAAGCAAAAAAAGTGATCCAACACCTATCACCCATGTGAAAAACTAATTGCCCCCTTAAACTTAAAATCAGGTTGTGCCACCTTTAGCAGCAATAACTGCAACCAAATGCTTCCGATAACTGGAGATCAATCTTTCACTTTCTTCTGGGACTAGGACTTACTCCTATGCTTTGGATCATTGTCTTGCTGAAGCGGCAAAGCAGCAAAGCATCCCAACACCATCACACTTCCACCACCATTCTTGACCGTAGGTATGATGTTCTTTTTTGTGGGATTCAGTGTTTGGTTTATGCCAGATGTAACAGGACCCCTGTCTTCCAAACAGTTCCACGTCTGATTCATCAATCCACAGAACATTCTCCCAAAAGGTTTGAGGATCATGAAGGTGTGTTTTGGCAAAATTCAGATGAGTCTTAATGTTCTTCTGGGTTAGCAGTGGTTTTTGCATTGCCACTCTTCCATGGATGCCATTTTTGCCCAGTGTCTTTCAGATAGTGGAGTCATGAACAGTGACCTTTATTTATGCAAGAGAGGCCTGTAGGTCCTTTGATGTTGTCCTTGGCTCTTTTGTGACTAACTGGATTAGTCGTGGCTGTGCTCTTGGAGGAATTTTTGAAGGTTGGCCACTTCTGGGAAGGTTCACTACTGAGCCTTTGAAATAGCTTTCTAACCCTTCCCAGACTAATGTATTTCAATCACCTTCTTTCACATCATTTCTGGAATTTCTTTCAACTTTGGCATAGTGTGTTACTGGGTAAGACCTTTTAACCAACTTCATGCTTTCGAAAAAGTTCTATTTAAGTGTTGATTTGATTGAACAGGGTTTGCAGTAATCAGGCCCGGCTGCGTCTAGTCCAGCTGAACCCCATTATGAATGCAGTTTCATAGATTTGGGGAATTAGTAACTACAGGGGCAAATAAATTTTCACACAGGCCCAGTTGGTATTGGATAACCTTTTTGCTTCAATAAATAACATTATCATTTAAAAACTGTATTTTGTTTTTACTCAGTTTGCCTTTGTTTTATCTTAGATTTTGTTTTAATTTCTGACACAATTTAGTATGAGATATACACAAAAACAGAAGAAATCAGGATGGGGCAAATACTTTTTCACAGCACTGTATAATCAAAAAGACTTTCCTCTGATTATTATTCCTCTGATTGACTACTACTCACAATGTACACACACTGAAAATTCTTTTAACAAACTTAGTGCTGTTTGTTAGTGTAGTTCCTTATATTAAAGGTGGTATATCTTATTATCTCTCATGCTACAGTATATCGTATGAATATATCTTAAGTGATTTATTCTGAAACACACGTTTGTGTGTTAGTAATAAATTGTTGTAGAGGACAGCTTCCTGCTTGTTTTAACTGAAACTGCCTACTATCCATGAATATTCATAAGCAGATGCACAATGTTCATTAATATTCATTACTTGATGGGTTGGTTACAAAATGTGGCTGGCGTGCATAGTAAAGAAAATGAGGGAAAAGTAAATATTTTTTAAAAGTTTCAGGGATGTTAAAACAGCTGTTTAAGTTAATAAATGAAGATGCATTTTGCAGGTCAATAGAAGCAGATGTCTTCTTTGAAATCAGTGTTTTGTTGCTGCTCAAGACCTGAGCCGAAATATACTTTTTCATTATTTAATATAATGAAAACCTGAGTTGAATCAGTTGCTTGTAATAATACTGACATTTTGCTGATGCTGTCCTGAGAGAAATGCTGTGCTCTGAGGATAAGGAGTTGGAGAGCTGTTGGAGGATCACAGAAAATATTCCCTCCACTTTTGACAGAAAATTGAATGGACATCCTGCACTGTGAGTGATATGGTCCAATATGTATAGAAGATTTGTGTAACAGTTGCCTTTGCATGGAAACCACTCTGGAATAGCACCATCAGGTAAATCGTTGTGTGATTTATTTTTACCTGCAGAATGGTATTGTTGGTTAGAAACCATATTCATTTAAAGTAGGCTGTGTTGGTAACTGGTTCAAGCTATCATAAGAATGTTAGTGAGTTTGAATTCAAAGGAAAAAGGTCTTTGAGAGCAAATAACCAGCTCAAACCGTACTGACCATATCACCTGGTGTCTTATTTTCTTTTGTTTTAGTGCTGCCTGGTTGTCATCATTTCAGTCTGCCTGACCTCACTAATGCTCGTGTGGCTGAATGAGAAGGGGGGGGGGGGGGGGGGGGGGGGGTTAAAACTGGAATGGGATGTTCAACAAGCACATGGGTATGATTGGTCAGGTGTCCACATACTTTTGGCCATATAGTGTATTTATGGTTGTGTAGTGTTGGAGATACTGTAGTAAGGCCACTTGTCAAACATTGTAAGTGAGCTAGCTACACTACATCATATGCTCATTCTATGCTCCTGTGTCAACTTGGAAGCAATAGCCAGTGCCAAGTTGATTCATTTGTTGTGACCAGAAAAGTGAAACTTTTCAATTGTGGCGTCTTCGAGTACACATGCAAAGCATTATCAGGGTCAAGTTAGCTTGCCATTTAGCTTGGCGCTCCACATGATGCTTCGGTTTTGTTGAAAACAAGTGGTGATGAGTGATTCGTTGCCTCCCATGTGAAATGCCATTTCTATTCAAACATTTTTCACACATATTTATGTGATTTTAGGAGCACATTCCTATGGTCAATTATGGTTCAGTCGTGGTTATAGAGGCTTAATAGTCCCAAATATGTTCATATGTTAATACACTTGCAATGCTCAGTTTTCAATGAGAAAGACCTTAATATGTTACACAAATGCTGTTTTATATGCCTACATGGATATGGTGGATAAGTCCTATCTATAATCCAAATTATAATATGATGCTGTGTGCCAACATGGCAGCACAGGTGTGCAGTGCAGTGCACCTCACAGCTCCAGGGTAACAGATTGAGCTTGTGTGGAGTTTTGCATGTTGTCCCGGTGGTCATGTGGGTTTCTTCCAGGCTCCCTCTCACTGTCCAAAAACATGCAGATTAGCAGATTGGCTTTGCTAAATTGCCCCTATGTGTGAATATGTGTGTGCATGGTGTCTGACAAGGGCCTGGCATCCCATTTGGGGTGAATTCTCCCACCCAGAATTCTTGGGATAGGCCTCAGATCCATTACAACCCTGACCTGGATAAAGCAGATACTGAACATTAATGAATGAATGTATTGCAACACACGTATATACGGTATACTCTGTCCACTGATGATGAGTTTATAAATGTATTTACATATTATGTGGTTTTGCCAGAATTTCTTCCTCTACCCAAACCTTATCTAGCTTTTGCTCACCTGCCCCACTCTCATCGCTTCCTTACTCATCCCACATAAACTTGCAAGAAAAAGTTTGTGAACTCTTTACAATTGCATATAATACTGCATTACTCATACTCAAACACATTCCATCTGAACTGATGACACACAAACAGCACTTATTCTTTTCAATACCGAATACACCATTTATACATTCAAGTCTAGGTTTAAAAAGTATGGGCTAACAACTTGTCGCAAGGCTAATTGGAGTCAGGCACTGTGCTATAAAAAGGCATACAAAGTCTCGGTACTGACAGTCTGCTCTTCTTAAGAAATACATTTTCTTATGAACCCTGCCCCAATCATAACACTTTTCAGAGCACATTGTAGATGGTTTGGGGGCTTTGCTGTCTGGACAACTCAATCATTGAGCGAACAATAAATTCAATATTGCTTTAAGAACATTTACAGGAGAATTTCAAGGTAACAATCTGTTATCTGTGGAATAATGAAAGTTGTGTGATGCAACAAGACACAATGGAATGGTTTAAAAAGAGGAATATATCTAATGAGCAAGTCAGAGTTTGAGATTCTACAGCATAAGCTCAAAAGATCTGTTCATGAAAAAGAAATCCTAGAAATATTGAATTGAACTGAAATAGTGTTGTAGCAAGTCAAGTAAAAGTCTAAATTTCCTAGTACTGTGGTGCAAGTGTTAAGAGCAGCTACTGGAAACGTGTGGAGGAGGTTATTGTTGAAAAAAAAATATCACTGATTTTCGGCTGTGCATGTCAGTGCATGTCACTGGGTATTGCTTTCCAACAGTCACTGTAGAAATGTTGGGCTGCCTCTGTGCCTAAACTTCAGGATTATGGCTCAGTTGGAACCCACAGTTTTTAATTAAGGAAATGAGGATGAAAGTGTTCCTTTGGGATTGTACAGTAAATAGGCATATATATATATATAATTGTGGTTGGTTTGCTTGGAACATTGCAGCAAAACACAAAGGAAATACTAACTAACATAACCCTTTGGACATCAAGGGATTTGCTAAAAATGGTTTGTTGATATTAAAGAACACAAAATATTTGGTGTTGGTTTAAATTATTCTTTAATTACATTATCAACTCCAATTAGGTGAAGCTGGTCTCCTATCTTCCAATGTGTTCCACAATAGTATTGATTGTGACAGTAAGGTAAATGATGCAATTACTTGCTGCTTTGTGGTTGTACTTATTTCCTAGAGATCTTTGGGAAGTTAAGAGGAAATACTTACCTCTATCTGTATCGTAGAGGTACACAAACTTCTCCCACCTATAATAGGTCAGGAGACTAAGGACGGCCCCCTTTAGGGGCGGGCGCATCTGGATGACGAACTGGACGTCCGAGTCGATTGGATAACTGGGCGTGATGAAGGAAGTGTGGAGGGCACCACAGAAGGAGGTCAGCGTGTTCATGGACTTCTTGTCATAGAAGCCGAAGATGGCATAGACTCCTCTGGAGAACTGAGAGCAGACTGCAATCAGGGCGAGAGAGAGAGAGAGAGAGAGAGAGAGAGAGAGAGACAGAGACAGACAGGGAGAGACAGAGAGACAGAGAGTGTTAGCTAGTTATGAAAACAAAGACAAAACCATTTCCAAAACTATTTACCCAGAAACAATTCTTTTGGCAACCATGAAAGACTCACAATAAAATGTAAGTAAGCGTACGAATCAAATGACATTGGTCTAAAAATCATCTGCATCTGTATTGTAAAGTTCACTCATTACATGGATATGAGCGAGGAACTAATTCTGGCACGAAAAACTCATCAGTAGACTTTTGCCCCATAGCAAAAATGAGATGATTGGCTGATCAACTGTTTCTAATTCTCCCAAGACACTTGAAGCAAATGAATGCAATTATGCGCATCTCTGTGAAATGGTCTCCAATTTGACACTCCAGTTTTTAATGGTTTGTTGACTACTTTGGTTCATTGGAGTTATTTACCCCAAAGCAATTTGTTTTAAACTTTAGAAATGTATTCATCCATTCATCCTAACCCATTACAAAAAACTGAAGCAACTTTAGATACCTAAAAAGCGACAGTTTAGTTGGATTGGATTAAAAAAAAAAAACAAAGAAAAGAAAAGTCACGAGCAGGACACACTCTCTGACCTTGACCATGCACCCTTCATTAGTTTGTGTGAAACTTGATGAATCTACAATTCTGAGGCCTTGTTGGCAACTCTGCTGTGTTGGTGATGACTTGCTCAGGCCCACTACACTGTTACTTCCACCTTTGAAACTTTGCCTCTGACAGACTGCTGCATCCCTAGCGTGAGGTGTACACATACATGCTGATATATCACTTGGCTTTGTGTGTGTGCTAACAGTCCTACATTAGTGACAGGCTGAGAACAGCGGGTGCATGTGTGTGTGTGTGTGTGTGCTTGTGTGCAGCGGCTCCCTCCTCGAGGCGTTTCTGACAGTGCCTCAGTGCTTTTACCTCAGTTTACTCATAATTGGGGCCAGCATCGGCATAGCTTCTCTCCCAAGAGGAGGACTGTCGACTGACTCCTTCCCTTCAGCTGTTCTGGACTTATTAGACTAGCCTTTGAACAAGTGCATGCTACTCCGATAAATATGTCTCTGCTAGCCTGCTGCCTTGCTGTTCTGATTGAAAGCCTTTTTTTGTACTCGCCTGCCTTTCCCACTGACCATCTGGACACTCCCTTAAGCTTACATGCTCTTGAGGGTTTAGCACTTCTCTTTTTTCGAATGCCTCCCCGTTTCAGATTGTATCTGGGAATACTGCTTGATTGCCAGACCACAGCAATTCTGGAGACAGACTAGACATGGATGTTTACTGTTACCAATGAGGGGGGCCATGCCAAACAATTCCTTTGCACTTCCTGCCATTCTTCTGTGTAATTAGGAGGAGATTGATATAAATGTCAATTGTGGGGGAAAAAACAGTCTGAGGTTTGTTACAAAGTCCAAATCCTTGGTTCATTGTTTTTCATGAGACATAATAAGTCACATTTTTATAATGTGTGTTTATTTTGTGTAGACTAGAGTTGTTATGGTGTCACGGTTTCACGGTTAGTCATGGTGTATGATCGGAGGGTTATTTTACAGATTAAAATGCATAGATTATAATGCACGCCATGTTTCCTTTCAGCCGATCTCTCTTTCAGGTTTGAATGACAATGGGCCTTATTTAACGGATTTATGCATAAAGCATTCATATAAGCATTTACACAAGTAATTTGGTAATCATGAAAATCCTGTAAATTCTGAAAAACGTTCGTATCCTACTCCTGCTCCTGAGTGTGTGTACATTTATTTACATAAACATACCAGCTAATGTAAACCTCGACTTGATTGACTTCAACTCATATAATTTGCATGGATTACTGCACTTTTATATATGGAATATACTGTCAAATTTAAACTACTTATTTTATTAGATTTACAGCATTTAGCAGATGCCCTAATCCAGAGCGACTTATAGAAGTGCTTTGGAATCTATATCAAAAACACATCCTCATGCTAGTTAACTACGTCAGGGACCCATGGACCCAAGAATACCATCTAGAAAATATTGTGAAAACCAGCCATTTTATATTATTGGCATTAATCATTAATTAAGCATAAAAAACAAAGAAAAAACAAAGAAAGCAAGGCAACACAAACCCATCCATCCCCTGTACCACTTATCCTACACAGTTTCTGGGAGTCTGGAGCCTGGAGCCTATCCCAGGGGACTCAGGGCACAAGGCAATGAACACCCTGGACGGGGTGCCAACCCATCGCAGGGCACAATCACACACACACAAACTACAGACAATTTAAAAATGCCAATCAGCCTACAACGCATGTCTTAGCACGTGGTGGGAATCAAACCCCCAACCCTGCAGGTGTAAGGCAAACATGCTAACCACTAACCCATAAATTAAGACAAGGAGGATGGGCTGGTCTGTGTGCACATAGCCATCCGTCAGCTGACGGAATGTTTAACGCTAGCCTATTATTATTATTATTATTATTATTATTATTATTATTATTATTATTATTATTATTATTATTATTATTATTATTATTATTATTACAACAACAACAATAATAATAATAATAATAATAAATATTTTTATTAGCATAAAAGTGAGTCAAAATAAGTTCCACTTTTGTCTTTACGTTATGGATGATCAACATACACACACGAGTATGAAGAAAATCAGCCCTTTCCGAAACTTTTGTGCAGCTGGTGGAACGTTTTAGTTCAGTTTGGCCAACGCAAACATTTACACACACCTTTACTAAAAGATTGATGAATGAGGCCCATTGTGATAAATACTGATATTGGGCCTCATTTATCAAGCTGGATATGAACAGATTTATTCATAAATCTTTCATAGGACCATTCAGACAAGAAATTTGGTATTCATAAAAAAAAACACCATAATTTCAGAAAAAAAGGTTTGTATCCTGCTCCTGAGCGTGTGTAAATTTCCACATAAGAAGACTAACTAATGTAAACCTAATTTGTTTTGCTTCAAATAATAAAAATTGTGACGAGTTTTTTTTAAATGTAGAAACATTTAATTTCATTATTTTGAAGGCATCTTCACAGGCTCTGCAGCATTTCTTTGCATGTGCCTAAAATTTTTGCACGGTATTGTATATACTAACCCCATTTCCATAAAAGTTTGGGATTTTTTTCTAAGCTGCAATAAAAACAAAAATCTATGATTAAATCCATAAATTAATTAAGACAAATAAGACCAGTCAATTAATTAAGAATGCTGCTGTATAAAAGGAGGACGGGTTGTATACTTCCTAGTGTGCTGTGGACCATTCGCTTCCTGTGACACATGCCACATTCACTTCCTCCTTTTCTAACATGGCATCAGGGAGGGCACGAGGGATTTCTGTCTGGGTTACCAAGACACTATGAATAAAAAACCCAAAACAATTAAACATAGCAGTTTCTCTGTGTATGTACTTGGTGTTCACAGTCACCTGAGTACAGAAGATGCATATTTATTCCTCCATTTTCATGTCAAACTTTTCAGCTTACTTAATTCTACTTCACCTTTTTTCTGTAAATTGGCTCCAGATTTTGGCCTTTCAGGTGCTGTTACGCTGTTTAAATATATTTTTATTGGCATAGATGCGAGTCAAAATGACTTCTACCCCTGAGAAAGTCTAAGTCTGAGAACGTAATCACAGGTCCATACACTACAGATGTCTCTCGCCTGCACAATCATACATGGCCCGCCACAAAGGGAGCACGCAGCTGGAAATGTCAGGGCTGATTACCTGGCTTTCCCTGTCTCTTATCTCCCTCCTTTCTTGCCATCCTCCTTCATGTCTCTCAGTATATTTCCTATGTCTCGTCGCTCTTGAATTCCATCACTAATATATTTTTTTCTCCTTCTGGAGCACTGAAACAATGTCTGAGCAAAGTCATAAGTGCTTCGGTAGAGGAAGACAGCAGCTGGCTGGAGTATAGCATTTGCTCTCCTCGTGTAAAGATGTAAAATGCTTCAAACCATTTACTCCAAATGTCAGCAACAAATCTGACAATCCCCAATTCAACACAGTGGATATGACCCTTTGAAAGTCATCCAAGTCATGTTGTGAGACCATTCTGGGGAAAGTTAGCTGTCCCTGATTATAGATTTTCTTTTACACAGTGGGTTAGACTAAACTCATTATATGACACTGAGTGGCTCTCGGTGGAGATACATATGCTGTATAGGTCAAAATAATACAAAAAAGATGTCACATAGAAATGTAATTTAACATATTTATATTGAGTGTTTTTATTGCTTTCATCCAATAATGTCCAACTGAAATGTCAGGTCATCCAGTATAATAGCTTTTAAAATCTTTTAGCTATATTACTTGGATGACTATGAGAATAAAATGTTTACAAATATCTAGAGTATAAAATAAAACTGTCTGTCTGTCTGTCTAGAAATAACTAACTGGAAAATAACTCCTAGTGTATTCCATGCTTACCTGTGAGAAGTTCATTTAAGGACATGGGAAACATGTTAGTATTTCAAATTAAATGTTATTTAAAACACTATTCAGATTTGTTTCCTTTACATAAAAGTATATTTGAGTGTTCAAATACCGACAGTGTCACAGCCATCTGTGGCTGGGGGCCAAAATTGGCCACATTGTCCAGTGAGTGATGACATTACTCTCTTTCTGTCAATCACAGATTATCCCACTAGCCAATCTTGGGTGTCTTTGAGCTCATGTATGTGGAAGAGAGTAGACACATACAACAAACATCAGCAGACAAAGAGAACCCAATTAAACAAATGAGACAAAAATATTATACTTGGTCATTCATTCATTAAGGAACAATATTACATATCTGTGAGTGGCAAAAGTACGTGACCCTCTAGGATTAGCAGTTAATTTGAATGTGAAATTAGAGTCAGGTGTTTTCAATAAATGGGCTGACAATCAGGGTGAGTGAGCAGCCTGTTTTATTTAAAGAACAGGGATCTATTAAAGTCTGATCTTCACAACACGTTTGTGGAAGTATACTGTATCATCACATCAGAAAAAGAGTTGTTGATGCTCATCAGGCTAGAAAAGGTTACAAAACCATCTCTAAAGAGTTTGGACTCCACCAATCCACAGTCAGATTGTGTACAAATTGAGGAAATTCAAGTCCATTGTTAACCTCCCCAGGAGTGGTCGACCAACAAAGATCACTCCAAGAGCAAGACGTGTAATAGGCTGTGAGGTCACAAAGGAACGCAGGGTAACTTCTAAGCAACTAAAGGCCTCTCTCACATTGGCTAATGTTAATGTTCATAAGTCCACCATCAGGAGAACACTGAACAACAATGGTGTGCATGGCAGGGTTGCAAGGAGAAAGTCTCTGCTCTCCAAAAAGAACACTGCTGTCTGTCTGCAGTTCAAAGATCACATGGACAAGCCAGAAGGCTAATGGAAAAATGTTTTATGTATGGAGCGGAACTTTTTGGTTTAAATGAGAAACATCATGTTCGGAAAAAGTAAAACATTGCATTCCATGGTGGTGGTAATATCATGGTTTAGGCCTGTTTTGGGCCAAAACATCATCTGGGCCAGGACGACTTGCCATCACTGATGGAACAATGAATTCTGAAGTATACGAGTGTATTCTAAAGGAAAATGTCAGGACGTCTGTCCATAAACTGAATCTTAAGAGAAAGTGGGTCATGCAGCAAGACAACGACCCTAAGCACACAATCATTCTACCAAAGAATGGTTAAAGAAGAATAAAGTTAAATGTTTTGGAATGGCCAAGTCAATGTCGTGACCTTAATTCAATAGAAATGTTGTTTAAGGACCTGAAGCAAGCATTTAATGTGAGGAAACCCACCAACATCCCAGAGTTGAAGCTGTTCTGTACTGAGGAATGGGCTAAAATTCCTCCAAGCCGATGTGCAGGTCTGATCAACAGTTACTGGAAACGTTTAGTTGTAGTTATTGCTGCACAAGGGGGTCACACCAGATACTGAAAACAAAGGTTCACATACTTTTGCCATTCACAGATATGTAATATTGGATCATTTTCCTTAATAAATAAATGACCAAGTATAATATTTTGTCTCATTTGTTTAATTCCTCTTAATCTACTTTTAGGACTGAAAATCTGATGTTTTAGGTCATATTTATGTAGAAATGCAGAAAATTCTAAAGGGTTCACAATCTTTCCAGCACCACTGTATCCCAGAGGAAGCACGTGTTAGCCTTCACCCAGCCCAGATGGTAACTGTCATATGATAGTGGGAATTGGAAGGTGACCAAATTGGTTAGAAGAGGGGAAAACTGATGTTTTTCTGCATTACAGTGCAATTCTGTTTCATCTTTGACCCGTACGCCAAATGTGTATATCCAGTTCAGTCCAAGCTGCTAGAGAATTGCTCATTACTACTCTACTACTCTCTTTTTGACATCTTTGTGTAATGGATAGCTGTGAGGAGTTCACTGTGTTCCATCTTACTGGGCTTAAATTCATGTCTCACTCTCTGACCCATAGGTTCTGACTCACTACACCAGTCCAGCAGTCAGCAGATGAACAGCCAAGCACAGATACACACACACATCTAAGTTCTTGTGCAGATCTATTCTGTGACCCCCGCTCTAGCCCCTGCTAGAAGGACATGCCACCTCCATGATGCCGGCACTCAAAGCAGTCAGTGAACCAATGAACCAGCTGTCAGATTTCGCACAGCCTCTCACTCAATCTTCTTAGAGACATGCTGTACCTGCCTGTAATGGCAGCATGTCCTCTCAATCTATAGCCTAGGTTCGGGCTAGTTTAAGGAGCCAATGTGTTTGCTGAAGTGTGTGGATGAACAACAGGAGCTGAAATGACAAACTGTGGAAACACTTTTGGACCACAGACAAAATGCAACAGCAAACATCACATTTCATTGGCACTTATAAGTTCTAAAAGGTGACTACTTGCAGAACTCATAATGCTTTTACTAGTGAAATGATCGTGTAGCCTATAGGCAGTAAATAGTACCAAGCAGAAATTTCAGTTCTTATCAGAATGCAAGGCTAATCCTGCCTGTTGCATAGTTATCAAGTGTCTGGCTAAAGCACAGTTTAGCAGTTCAAAGGTTTGTCCTCTGGCTATGATTTGTGTTGTGCTGTAAGTTATGCCTTGTGTGGTTTGCATTCTAAGTGGGAGAAAAGGATGACAGAGTTCCTCTCTTTGTTGTTTACTTTGCAGCCAGCCAACTGGGCATGTGCGTAGCTGCATGGTAAAGTCAGGATTCTCTTCTAGGCATTGAGCAAGGGGAAGGTACATAGGTACAATAAGACATGAGTCTTATTATTTTGTCTAAGCTAAACCCATTGACTTTTACAGGTAGAAACGATTCATTCATCTTTAGTAAGCGCTTTATTCTGGTCAGGGTCATGGTGGATCTGAATCCAATCCCAGGAACACTGGGTCCTATGAGGGACTACACCCTGGTGGGATTCCAGTGCATTTCAGGGTACAGTGAACACACATTCACACACTTATTCACACTTAGTGGCAATTTAGAGTCGCCAATCCAGTTGCAATATATTTGGAAGGTAAGAGTAAACCAGAGAACCAGCATGAGGAGAACATGTGAAACTCGACACTTACATTAACCTGAGCTCATGATTAAACTGGGCACCCTGGAACTGTAAGGCACCAATGCCATCTGCTACACCACTGTGGCACCCAGTAAATGACAAGGATGCCAATTTAAAAACAATAAACCACACTTAGCATAACAATTTTGTAGCTTGCTGTTGAAGCCAATATAACAACAGTATGCAATAATAATTTTAGAAGTAAGGTGAATTAGATGTTAAAGAGTATCTTTTATGTACTCAGTATACTAACTTCACTGGGATATGTAAATATGCTGACTTTCACTGAATAAACCACGTGAATAAACTTGAACAGGGAAAGATAATGGAGGAAAAAAGCAGAGGAGCATTTCTATTTAAAAGCAGTCTATCTGATAGATGGTTGCCATGATTACCGAAACAATTACTACCTCAAGTCTCAGCCACGGTCTTAGGAGCAGCACTGGCGATAAATTTTGAATTTTAATGCCTTTGCAGAATAAGGCTTTTTCACTGAGAAATGGAAGATAAAGCTGCTTTCAGTTTGGTACAGTAGGAAAATGTGCTCAGAGTTAATTGATACAGAACAGGACAGGTAGTGTCGCAGTTTTTATGCTGTGACAAAAAAAGGAAAGGCAAGCAATTAACTGCTGTCTTTACCCTGCCAGAGGAGAATGAAAGTGCTGTATTCTAACAGAGGAAGATTTAAATGATAATGTATTGGTGGAATAGGCAAGAGACTGGTGAACTGATGCTTGAATATTGCAGTGCACTGTGTATTTCTAGTTTATGGTGTGTATGTACTGCAGTTTTTTTTAATTGAATGGCTATTTTACACTAATAATTTACATCAGGGCTACCAGGCTACTATAATTAATATTTACTGCATTCATACTGTAACAGTAATGGCAGATTGTACTGTATTTTTATAGGACTATTGGGAACGATATATTACAGTCACAATCACTGCAGCAGTTTTTCTGCAGCATTGATTTTACCAAATACACATCTCAAAAATCCCAATAAAAATCTAATAAAATGTGTTTATTTAAATAATGATTTCAGTAGGTTTTGTGTTTATTTCTAATTTTTTAAGCAGCTGCTGTCATCTATATGGATTGTCTATTTAGACTAAATCAATGCTGAGAGATCTCCTGCACATCTTTATCCCTGGTATAACTTGTTTCACTTTATCAATGTTTTGTTAAAAAAAAAAAAAAAAAAAAAAGTGGGGTAAAATGGAAGACTGTAAACAGAAAAAGAATTTTGTACAAATTACAGATTTATTTTTATTTTTATTTTAGGAGAAGTCACAGGCTCCTAAGAGGTTTAATGGTACAAGTGTTCTCCCTGTTATCTGGAGACTTAAATCCCAAAGATACACAACCATCCACGGCTGAGTCCAAGAGCGCATAATTAGCAATGCTGTCTAGGTGGAAATCTTCCAAATGTTCATCTTTCCCCATCAGACAAATGCTAGCCAATCACAGATGCCTGGTAGCTAACATATTGAAAGGATTTATTACAGCAGTTTGAAAAGATGTGGCTGGTTTCCTGTGTCTCAGAGGAGGCATGTATTAGTCCTCACAGGGTGTTAGCTGTTTTGAACTAGCTAGTGGGTGGAGCAGTTTATCTAATACATGGAGCATTATTGGTTACAAGAGTGCAAAGTTACAACATTCCCTTGTCTAGCTAATCTTTTTTTTCACTCAGTATGTCACAAACAACATCTTGGTGGTTGCAGTTGGTTTAATTGACTCTAATAGGAACTCTAAACAGGAAACAATAGTATCTGAGATACACCCAAAGTCAGCACCTTTTGCTGTCCTGAGTAAGGATTTGAGGTCTATCCTGAATTCAAGGCAGTCTCTTAGGGTGAAGCCCTTCATCCAGTTGAGGCACTGTGAGCATGACATCACTGAATATCACTGACATTCCTTCATACACTCCGCAGAAGAACACATCTGAAGGACATTCGTACCTCTTTTCCCCACTGAGGTCTATGAAAGGGTTTGATACATGTATGGCTTATGAAATTCTGTAATTGGATTTCCAGACAGCTGTTGACAAAAGTCTCCTATGAGCACCTAATCCCCAATCAGCAGTGCAGAGCTCGAGCATGTTCCTGGAGCTGAATAGAAAGCAACCTAAACAAGTATGAGGTGGCAGCCATCAGAAAATGGCAAGACATAAGCCCATGTTTATCACATTAAGTGAAACATTTCTTATTAAAAAGCCTGATCCTGAGTCAAATCTTGTCCTTCACGACCCCAACAATAATAGCTAGAGCACTGTATAGACCTTGTCTATCCTGGTAAGCCACTTAGAGTAACATTTAGGTAAAAATGCAGTTCTATGCTTAGGTATAATAATATGCACTGTATTTATATTCTTTAGCTGTAATAGTCCTGTTAATTCCCAAAGTATTTAGAATGGTGTCTCAAACTGCTAAGTATAATGAGAGTGACAGCAATGCATTTTAGTCAGTAGTCAGTATGTAGATATACAGTAGACAGAGTAAATAGTCAGTATATAGATATACAGTAAATACGACAATTATATGAGTGAAATAAGTACTTGGTTAAGGCTAAGGGGATCCATTTTATCACAGAATTAATCACAGAGGAAATATCACTAGCATCATGAATAATAAATACAGTAATGGTTGAAAGAAATGTAGACATAGTAAATAACTAATGTAGTAAATATTCCAGCTCCACAGTTCTGTCAACCACCCTGTGTTTACGCACAAAACACACATCATTCACCATCAGGAGCTGGTTCTTGTATTTATTTCTACACCTTCTTGTGGTGCTGATGCTAGAGTTACCAGCGAATAAACAATTTCAGCCACTTCGCTGCAAGTCTTAGCAGGAGACCACCTATGGCAAAGCTATCTATATGTGATGCAGCTATACCTAGATTTAATAGGTGACCATAGCATTTAACACTGAGTGGTATTTACAATGATCACTGACATTATAGCTTGTAAAACATGGCCTAAATTGTTACTGCAGGGCTTTCAGGACAAATTTATTCACCCTGTGGAGCATACAAGTTTAGTTTACTTAAGATTACTATAAAAAGATATTAAGTCTATTTTTTAAGTAGCTTGATTCCTGTAGTCCAGAAATTGTGATTTATTACCTTGTGACTTCATTAGGTTGTGTGCATGAATTAATCAATAAAAAAATTAAATGCAACATAATAGGAGGTGCCGGATCAAATGTTATTCTAGAATCTGCTGAATAATGATGGTGGAAGGAAAGCATATTGTTAGACTAAGCCAAATTTGCAGTGTTTGACTTGATACTTACAACTAGGACTATTCATACAGCGATATATTGGCAATATAGCCTACCGGAGCCTACTAGATTTTATTTTAATGCTTTACATCTTCTCATTCATATATGATCCCATTAGTCTTTTTGAATTTTTATACTTTTAAATTGTTTCTTGCTTTTATGTTACACTGACAGCAAAGAAAAAAAGCTGTTTCTTTCTTTACTCTGCATTTCCCTGATTCGTTTGTGTTTATCTCGCGTTGAAAAAGCGGCGGTCTAGACACTATTGAAAAACCCTGACTCTGACACTTCTACTCAAAAAACCTGGCAAACTTGGTGGCCTGAAATACACACAGGTGATTTGCATAATCTGAACGGGGAGCACTGAAAATGTACTAAGCAGATGCACAGATGAAGTAGGAATGCGTGCAGATTTACTTGCATAACTATTGACATAACTTTTAGACTTTAGTCACCAACTATGAATACAGTCTTCATGATTAGGAATGACATTTTTTCTATGAATTCTAATCCTTTAGTTGTAATGCTAAGTAAGTGAATTTTACATACCTGCCCTGACTGTAAATCACTCTGTACATAGCATCTCTACCATGTCTATTCTATCCTAAGCTTAATTGTGTCTTCTATATATTTATTTTTAATCTTATTATTATGTGTCTTGCTGTCATGTTTGTGTATGTACTGGAAGCTTCACTTACCCAGTCAAATTCCTTGTGTGTGTGTGTGTGTGTGTGTGTGTGTGTGTGTGTGTGTGTGTGTGTGAGCACACTTGGTCAGTAAAGCTCTTTCTGATTCTGGTTCTGATTCTCTCACTGAATCTTGAGACGTATTAAACACTGACCTCAGTGTTGTAATCAATGCGTGCTGCGTACCAAAAAGCTTAAGAGAGATATAATTTTTCTGTATAAGTATACTGTAATGACTAATCTGAAGGCAGCACTCAGTCATAAATAGGCCTTTCTTGATAAGTTAGACATGCACAGTTTTGAGCATTTTGGCATGTACAGAAAGCAGCAGGCTTCACTCCAGCATGTGAACTTCTGCATTATCACAACAGACTCCCCAGAGCATGAGCTGGATAGAACAGATAACCTTAGCAGAGCAAGACCTTAAGGGAATATTTAAGGAGGGCATTTTCAAATAGTCTATTCTCCTCTGAGTAGCCAAGCTGCAGTCTGAGAGAGGCCATTTTTAAAGGGAGAGCTGCGAGCCGTGGGTGGCGTGTTTTTCGGCTGGGTTCAGCACTATGTAGAATGAAACAATGGCAAGCTCAGAAATAACACCACTCAGTCTTCCCCCGCTCTCTCATGCTCTCGCCCTCCCTCACTCATTCTGCATTCGGAGAGCCGGATCGCTCACAGCACCCACGTACCCATCCATTGCACCCTCCTCCACAGCACCTCAGCTAACCTATTTGTGAGTGGATGGGTTTCAGCTGGCCTAAATGAAAAGCCTGTGAGCCTTCTGTGAATTGGTTCTGTCTGTGTCGAATCAAGGAAGGTTATATTATGACATCTTTATTACCTTTTGAAAATATTACATTTCCATGAGTAATGTGTGTATTCCATAATAATGATACATCCAGATTCTGATATGCTCTCTGGAAGATATGATGGTACATGGAGGTATTCACAGCAGCTCTGATCAAATGATATACCAGAATTCATAACTGGTGGCAAAAGATATACCTGGTCAGAAAAAAAGTGCATTGTTTGATTATGGGCATGAAATTTCAAATGAACTGAGGGCTGTTTCTGGTATTTTCTGCTCAGAACAACCAAATAGGGTATGGGTGGGAGAGTGTGGGTGCTTTAACCCTGAAGCCAGTTTTTTTTTTCTTTTTTAAAGAACACACTCCTCCTCTCAGCTTCTCTCTCTCTCTCACACATTCTCACTATCACACATGCATTCTCTCTCTTTTTTTTTAAAGCAAAAGAAATCCACTTTCCTATTTCATCTTCCAGGAGCCCTCACTGAGAATGTATAATGTGGGAGGAGAGCGGAGGAGTGCTAGCCTACTTTATCACAGACTAAGGCATGCCAGCTCTTCATCATGATGCCTGTATATCTGAAGGCAGCTTGGCATTTCTTAGGTCTCATACTGCTGTTGGACTGGAGATGCTAGTTCTGGGAATGGCCCTTGGAGCCAAAATGCAACTGAATGTGTCACAATTGTGAAGCTAGACGGTTGTCGGTAGGCATCTGGTCAGAGCCAAGGGGGGCTGTTCCTGTCTTATTTGGTCATTGCCATGCATCATCATCTGCCAGAGCTGCATGTGTGTAAATGCCTCAATGCAGATTTCTCAACATGGAGCCTTTTAGGTCTGCTGGGGCAACTTGATCTCATTAAAAAATCATAAGAATTCCAACAAGCAAGAGAGAGTTTGTAATGAGGTCATACTGAACCCAAGCAGAATTCCTTGCAATAGCGAGACAGTGGGCATCTACAGTAAAACAATACCAGTGGGCTGTTGGGAAAGGCAGGGGGGGGGGTGAGCAAAAAGCTGACACAGTATGATAAAGAGAGAGAGAGAACTGTAGGTAAAGCGAGAGTAGAACATGTGAGTAAAGAAAAACGTAGGTCATGTAAGTACTGGAAGGAGATACAAGGTCCCCAAGGCATGCTTTCTGGTTAATCCACTTGTGGCCACCAGTGGGAATACACATGCAGCACAAGCATTTCTGCAGATAAACCAAAAACATTGAATCTATATGGAACATTAGGTTCCAATCCAGACATAAGAGAAATATAATTTCAATCTGAAGCTCGAAAGCCACAGAAGTCAGTTCCAGGGCACAAAGACAAGCCACTAAGCTACACAAACACCACGGATTCTTACATAAGCACAAGATTTCCAGCAGATCCCTTATTATTATTATTTTTTTATTTACTTGTTTTTTTATATTACACATCCAAAAATCAAGCAGTGCAAAGCAGGCATCCTGAAGGCATAAAGCCAAAATCACTGGCCTTTACTTTTTTCCAAGCTGCTTAACAATCCAACATGGCAGAGGAACTAGAATGATGAGAAAGAAAAATAGAAGAGAGAAAGCCACCTGATGAGAACATTTTAAAATATTTTGAGACATGTGAGCTGTCACGTCTCTACACCCACTTGGATCTCCCCAAAGAATCCACCCACAGCTGTCCATGCCCGTGTGTGAGCTGTCACAGACGACTGCTCAAAGCACTTCCAGAGGAACTGCATAAGAACACACATGAGAGAGCAGACAGCATGCTACCTGCACAAGCGTTCATAACCACATGTCCAGTGATAGACGTGTACAACAATATGCAACGTTCTCGGAAGTCCTCAGGACTGGAGAAGTTAGACTTCATCATGAATCTATTCATTCATTCAGTGGTGTGGAGAAAATCAATTGGATGTTGAGAGAAACAAAAGGCAGAACTGATATATAGGCTATACAAAAAAAACAAAAAAACAGTCGGGAATAAGCAGCAACACTAAAAATGCTGAATTTCACTGTGAGCTCATAAAAAAAGACATTTTGTTTCCTTGTGTATCATGTTTTGGTGGTGGATCTTGATCATTTGTTCTGGTCTATCTGAAACCCAGTCGGCGATCAATGGCAAATTATGATATCTACTTGGACATGCTTTAACACATCGTGCCTGACTACTTCCAACTATTTCAGCTTGCAGCATTGTGGTTACTTTAATTTCAAACCACTTAAATCATTTACAATTTTGTTTCACTTTGCAGTTTGGTTAGAAGAGCAAACAGACAGTTTTTTTTCTCTCTCACTCAAACATGAACCATGGGTGGACAATTCAGTTGACAATTTTGTGCAACATGAGAACAGAACACCACAACTCATTGCCAAAATGTTCGCCAACAACTTGCTGAGTTATTGTTGAAAATACAAACACAATGTGCTACATTAGAAACAAGAAGTCGTTTGTTCCCATTTGTCTCTATTAACGCACCTAACCAGCAAAGTAGCTCACCATATGTTATGTTACCTAATATTTTAGTCTTGTCAGTTAGGTTTCTGGGCAACCAGCCCATGCACAAGGCATCATGCCGATATAGGTCAAGAGCTTCAGTTAACATTCACATTGAACATCAGAATGGAGGAAAAATTATATTGACCATGGCATGGTTGTTGGTGGCTGGTTTGAGTATTTCAGATACTGATGAGCTCCTGGGATCTTCATACACAACAGTCTATAGAGTTTACACAGAATAATGCGAAAAACAAAACAAAACAAAACAAGAAAACCCACCCAGTGAGTGTCAGTTCTGCAGGCAGAAAAAAAATTGTTGATGAGATACATCAGAGGAGAATGGCCAGACTGATTTGAGCTGACAAGAAGTCTATAGTAACTCAAATAACTACCCTTTACAACCAGAAAAGCATCTCAGAACACTTGATGTGGATAAGCTACAACAACAGAAGTCTGGACAGTTGGAGATTGGAAAACACTACCTGGTGTTTTTCCAGTCTTCTACTTTCTTTTCCATTTTCCTCTTTCTAATCTAATAAATTCTAAACGTTTCCACTCTAGACTACAGCTTTTAAACAGCATCCATGCTTTGTAGTTTTAAGCAGAGGGAACGTTCACTTGCTTTTAAATAATTTCTGGGGAGACACAATTAAAATCCCTTGTGTTGTTCTCACAATCAGACTTACAGCATGGACATGAATCAATACAAGGACTAGGAATCTATTTAAAGGAAGGTGTTAACAACATGGCACTATGGCTCTTTTGCAGGCTTTTGTGGTATTTTATATCCCAACAACAACACTTCTCAGAAAGCCTGACCATGAACAATGGAATGGTCCTTCTGTAGCAGAAAAGGTTACTGAAAACAATACCAGACTGCAAGACACTGCTCTGACCTTGTGAAGGACGATGAAGGCAGTAGACAGAGCCAAACAACAAGTAGTGGAATCATTGCAGAGATGAACCGCAGTGTATTCCAGAAAATGTTTGAATGAAGATGTATACCACAATTAGAAGTTGAAAGATCACCGCTTGTCCGGCCCCGGGTTGATTGAAACCAGAAGGAAATTGTGAAGGCTTTGTGGACAGGACTTCGAAGAGAAAAAAAAAGAAAAGGAAAAGAAATGGTAGAGGACCTCTTTAAGTAGATTTCTTTGGCCAATGTTCAAGCATAAATAAAAGAAAGCAGATTACCTCTTCCCAATGTGCACTTCTTTACTGATGAATAGACATCAATAATGAGTCACTTTCATTTGTTCGATAGCACACACCGTGCGTGCACCACTAGATCTGAAATAAAGCAACTTCAGCTTTGAACTGAGCTGCGTGTTGCAAGGCTAAATCAGTTTATTTGGGTTTGCAGAGGTGCTTGGGGTGAGTTCTTTTTATGTTCAGGGATTATTTGTCTCTTCATATCATCATACTGATAGCATCTTCAATAAGAGCAAAGACTCCAGTCATTTTATGACTTAGTGATGGTTGGCTGTGATTTAAGGGGAACATGCTAGAACACATTGTTGCAGAAAAAAAGAAACAGACAGCAAATATGCATCATTAAAAGGCTGTCAAAGCGTCCTTTCTTGTCTCAAAATGCCCAGTGCCGTCACTTGAGCTGGATGATGAGGAAAAAGCTGCTCTTCAAAACACTGCATTGGAGACAGTTTTGAAAGCTGCTGTTTAATCGAACAACATCTGTGGGATTGTCGTCGCAAAGCAAATAGGGACAGCAGACTGTCTTCTCATTTCTTAAAGAAATGTCCTTGAAACTAGTTAATAATGAATTTTTATATCAGTTTCTGAAGGAGTGAGTTGTTTGTTCTACAAGCTATTGAATTTCTCAACAGACCTTCAGTACGATCCAGATTTTTGGGTTGGATTCCAAAATTAACAGGACTCATTTTCTCTAAAGGTACAGCATCCTTAAAAAGGTTGGGTGGGAATGATAGCATACATTCTCTCACCTTTCAGTCACAGATGCAGCTGGCTCTTTCACATGTTACGGAGGAAGCATGTGTTATATGATAGGGGAGAGCTGGTTGGTGCGTAGGAATTGTCCAAAACTAAATTAGGGAGAAAAAATCGGGGGGAAAAAAAATCAAAACCTGTTCTTGAGACTAATGTACATTACTAATGTAATTTGAACAAAATATAAATTTTAGCCAGCTAACAATTTGCATACTTTGTCCTACTTTGAAAGTGGCAGATTTTGCACTCTTGGGAGTGAATAATAATGCAGTACTGATTTTGGCCAGCATGGTGGGCAGTGGGTAGCTTTGTCACCTCACAGGTCCAGGGTTTGATCTTGAGCTCAACTTACTGTCTGTCCACAGCTTCCTATGCTCTCCCCATGTCCCTGTGGGTTTCCTACAGGTTCTCTGGTTTCCTCCCAACTCTCAGAATATGCCAGTAGGTGGATTGGCTAAGATAAACTGCCCCTTGGCATGAAGCAGAAATACACCCTGGATAGAACACCAGTCCATCCTTGCACGATGCATGCACAATGACATATTCATTCACACCTAGGGGCAATTTAGTGTAGACAACTCACCCACCTGCATGTATTTTGGAGGTGGGAGGAAACCAGAGAACCCAGATTAAACCCACACAAACCTGCGAAACTCCACACACTCAGTACCCCGGGCTCAGAATTGAACCAGAAACCCAACTCGCTGCACCACCAGAACAGAATATTACTTTTAGTTGTTTTTTTTGTTGTTGTTTTTTTTAAACTGTATCCTTCAGGGTACAAATGGTGTTATATGGCATAACACTATTAACAGACAAGATGATTAGAATTTTATTACTCTTCCTGATGCTGCTGTTTGATCGTTTTGTGACAGTTTTCATCTTTTTGCTTCATTTCTGTACAAATATGCACACTCAATATGGAATATAAAAGAAGTTGTTGATGAAAGAGTTGCTGAATTATAAATCATGCTGTTGCTTCCTCTTACGTGTTTTCTTTTACAGGTTCTTTCAAAGTGCCACACTGCTCTTCACGTTTATGTATAAGCCTATTACCTCTACCCTTGAATGCGCTTGCTTTGGAAAAACATGTGCATATTAAATGTACTTGTGTCTGCGCCATGCAAGCCCCTCCTTCATGGCCACCACTTAGAGAAGGTTAGCTAGAGGTCCTTCCTCTCATTTTCAAATGGCTTTGATTTAATAACGAATATGTATGACTTAATAAAACCACCATAGAAACAGATTACAGCTGATTACTATTAAATGCTAACAAGGTAGAAAGCTTAGTAATACTTACCAATAACCTTTTTATTTGGGGTAATGGGATGTGACAGATTCATATCAGTGAGTTAGTGACTAATATTGCATTTTATTTTTCACTGTATATAGTTTCAAGAGAAATTAAATGATTAGCAATTCATATACACCCACTGTGCACGCCTGTGGAGACCTCACAGGAATTTCCACCGGTGGTTAAATGAAAATTCTATTTATTTAACATGATGCATGCAATGATTTTGTTAGACTAGACTAAATGATTGCTTTAGTCTTAATAAACTATCCATTGTCAGAAATATATGCTTTTAGCATTGCTCAAGCATAAAGAGGTATCTGTATTGTTTACATGATTAGTATTTGGTAATTTTACATGCTGCTATCCTAAAAAGTGCTTACATTTTACATTTGTAGCCCCATATATTTGTCACATATATTTGTCTGCAGGGAAATTGGCCTGCCCTCATTTTTAGGGTAGCATGTCCTGCTTCTGGGTTGCTTTCAAATAGTGCAAATGTATTATTAGCAGCTTCTGTTGCGTATTGTATAAAATCACCAGTTTCACTTCCTTTTATATTGCAATACAAGTCAAAGTATATTTTCTGCATCTTGGCCCAACACTTTAATTGCTCTAACTGGAGACAGTAACATGAAAATGCTAAAAAAAAAAAAAAAGTAAATATATATAAAATAACCTTCAAACTTTGTTTCAAAGCAACCCGTGCATCAAGGCCACGTACTGTAGGAGGGTAGCAGCAGGAGTGTTACATCAGTGTGGTAGAGTGTGTGTGTGTGTGTGTGTGTGTGCGTATGTGTGGGCAGGGGAAGGGAAGGGGGGTGGTAATATTGTGGTGTTTTGTGTTCATCCTCTCTACATCTGCAGCCTTGTCGCAGCTGAGCCATGGCGTGACCCAATAACCACACATGTTTGCCCTGAAGACATTTCTGCTTCCTCTCCCTGCCTCTGTGAGAACCATCAAGCTACCAAAATCAAAACACTACCATTTTTTTTAGGAGGCAAATCAAGAAAATCAATGCATTCTGATTACTTCTGTTATATCTTCCATCATCCCTTCACTAACCTAAAGGTGAAAAGTCTGTTATTTAGTTGCATAATGTAGTACTGACTAAGCCAAAATCTTAAAGTGGTCTGATTTTCTGGCTTTGAGTCAAGTCATGCTCAACATATCAATGTGGCTGTCTATCACAATAATAAGCTCAATCATAAAGTATGTACTTGGGCTTGTCTTTATTTAAGGTATTTTTTAGGATAGAGCTTTACTGGTAAGCACCTTTATACTCTTGGGGTACTAAACTGGACCTTTCCTTATCACTGTAGTGGCACATTCAAGGGTACAACTTTTGCACCTTTATTATGCACCCTTTACCTAGAAAGGTGCATTTAGTATAATAAAGGTTTAGCACAATGCCGCTAACTGTATCTGTTAACTCTATTTCCCAAGCAGCATCATAGCCTACAAACATGGCCGCCAAGGACTATACTTCTAGGACTTTATACTAACCCTGCGTCCCAATTGGCATACTATCTGTACTAAATAGTATCCGAGATGAGAATGTTGAAATGGGTATCCCAAAGGTACCCTAAGGGTCTCCTATTTCCTGTAGATTTTTGAAGTGTGGCTCCGTGGACACATTTTCAGCTAATATTGCCCACAACTCCATGCGCAAGGGAGGCGGAGCTTTGTGACAATTTGCTTCCCCTAATTCAAGGATGCATTTTAGAGAGGTGTAAATGAAATGTGGAAAAATACATCAAGGGAATGATAAATTAAATTACTGTATATAGTATAAATGACATAGGGAATAATGAATGAAGGAAAACTTAAATGCAACGAGGAGTGTGTTTAAGGTGACAGTAGTGTTCTCTACTGGGCAACAACGTTCTCTTCCATTACATGATGTGTTAGTATGTCGTAACATTTGCACACTCTTAATACACACTCAAAAGTATGTACTTTTTCCTCACAAAAAGAGTACATACTTTTAGTACATAGTATAAGGTTCCAAACCCACGTATTCTCTAATACAGGGTGTGACTCGATCATCTCCATAGCTCCCTAGGTTGTGAATCAGTATATCGTGTACATGAGTTCAGGCACTGGTAAGGACCCTGGCTCACTACACATTGGGACACTGATAACTCAATTTCAGGTGACATGACTACGTACTCGCTTTGGAAAATGCCACCAAAAAAAAAAAAAAAGTCATATAATTTGTTAGCTTAATCACATGCATTTCTGTCATGGTACATCAAACAGGGTCGTAGGCTAGCTAGTGGATTTAAAAAAAAAATAAAAAAAACACTTAAAAGTCATTAGACTCAAACAAACCATATATAGAACATCAAATACAGTTAAAAATTGCTAACGTAAGTAATCATTTGAGAGCTACAATGATAACAAGCTACTTACATTTGTGGATGAAGTTGGCTCAGAGTTTGTCCCCCATTTTTTTTTTCGAGCTGAGGGGCTTCAGACAACATGACGTCATTTCCAGTAAGAGAACATAGTCAGCATCGATGCGCCCTGTTTTTTTGCGGTGCACTGTGGGATTTTTTAGGGAGCGAACGTTCTAGTGCACTTTTGACACTTAAAATGGCCGACTCCCTGATCAGTGCCCTGACTACTGCACTAGGGAACGGATTGAGACACACCCAAAGTCTCCTGACTACTGATAACTCTCACCTGTTTCCAGTCACTCACATACCCTATAAATACACACTCCAAACATGCCTGACTTCACTATTGTCTGTTTTGGATTCTTTTTGAAAATAAAGCATTTCCTGCAACTTCAGCCATCTCTCCTGCCTGACACAAATATCCATATCCGTATCTGTATTCAGATTTAAACCTGAAGTGGACATGGCATATGATATTTAAATTATTCTCCAGGAAGCACTGGAAAGTGTGTTTGAACTCGCGACCTCCTGACAATCAGCCAAACATGTTTCTGTTGTACCAATCAGGAGCCTCTGCAGTATTTTCTTGGTTCTGTTTCCCAAAATATAAACAAACTAGTAGCCTAATTTAAACAACTGTGATGACCAGGTAGTTACTAAGGATGAATGATTGTATCGCATGAATGTGGCCTTTCTATGCTCCATAAGCTTAATATCTGACTGCTCACTCTGGCCTCCCTCCCAGGCCTACCATGCACATGGCCCTAGTCCTGATGCATACCTTTCCAAGCTTTCTAAAAACAAAAACCGAATATATTTGTATTCGGTTACATTACTAAAGTGCAGCTTTAAGCTTTAATCTAGGATTGAATTACGATACATTTATGTACCTTAAATCATTTTTTAAAGGTACACCATATCCAGGTTTCCAGATGAAAGATTCATATTGAAAGGTAGAAAAGATGTACTCATGAGGGTACCACCCCAGTAACAAGGAAAGGTACAGTTTAATACTATTTTTTTTCTGAGAGTTTATAGCCTATACTTTGTTTGTTCTTTAATTGACATACAGTGTAGAATAAAATGCAAATAAAATTTGTATGAATAGTTGCAGTTGAGGTCATAAGGTGGTCATGAGGTAATTTACATACGACTTGCAGAATCTGCAAAATGTTAATTTAAAAAAAAAATAAAAGGGATCATAAATATTGCATTTTGTTATAATATTGCATATTGCATTTCACATAACAGATGTTCACATATAGTCCACATAAGACACAATAATAACTGAATTTACACAAATAAACCAGTTCAAAAGTTTACATACACTTGATTCTTAATACTGTGTTTTGTCACCAAAAGGAGGATCAACGACTGTTTTTATGTTTTGTGATAGTTGTTCATGAGTCCCTTGTTTCTCCTGAGCAGTAAAACTGCCCACTGTTCTTCAGAAAAATCCTCCAGGTCCTACACATTGTTTGCTTTTCCAGCATCTTCTGCATATTTGACCCCTTTCCAACAGCGGCTATATGATGTTGAGATCCATATTTCACACTGAGGACAACTGAGGTGCAAACATTCACTGATTCTCAAGGAGGCAACACGATACACGATCCAGAGGGGTGTAAACCTTTGAACAGGATGATTGGTGTAAATTGTTATTATTATACTATACTATATATACTATAGCATAGTACTAAATAAAAAACAAAATGCAATTTTTATGATCCCTCTTTAAAAAAAATTAACATTTTGCAGATTCTGCCAGGCTTATGTAAACGTATGACCTCAACTGTATAAACATTTCAGGTTCATATCAGACTTCCAAGTTTGTATTAAGTACTATGAAAAAGTCATGTATTTTTTTATGACTTAATTAAAATGAAATAAAATGAAAGCCAACAACATTTGTTTCAGTGCATTTAAAGTTCTCATATTAGGGGTTAGGGTGAGGAATGGTGATGTAAATGATGATGATGTAAATTATATGAAATCAAAAGAAACCACTTTCACTTGTTAGAACCATTTCAGGTTACTTATATTACTTTTGCATTTCCTGCATTAAATAGATATATTGTGAATTGCTTAGCAATATTCAGTGTCATTGCTTAGCTTGCCACCAATACATCACTTAAGAAATTCATGAAAAAAAGAGAGCCTCTTATTATCCATGCCCTTTCTTAGACAGAGCTTCATTTCAGCTTTTCAAACATCTTCCATCTTCCCCAAGGCTTGAGTTATAGAGTGGAGGTGGAAAGAAGTTCTAACTTCAGTGAGAAACTAAGGGTTAGACTGAGATGCATTTCCAAAACACATCCCACAGGTAAATGAATCACAACCACTAGAAAAGATTCAGTAAACACTCTTTAGTGTATGCACAAGATAAACATATTCCCTCTGGGTTTTGAAAAAAAAAACCCACCCCTATACATATTCTGCAACTACATTAAGTAAGCTGTGGGCAGAAATGTCTCTTTATTTCTCCTCTCTAATCTCATCAACTTGCAATTGAAACTACTATTTTGCTATTTGTAGCAAAGTAACACAAACCTGATGTCTAACTCCAGTGTTATTAGTGGACAACTGAGAGGGGTAAAAAAAAAAAGCAGACATAACATTTCTCATCAATAATTTCCTACAGTGATAAGGTTTGTTAATGAAGAGAGCTCAGTCAAAGTCTATAACTCCGTTCTGCACATATCACTCCCATCCTATATAACTTTCACTGGCTACCTGTCACATCCTGTATGATATATAAAATTCTCTTGCTTACATTTAAGTCACTCCATGGTCTTGCTCCTTCCTACATTTCTCCCTATGTTTCCAGATTTCGCCTTTTGTCAATGGATGGCAGGTCTTTTTCTGTCGTTGCACCTAAGCTATGGAACTCACTGCCCCTGGCCATTCGGACAACTACCTCCGTCTCAGAATTCTGACATTTCTTCTCAAAACTGCGAGCTCATATCACATAATTTTGACTTTTTTTTCCTCACAGTTACGAGTTTACATCTCACAATTCTGACTCGCAATTTAGACATCCACTTGACATTTAGTTACAAAGAATGCACCAACAAAGCATATAATAATAATTCTCAAGCTATATAAGAACAACACTCATCACCTAGTCAAGACAAGGAAAATCAGAAGCTAGCGCTCGCTTGTTACCTGAAGTTAGTCACACTTCAGGTAGTTCGTCAAGTGAATGTCGAAAAAAAGTCAGAATTGTGAGATGTAAACACGTAATTGCGAGAAAAAAGTCAGAAATGCAAGATATAAAGTCGCAGTTGTGAGAAATAAATTTGCAATTCTGAGATACACAATTACCTTTTTTATTTTTTTTTCTCCGTGGTGGAAACGGGCTTCCATAATAAGCTTTATTACATGTCATTTCAAACTTTTGTTAGTTGGTTCTTGGCATCATTAACTTAGCTTATTAAAAGTGTGAATTCCAAGGTTCCTCAAACTCAGCTACATCACTCAAATTCATAAATGATCTTAAACAGAGATGTGCATGGGGCTTTTTGTTGCTTTTGTTGTTGTTTTTTTTTTTTCTGCAGTTACTAGTTTTGTTTGTACCGGCCCTAAATATTTTCTAAAGAATTTAATTGGTTCTACCCTAAATATTCACTGAATATAAACAAACTAGTAGCCTAATTTAACCACCACAAACCTGACCAGGCAGTTACTAAGGATGAATGACTGAACACTGTAAATGCATCTGTAAATGCATGCCTTTTAATTCATTGTGGCTATGAAAAAAGAAAGTAACGCTTTCCCCGTGGTCTTTCATGTTGGCTCAGCTGCTTTGAACTGAATTAAATTAAGGTATTAAATGTACCTGTAGCTTCAGGCCTTGAATGACATAATGGACCAAACAGAAGTAATTAGAGTTGTTTTCTCTCCTCCTTATGTCTAGAACCCACTTTAAAGTAGCAAAGTCTACAAAAAGTCTTAAAAAAAAAAAACATTGCAAATGCAGAAATCCTATTTAAATATAATCATTTCAATCAAGTCAATGTAACATGTTTACAGTATGTTGTATTAACAGTGTTGTATATTGTAGTATTTACTGTATTTAAAATCATGCTCAAACAGTTTAGTGCTTTGAGACTTATTCATGACCACATGAAAGTAAAAACCTCCCTCACATATGATTTTTTTTTATTGTGTCCCATGGGATATTCGTGATGCACTCCTCCAGTCTCAACCATATGCCCTATGAATCTTTCTGACAAGCTTTCAAAAAGAAAGAAAACAACAGTGGGCCTTCTATTCATATCTGTACTCATTTTGCATAATGTAATTTGGATACAGTTACATCCCTACTATAAAATTTCTTCTTTTCATAGTGTGTAAAGACAACTACGCGTTTTTTTGTGCTAAATCTCAGAGTGCTGCATATGTTTATTTGGTTACAGGCAAACCTATCATCCTATGCAGACCAATAAAATAAGTAGCATGGTGTAAATCAGTGTAAATAAATTTGTTAAGTGGCTATATTTAAGCTCACAGTGGAATAAGAGAATATTCTGCAACCTGTCATATCAGGCGATTGTTTGCAACTATTGACTTCAGTATTTTGCACATTCAGCAGGCTTCCTTTATGAACAGCCTCTTGTCATAAGCCTATATAAAGGTCCAGACAAGGCAGTTAAAAGAATCTTTGTTGTAGTCATTTGTTCTTTTGCTCCCCATGTAAAAACAGCAGTCTGCAGAAACGGCTGCAGCCAAATAACCATCTGCTGGCTGGGTGTTTAAGAACCTGGAGGAGCCAATAAAAAAAGGGGAAGGCACATGTAAAATCTTGGCAGAAGGGACACACGCCATTAGCTTAATGACAGAATGAGGGATGGGTGACTTTGTGCAGAAGGAGCAGTGAGATTAAAGAGCCTAGGACTGTAAGTTTGCTTTTAACGAAATAATGAATAGCACAGAAAAAAAAGAATAAAAAAAATAAAGGAAGCACTGAGATCTAGGTTTTGTTGCTTCAGGTGGGAGGAAGACAGAAGAGCGAGGAAGGACACTTGTGCCTTTTAATTCACTTGTGGCTATCAAAAAAGGATGTAACAGCTTCGCCACGGTCTTTTCATGTCGGCTCAGCTGCTTTGAACTACTGTAATAAATGCACCTGCAACTTCAGGCCTCGAATGACATAATGGACCAAACAGAAGTCATTAGAGTTGTTTTCTTTCCTCCTGCTGTCTAGAACCCACTTTAAAGTAGCAAAGTCGTTTGGTCTTACAGAAAAAAAAAACAACATTTCAAATGCAGAAATCCTGCCTGTAGGATTTACATAAATTCACTGGCTGCCGGTCACTAATTCAATTAATTGTTTGCCTTAGAAAACTGACTCAAAAGTATAATTTTCAGTTTGCTAGGGAAAGGGATATGACTTGTTAGACTGAGTAAGGTGCACAAGAGTAGTGCTGGAACTTAATTTCTTGATTTTACAGCAGCCGAAAGACATCATCTGTATGATGAATAATAGAGTGGATTTTGGATTCTATAAATACAGCAATAAATGCTGAATTTTGATTAAGTTTAAATGTGCAAGTGAGTGAAAGTGTGAAGAGTGAAAGGCATGTGATAGCTGCTCTAAGTATTATTGATTCGTTCGTGGCATGACATTTGCAAAAACAAAACTATTCATCTGACAAACAGTGAGCTTCTGGATGCGTTTAGTATTTAGTTCAAAACTCTTTAAATATAATCATTTCACGCAAATGAATGTAATGTCTTTACAGTATGTTGTATTAACAATGTTGCATGTTTTAGTATTTACTGTATTTAACATCATGCTAAATTAGTTTAGTGCTTTGGGACTTGCAGAACTGCCAATATTGCTAATAAGAAAACCATAACAGCATAACAGCATACATGATAAAAACATATTGGTTGAAGTGATGTTTTATTGCAATCTACCAAAATGTTTGGATTCATGAGCAGCCAGCTGAGTGTATAATATACGTAAATGTACTTATTTGTTATAAAAGTCCAGTCCATGTCAGATGCTGGATACCCTAATATGCTTTCTAATCTCTAGTGAAAGATATTTACTGTTGATTAACTGACTTTTTTTTTTCTACAATTGGGCATCACTATATAGACTCTGAATATAAAATGATATTCACACTTTTGTTATTGATAGTAAAGGAAAACAGCAAAGAAATCAACTAACTTGTCCCAAATAGGAACACAAAATCATTTTAACAAATCAAAGATTATACAGACATGCAGAAAGAGAATAAATGCTGGTGCACAGCACAGTCACCCTGCATACTGTCTGTCAACACCATTTTGCATATAGTTAACTGATTTTCATTTTTTCCCCCACTCACATCCAGACAGATTTTTCAGCGGCACATAGACTAACTGACCACATGCTACTGAACTAATATACAGTATATTAGTATGTTAGTGTCAGGCGGCAGGGACGGATGCAAGTGAAGGTAAACAAAGCTTTATTTAAAAAGCTGGCAGACAAATCCAAATCACAAGACAAATTCAGTAACAAAAACCAAGCAATGGTCAGGTGATCGGCAAACAGCACAGACAGGGAAAAACAGGAATCAAAAACAACCAGGAGAACCAGAAACAAGATCAAAACCAGGGTGTCAGAAAAAGTAAATACAAAGGTTTGGTTTCAATTGGCAACCAAGACACAGAGCGTATACTTTGCAGTGAGACTGAGTTTATGGAAGTCCTTAAATACTGTGACTCTGATTTTGTACAGGTGTGTGTGAAAATAACAGAAGCAAACCTTCGGGTTTCATTTCCTGCCTGTCCTGGCTGGTCTGGGATTGTAATATCATTACCTGAAATTCTCTGTTTGATCCTAAATACACAAGTGATACCTTTCTTGCATCCATCCATCCATCCATTTTCTGTACCACATATCCTACATAGGGTCACGGGGAGCCTGGAACCTATCCCAGGGGACTCGGGGCACAAGGCGGGGGACACCCTGGTTCGGGTGCCAGCCCATCGCAGAGTACAATCACACCCACATTCACACAACCATTCACACACTACAGACAATTTAGAGATGCCAATCAGCTTACAATGCACGTCTTTGGACAAGGGGGAGGAAACTGGAGTCCCCGGAGGAAACCCCAGAAGCACAGGGAGAACATGCAAACTCTGCACACAGAATGGAGGAGAGAATCGAAGCCCCAACCCTGGAGGTATGAGGGGAACGTGCTAACTACTACCTTGAATCACTGCTATATAAGGCAATGATCACATTGACCTCATAGCTAAGGACTGTACTGAGCCGACAGCACAAATATCAGCGTGTGAAACAGTATGCATTGATATGTAACAGCTGTGCCGTTTCAAAATGACGACTATTCCATGTAGGCACAGAGAATGTGAAAATCAATCAGCTTTACATAGAAATGTGGTCAGTTATGCTTGAATAGACGTGTACACTCTTAGCTGGAGAACCACCTCTTTTCCAGTATCAAAGTTTCTATGACTAAATGATTAATTTAAAATATAAGCTTATAGGACATTTCCAGCTAAAGGGACCTAGCATAGCTTTGCAGAGTAATTTGATATATAGTGATACAGTATATTGATTTAATTTGAGAGCAAGCCATTGCAAGCAGTGGAAGGACAATTTTGCTCGTGATCCAATCTAGTAGATGGATCTTCATGCATTGAATTCACATGTAATTATATGATGAAAGAGTTGCCCACAGTTAATCTCAAATATCTGTCCAGTTTCATACTTAAGACATGTTTTTTTTTTTTTTTTTTACACAGTGAGAGGATGTGTCAATGGAAATAGTGTTACTGTATATGCCTGGAAATTGCCTGAAGGGAGAAAACTGCTGAAGTCAACAACATTTTCAAGGTACATTTCAAAGCATTCTCAGCAAGTTCAAACCCACTGCCCATTCATGAAAAGGTGTTAAATTTGACATTTTGAGAATAAGGGATTTTTTTTTTTTTTTTCATGCAGGCGCAAGCACAAGTTAGTGTTATAATGCAAGAGCATCAATAATTTGCTTGGAATGTTCATGGAAAAGAATAAATGCAGCTGTGCAGATTTTGGGAAATTGGTGGTATTTTCATATGTACTTGTATCTAAAATTGCATTTATATTACTGCATCTCAGGAAATTTTATTTGTGAAGCCACAAGACCCAAATGCAATTTTCATAGCTTCAAGTGAAGTGAAGAAATTCTAACCCATTTGATAAAACCTGGTTCAGTGGACATTCATTATTAATGACATCCCATCCCAGTAACATAAATGAGATACTTTACCCAAATACTAAATTACAACTATATACAACTACTGCATTATTTTACTTGAGAAAATAATTAGAACATACACTCACTGTCCAATTTATTGGGAACACTTAAACACCTGCACATTCATGCAGTTATCTATTCAGCCAATCATGTGCCAGCAAACAAAAACAAAAAAAAAATCATGCACATAACGGTGCATCTCAAAAAATTTGAATATCGTGGAAAAGTAAATTTTTTTTCCCGTAAATTAAATTCAAAAAGTGGAACTTTCATATATTCTAGATTCATTACACATAAAGTGAAATATTTTAAGTCTTTTTTGTTTTAATCTTGATGATTACGGCTTATAGCTCACGGAAATCAAAAATCCAGTATCTCAAAATATTAGAATAAAGAATTTATAATACAGCAATGTCGACTTTCTGAAAGGTATGTTAATTTATGCACTCAGTACTTGGTCGGGGCTCCTTTTGCACGAATTACTGCATCGATACTGGCATGGCATGGAGGCAATCAGCCTGTGGCACTGCTGAGGTGTTATGGAAGCCCAGGTTGCTTTGATAGCGGCCTTCAGCTCATCTGTATTGTTGGGTCTGGTGTCTCTCATCTTCCTCTTGACAAAATTCAGGTCAATAATACCATGTTCAGCACACCAGTTACTAGTAGTTTTGGAAAAGAAAATCAGCATCTCCATAAATCTTGTCAGCAGACAGAAGCATGAAGTGCTCTAAAATCTCCTGGTAGACGCTGCATCGACTCTCGACTTGAGAAAACACAGTGGACCAACACCAGCAGATGACATGGCACCCCAAATCATCACTGACTGTGAAAACTTCACACTGGACTTCAAGCAACTTGGATTCTGTGCCTCTCCACTCTTCCTCCGGACTCTGGGACCTTGATTTCCAAATGAAATGCAAAATTTCCTTTCATCTGAAAAGAGGACTTTGGACCACTGAGCAACGGTGTTTTGAGTTAATTAGCTGATTAGAGCTCTTCTCAGGTCGACATTGCTGTATTATGAAATCTTTATTGTAATATTTTTGAGATACTGGATTTTTCCAGTATCTCATTTCCATTAGCTGAAAGCCGTAATCATCAAGATTAAATTAAAAAAAAAAAAGGCTTGAAATATTTCACGTTACGTGTAATGAATCTAGAATATATGAAAGTTCCACTTTTTGAATTAAATTACAGAAAAAAATGAACCTTTCCACGATATTCAAATTTTTGAGACGCACCTGTACAGGTGAATGGGCTTCAAAACATCAAACATCAGAATGAAGAAAAAGTGTGACCTCTGTGACTTGGATGTGGCATGGATGTTGGTATCAGATAGGCTGGTCTGAGTATTTCATAAACTGCTGGAGTTTGAGTAAAACAGAGGCATGTCTCAGTTTTGACCTTGGACTTTAGTGAATTGTTCTGGCTTTATAGTCAGTCCAGCACCACTGTCTGACAGTTTGATGTAAAAACAATACATCACACTGAAAGTTCTGTTTTGTGCTCATACAAAAACTATGGAAATCTATTCAAGAGCAATATTAAATATATAAATATGACACCCTTAATTACTTAATAGTTTCATTCCTTTAAAGTCTTAATCGGTGACACTGCTTATCTGTAGGGCTGCTATTTTTGTGGATAAAGTTATGAAATAACTTAAAAGTAGGAAGCACAGCAGATGAATGATTGGTCAGCTTATCCTTCAAAATGAGGACACATTTTCTTTAGAGGAGAGCACATTAAATTAACAAAAACCTTGGCAATTTTAATAGTCTGACAACTCAAAACAGTGACTTAATACAATATATTAAAATATATACAACACACAATATATTAAAAAATAATAGGATGTGCTGGGTGAAGTGATATTTTATAAACTGCTGAATAATGAGAGAGGAAGCCATATTGTTAATTTGCAATTTGTTAAATTAAATTTGTTAAACCACACTCGTAGTGATTAGTATGATAAATACAAATAGGACTATTCATACAGCATTATACTGGCAACATACTAGACTTGTATTAGATGTTTATTTAAATGCTTGTCATCTCGTTCATATATTATCACATTAGTCTTTTTTTTATTTTCTTTTTATGTTGCATCATATTACATTGAACAGCAAAGAAAAATAAAACACTATCTGCTCCTTTAGTCCTTCTTTAGTCCAATTTTTTTTTCAGGTTTAAAACACAAGCGCTTGTGTATCAAGGCAGTAATTTAGATGCTATTGAAAAACACAGTCATGAAGACTTCTACTCACTAAAAATCTGGCAACCGTGGAAGCGTGAACTACATGCAGGTGATTTGCATAATCTGAACAAGGAGCCCAGAAAATTGACTTAAGTGGGTCTGTAAGCCATCTCCGAATACACATAACTTTCCTCCATAAATATTAACGTAACTTTTTAACTTCAGTTGCCAACTCTGAATACGGCCCTCTGTTCTTAAAGGGAATGAGATATAATAAAATCCAAGGCAGAGGCTGTCCGCACACTGAATGAAAACCGGACCACAGAGGTCTATCAAAATATATATTTATTATTTTAAACTTGCATAGTGAAAAAAGTGCAAAGATCAGTGAGTTAAAACAGACCAGTGAGCAGATGTTTCAGCTCATAGTTTTCTTCAGTGCTCACCTAACAAACAACAGTTCATCCCTTTTAAAAGGTTTTCATTCAGTGTTCGGACAGCCTCTGCCTTCAATTTTGTGTATTTTTTTAAATATATATTTTTTTTGCTTCATGCCGTTGAGGACATATTTATCTCATTTGAGCGCAACTATCCTTCTACCTTAAATTATTTTATTGGATACTATGTGATTTTCTTGGAAATGTATTCAATCTAACCCCAGCCCTTTCTACAGAAACACTGCTCTTTCAGGTTAGCCATACGGAGGATACAGAGAATATACAGTGTGCGCTCCACCCACATGCAGCGCCACCACAACACTGTGTCTTATTTTTGTATCTACATTATCTTCACAGGAACACATCCCAAAGTAAATAAACCTGGTATGAGTTATCAGACTAAAGGGAACAATACAGGCTAGTGAAGAACTTCAGGTTGGTTTAAGACTAGCTGAGGAACACTGAACAAAGGCAAAGGGTTGCAAAAGTACACAACTTGGCAGAGAATGAATAAAGGGATTGCACTTGCTGTGCAAAAAAAAAAAAAAAAAAAAAAAAAAAAGCAGATGCTTCCATGCTACACTTCTGCAGCAAATGAATCTAAACAAAGCATACAGTAATGTGTTGATTTGGCTTTCAGATAGAGCCATATTGCACATATTAGCCTCACAGCTTGAATCACAGTTGATGTTTTATATTTGTATACTGCCTCAACTAAAGCCACAATAAGCCTGTGTGCTGTACTGTGACAAAAGGCAGTCTTAGTGAGCTGGCTTTAGTTTTTAATCTAGTATTTATTTTAGTCCTTTCAGCTGGAGCTGATGACCTTACACTTGAGTCCCAGGGGCATTTCACAGTTTGTTCCAAGCAGTTCTGATAGTGCTACCTTAGGAATACATGCACACCTCCATTACTGTAACTCACCGGCCCTGTCTTATATTCTCAGACAGCTTTTTGATTTGAGGCGTTTTTGCTTTGCCAATGTTAAAAAAGAGAGGGCAAATTCAGCCAGAGCTGTTTTGTTTGCCAAAATGAGTACTGCATTCGGCTCGTGCCTCTCTTCCTGTCACATCGAGTTGGATGTCATGGCATGCCATTACTCAAAACTGCTCATTCAAAATAGCATCTATTGCCTAAAAAGTTCTCTGAATGCAACCATCAAACACTGGGCTATTTGTGACAAATATGCAAATGACAAAATCTAACTTGTAGACCAATAAATGGATCTGCTAAACACCATAGTTTAAAAAAAAATATGAAAAATTATATGGATTGGGGATGTGACTGAATACGAAGACATTTCTGGGAATGAACAGATAGTGTTTTCTAAACAGATACAAATAGGAGGCACACAATTTGTCTTGTTTTTTTTTTTTTTTTCTTTCCCCACAGGGCATCTGGTTTAGACTAAAAGTGTACACCGGGGCTGGGATCCTGTGGGAAGCAACAAAAAAGTCACATGTGTTGGAGGTTTTTACTTTCAGGCAGGTTAGTGGTCAGATATGAATCTCACAGAACAAATAAAGACCACATTCATTCACTCATCATTAGTAACTGCCTGGTCAGGGTCGTGGTTTAAATTAGGCTACTAGTTTGTTTAGGCCTATATTTTTGGAAACAGAACTAACAAAATTTGTTAGAAAATGTCATGGGCAGGTACAAACAAAAAGAATAATTTTGTAAGAAACAGTCTCTCACACATCTCTATTTCAGAGGTCATGCCCACTTCGGGTTTAAATCTGAATACAAATACAGATATGAGTATTTGGAGCACTAAACAGATACAGTTGCTGATAGTGTATATGGACCTAACATGGATCAAGTATAGTTGCTGTATTACTGTTTTAGTTGGGATCTGTAGCTTAGTCATACAAAAATAATTGCAAAAAATAATCTTCCATCTCATCCAGGTGCTTTTGTATGAATACGCTTGTGCTTCAAGTATACAAGCCAATATCTCAGGCAATCATAAAACGTCACACTCAAAAAGCTGTCGTGTCCCTGAAGCAGGTCTCTTCTTTGCTCACTTGTCCAAGCAAATCGATTTCAGGGTGCAGGGATGCTCTCTGAGAAAATATTTGATCATTTTATCACTTATATCTTTGGATGTGATTCATGAAAAGAGTGATATGACTCTTTTCCCCAAACAAGTCAGTGACAAGGAAGGAACAAACAATTTCATACTGAAGGTTTGTTTTATATGTCCTACTGTGCAAATGTGGGCCATTCTGTGCTGTTATAAATGAAAGCTTCCAGACAGACATATGACCTGTCTCAAGCGCAGCATGGAACATCATATCCTTTATATAGATTCACCTAACAAGACTTGGCCTCCCATGTGAAATAAAAAAGAGAAATGAATATGTCTTGAGAGCATTGTGCTGTCGTCAGAGAGAATAAACTGCTCAGTAAAAGTTATTATCAGTTTCCTTTATACCACGGTATACAGCAGAAATTGTGCACACAAAGAAAAGCTCTGTATTCCACTACATCTCTCCAAAACAGCATAGTGCCATTACAATTTTTTCAAGTTCAAATTAAATAGACTGTACCAATTTTGACACAGTGTAGCTTTGCATTTTCAAAACATATATTTGCAGGAATTTGGCACAGATCCCAAAACAAATGGGGAAATTAGAAGAACAAATAAGTCTGCATTGATGCCCCACTCAAGTATCATCAAATAGCACTTCCATGAAGTGGAGGCTTGATTCCCTGGCATGGTTTTATACTGAAATCCCCAGACGGCATGTTGCGCTTGTTAACTGATCTCCGATTTACAGTGAAACCGTGCTACCTGGATAAGAGCAATTTGAAATTGAGCAGGGCTTTGTAAAGATTCTGACAAGCTTTTGTCAAGTACGATTTGTGCCTGCTGTCTGTTAGACACAGTGTGAAGTCTTAAATGCTACGTTGTCCTGATCAGGTTGAAAATGGGAGAATGTACTTCAGACCATTACCATTATTTGTTCTGGGTTTGAGAGCTTCTGGGTAGCTCTCTCAGGAGTGAGTGAATCAGCGTACATACAGTATAATGATATCTACTGTTTTCTGTACCATATACACATAACATATGACATGTAGCTAACCATATTTATTTTATTATTATTATTATTTTTTTTTAGTTAGATAACAGGTTACAGATTGGGCCAAATCCAATCTTTGACATTTTTCTTTCTTCACTTTTAATTAGGATAACATGAAAAAACCAGGCATTTCATCCATAACAAACTATAAGTAATATTAAGAAAGTAACATATTAATTAATGCTTATTTAAATACCAAAGAACTGTTTACTAAAATCCACTAGCATTGACTAATGTTCAATCCATGACTCCAGTAAGTTCATGTAAATTAGCAAAAATTAAATTATCATTGTTCCTAAATGTTGAATGTTCCTAAATGTTGTAACTTTATGAACTGTCGTTTCCAATTGTAAATATTGGAACTTTGTTCATGTTAGTCATTGTGGGTTTATTTTACTTATTTATGGCATGACCATTTGTTAATACAGGTGCTGAATATTTGTGTTTTGGTTTATTATTTAGAAAAACAATTAATACAGCTGCTAGTTACTTTGTTAATGTTATTTATTGTGTATTAATGCTGAAGTACATTTTCATGTTAACTCTTGTGTTAAATAATCTCAGTTAAGCTAAGCTTAATGTAAAGCATAGCTGGTATAAAATGTATGTTGTTGTTATTATCATTGTTATTGTCATTATCATTAGGCTATCGTTGTCAAAATGAGGGCAAATGCAATGTTACACATTGTCAACAGAGTTAGTAAGTTCCTCATTTAAATATTCATAGACATACTAGCAAGCTAATTGCTATTTCTTGTCTGGGTTAGCTAGATAATCCTCTTTTCTTGTTTGTTTCATTCTCATGAAAGCAATAACGAACAGGCTTGGTTATCTGTCTAATGCAAACTATAACATAATGTGGTTTTATGTTGAGAAAACATTTATAGAAAGTTTAATTTACCTTGTCTCTTCATCCATAAATGGAAGTCATGCAATGAGTTGATTCAAAGTCATTTGGGTGTTTGGAGGTAACACATAAAATAAGCTAGGGGGCTACAATGGAACAAAAAAAAAGAAAGAAAGAAAAAAAAAAGAGATAAATCTCAAATTAGTGTTTCTGTTTTGAAACAGTCAAGGTTACATTTTCAGTTGCATTTTTGCTCCTAGCTAAATACCTTTCATTTCCACTTTTTGTGCAATTAATGAAGAACATGAATGTCATGAAGATCTTGCTAACCCTATTCATATCCACAGTCATTGTGTGGTGCATGTACTATTAAACCAAAGTGTTTATAATGCTGTACTATCATACTGTATTTATGGCACATTATTCAGTCCAAAGCAGAGCCAGTATGAATTGTGTTTTTTTTGTTTTTTTTTTAATTAAAAAAAAAAAAAAGCTGAAAAGGTACTTCTCCAACAGCTGGGCCACTTCAGCAAACTGATGCAACACCAAAGCTGCTTTTCAGATCTTTACTTAGGCACTTAAACATGAAAGTAATTTGGTTAAATAATAAGAGAAAGATGGAAGATACGATTTTGACAGCGACACATCTGTTGATATGCATTTCAAAGGAAGACCATGAATGCTGCTGACAACTTCCAGTACTACCACGATACAAAACACAAACTTGAAAAATGACAAATTCAGCTGTCATCAGAGAGCCTGTAAAATGCCTCATATGTTGAAGACAGTTTTTAAAACATGTTCTTGATGGAGCTGTAAAAAGGCAAAACAGTGAGAGAATAAGAAATGGGGCAAGCTCTCCCACAAGACTGCATGGACAGTTTGCTGAAAGATTTAATTAGAAGCCTACAAATCTAGCCTTATTTCCAATCCTGTGCTTCCTCAGCCAGTGTGAATTCTCACACCATGATAATTTATTTATTTACTCAGGTTCTCATTGTATGTAATCTGATCAGGCTGAGTACCACATTAAGCGGTGCTCATTGGGAGCTTTTTGGCACGTTTGCTTTGATCCTACTTCTCCAACATCAGCCCTTTTGCATTTATCAGATGAAACAGACAGAATCTTTTTTTCTGAGTTTGTCAGTGAGGAAATGCAAATGAGATACATGTGGTAATGAGCTCACACTGCAGAATGAGTGAGAAATCCCCATAAACCTGCAGGGAGATGTGTGAACGTGTCTCAATGCAGATTAATGTCTTTGGACAAGAAAGCATTGGGGTTCTCATTAATGCAATGCTTATCTCAAAAATCTTAAGATTGTTCAAAGTGGAAGAAAGCTAGTATACGGTAAGTCAGTTAACATAATTTAAAGATCATGTTAATTTAAGTCAACATGGGACTTGCTGTATTATGCAAAGTACTCTGAAAGTACTGGAACAGCAAGGCAAATTATATTGTTTTTGGTATACACTGAAGTCATTTGGGTTTGAGATACAGAGATGAATATGAGATGATAGATCAGAATTTCAGCTTTCATTTCCTGATATTTACATCTAGATGTGTTAAACAGCTTAGGCACAGCCATGCAATTTTTAGGTGAGCAAAAGTATAGAAACAGATAATCTTGAAGTAAATTAAAGTAAATAACACTTAATATTTGGTTGCATATCCCTTGCTTGCTTGTGATGCTTTTCCTGGCTTTTACTGCAGCTTCTTTCAGTAGTTGTTTGTTTTCAGTAGTTTGTTTTCAGTAGATGTTTGTCTCCTCTTCAGGAGAAATGCATGCTCAATTGGGTTGAGGTCTGGTGACTGACTAAGGCCAGTCTAAAACCTTCCACTTTTTCCCACTGATAAAGTCCTTTGTTGTGTTGGCAGTGTGGTTCGGGTCATTGTCTTGCTACATGATGAAGTTCCTCCCAATTAGATTGGATGCATTTCTCTGTAAATTGGCAGATAGAATGTTTCTGTAGAATTCTGAAGTCATTCTGCTGCTACCATCATGAGTTACATCAAGATTAGTGAGCCTGTTCCATAAGCAGCCATGCAAGCTCAAGCCATGACACTACCTCCACCATGTTTCACAGATGAACTTGAACTGAAGAACAAGTCTTCTTCAAATGGTGGATTGTGATACCTTCACCCCTGATCTGTGGCAGTTGTTGGGGATGTCACTCACTGTTGTTTTTGGGTATTTCTTCACAGCTTTCACAATGTTTCTGTCATCAGCTGCTTTTTTTTCTTGGCTGACCTGTTCCATGTCTGGTTGTTAGTACACCAGTGGATTCTATCTTTTTCAGGACATTCCAAATTGTTGTATTGGCTATGCCCACTGCATAAGCAATGGCTCTGATCAATTTTCCCTCTTTTATCAGCTTTAAAATGGCTTTTCTCTCATAGACAGCTCTCTGGTCTTCATGTTGGCTTATCCTTTTTAACAACAAATGCAGTCTTCACAGGTGAAACCCAGGGGTTTCTACTCAAATGAAGAATAGACATTCAGAGTTGTTAATTATTTAAATAATCAGTCTAATAGGGCACACCTGGGTGACAAGAAACACCTGTCAGTCACATGTTCCAATATTTCTGATCACTTGAAAAATGGGTGGGTTCATACAAAAGCTGCCATATATTAAGTTGTTCAACACATCAAAATATATCATATCTAGAGGATATTTACATATCAGGAAATGAAAGCTTCAGTGTATAGCAAAAACAAATGAATTAGCCTTGCCATTCCAATACTTTCAGAGGGAACTGTATAGCATTGTTGAATTCTTGAATCTGATTGGTCAGAAGGTGTTGATTCATTTTCTGTAACAGCACGGCTCTGACATTCATTTCGACTGTAATTCAAATGATTTGATCTGCATGTTATAATACATTGTAATTTCTGTAGTAACACCTTATTCAGAAAGACTTGTATGGCGGATGCTCCACATCATCTAAGGCTAATAATAAACAGATTTTTAAAATGTGTTTTTATTTAACAAAGAAAATGTATACTCATTGATATGGTGCAGATTTCTGTACAGAGAAATTTGTTCTTTCCAGTTTTTCTGTAACATGACAAGCTAGCTTTTTTTTTTGTCTTATTTTGACTTCAAGAGATAGAATAAAAGAGAGTCTGGTGAGGGAATGACTGTTTATAACTGCTATAAAGTAAGTGATAACCTCATGGACATTCCATATAGCATCACATCACCCCATTGTGGATTATTTCCCTATAACACCACACCTTGTTGTGTTTTAATCCTTACATGATAGTTATTTAACAAGAGCACTAAAATACAATAATATTTGACTGCATACCGGATGTGTTTAGCGTGACGGAACGGATTATGTTTCATCTTACTTTACTACAGACATTTTTAAAAACATGAGAGAATTATTTTGACGTTATCACCTAAACAGTCCTTGTAAACCTTGCTTGCATAATCAGACATGTAATCTTTTCAGCAGCTATCAGGAACCTCGGCATTGATTCAGTTATTCTGTGTTGCCAAGGGAACTTGTTTTGAATTCAAAGGGATTTTGTGTCAGAAATACCAATTCTGTGCCCACAAAACACTTCCACAGCCGACTATTCATCCTCTTACTGCAAAATACTTTCACTTGCAAATCGGAGTGGACAAGCATGGAAAATGAAAAGATGGGGATATCATCACCATACCATCAGAAGGGAATAATAATAAAAAAAATCTGGTCATGTATTATGCATATAATAAAAGAGAAGGTGGAGGAAAATGGAAATATTAGTTAACTCAATTATTATACTCTTGCACTGTATGTACTGATAAAGCAAACGAAAGTGAAAGAGGTCAGTGTTAACTGCAAATATCTGGCTTCAAAACCAGGAATCTCTCATACCAATAAATATCAGACTACAATCTATTATGAGGCAAAAAATTTGCATACAGGAATGTGAGTAGGCTTTGCAGTACTCTACTAACAACCAGAAATTGGATTGCTTATACAAGGCTTATGGGATTACACGCTAAGGCAACTCTGGGTTGCAAAATAGTGTTCTCCTCACAAGTGTTCTGTGTGTTAGGTGAGCGTGTTAAGCTGAAATGTTGGAAATAAGTGATTGATAGGGTAATTACTGCTCAAGATGAACAGTTACGTATGCAAAAAGAGCTTCTTTATAGCAAGGCTCAGAGGAAATTTACACTGATGGACAGTTCTTGTTCTTTCTCTAATGCAAAATCAGGTCAGCCTGCCTAGTCTAAAAGTGAATGAAAACATCGTAACCAAACAGGGTGGAATTAACACCTATGTATAAAGGTTCAGACGGATAGAAATGAACACTTTTCTGTCAGGATGCAAATTCATTCCATTTATGCTCAAGAAAAATGAGGTGAATTTACCACAGTTACCAATAATAATTATGGTTATTTATTATTATAAATGACAGTGTTTAAATGACATAACCTGAATGGTGATTGACAGATAGTTGTAGCATTTCATATGACCTCATTTGTAAGATGACAAACGGACAAAATTGTTCGCAAGATTACTCCTATGAGCTGACGAGCTATAAAAGTTGTATGGGATCAAGTTGTACTTGTGTGGTTTGTACCCGAATTTCCTTGCTGTTTGTGGCTTGTGAAACTGCAGAGTACTTACAGGCATGAGTGACGGAGAAGCTGTTGGAGGACTCCAGGTTATCCACGTTGTAGTTCAAATGGAAGGGCTTCTCGCTCATGTTCTGGTTGGTGTTGTAGAGCTGCACAGCAAATCTGAACGCGCTGTGTTCTTGCACCGTTGAGCGCATGAAGAGCCCACCTTTAAGAACCGTGCAGAAACGTAAAACATCTATGCAATATTTATAATACGCTACTAAAACCTGGCAGTGACATGAAATATGGACACTTTAAAGCTGCCTACAAAAGTGCTGCATTTAATGCATGTGAAAAGGGCTTTGCATCAGTAGTTCAGTGTGTCCAGAATTAGCCTGTTTTACAGTGTTAGCCTTAAAATGCACTGTCACAGACTTTTCATTTTGCATATGCCTATTTTTATTCAAATGGACTTGTATAAATCTTACTATGCAGGCACTGAATTCAGTAATCTAAGTGTTAAGCAAACACTATATGTTTTAATCCGTCACTGAGAATTTGTGCTCTGTGCTGTTTCCATTTGAGCATTTAAGACCGAATTCAGTCTCACATCAGTATCAGTATCAATATCAGTGCCACATAATTAAAAGCCAGTTAGATATTATTCCAAGATTAAAACCCATTTACAAGAGTTTCATCAGTTGTGCAACATTTAGGTCAGTTTCGTAAGTGCATCGCAAAAAAAGATCTATAAAAAAAAAAAGGGGGGGCTATACAGACCATGCATTGCCTATAAGAAATGGTTTTTTAGCTGGAAAAGAAACCGGTCGACGAGAGACAGCGCTCAACGCACGATCTAACCAAAGCTATGGGACTCACCTATATTGATCTGGTTCGGAAATCCGGCGAGAGATCTACCCAAAAGCCAGAAGAAAAGAGGAACCGCACTCAATCGTGCCATTTTCTCCTTTGTTTTTTGTTTTTTTAAAAAAACGAACAGTTCCGAGTACAAAAAAAAAGAGAGAGAAATCACATGCACAACCAACCAAAGCGTCCAGATGAACGAAGAGCAGTGCGCGCTTGCAGTGCGCGCAATAGCTTCATAGAGAAGCTGAGCGAAATAAACGTGTCTGCACGTGAAATAGAGAGAGAGAGAGAGAGAGAGAGAGAGAGAGAGAGAAGAAACTGAGCAAATGATGAGACTTATTCCGTAAAGATGATGGCGGATCTACTGCGGATGTAGGGCTCCTCCACTCGCACTCAGGTTGAAGTGGATTAAATGACGAAGAAGAGAAGAAAAGGAGAAGAAGAGCTTCTCTGTGCGTCTGCAGCAGCCTCTCACACCGCAAGGCGGATGAACCGCTCGAACCGCCGATCAATGCGAAAATGACACAAAAGCCGGTGTTACGGCGACCTCGAGGAAACACCAAGACGTTCTTTTACCATAATGTTCAGAGGACACACCTAACCAGGTTAATTAAAGCCTGGGGTATAAGCCGCATCAGTGTCCTGCGTTGTGCAGACCATGTCTCTCTCTCTCGCTCCGTGTGTGTGTTTTTGTGTGTGTGTGTGTGTGTGTGTGTGTGTGTGTGAATCCTGGATGGCGGAGGAGTGAAGCTGCAGTAACAAGAAACCCCTTTTATTGACCACCATGGATCACTGGTTCAGATGGGCCACATTAGTGCGCCTTTGGACAAACAATATGTCATAAATTAAGAATCACTATAGCAAAAAGAGGATGATATTAAAGGCAACAGTGATGCGTCAAAAGCATCCACACTTGCATGCTGTAATGACCCTGAGATGCGTTTTTTTTTCTCCTATTCTAAAAGTCCGTATAAACGCGTGATTTGAATTTATTTTGTGATTTCATTCAAGATTACCGCCGTGCATGGTGCTGAGGAAAGAAGCCAGTGGTGCACCATGTTCTCTCGCGCTCTCTAATTCCTAGCAAACTCGTATAAAGTTTGTTGGGGGTGGGTGTTGGGGCAGCAGTGGCAGTTGATTCTGTTGCTACTTTGATTTTGCGTCAGATCAGTTTATTCATTGCATTCACGAAACAACATTCTCCCCCGAATAATCATCTTATTTCTTATTCCCCCCCCCCCACCCCCACCCCAACATCTACCTCAAGCCCAACCACTGCATGTACCAGAACAAATCAAGGATTACTCCTCCGTCTTTTGTGTTTTTAATTGCATTTTAATTCAACAGCGAAGACTGTAGCTATTGATAATGGAATAACCTCTGCTCCTCCCCTATGCTCCAGTGCAGCTTGTGGAGAGAACAAGCTTCCATTGCTGGCTCTTCCCGAGTGCAGTTCAAAGATCAGGAGTAAATGTGCTTTTAGTAATGAGCTATCATGTCTGATATATGATTTTAATCTATTTGTAAGTGCCATGCCAGGACCTTGTGTTCCTAAATCCTCAAAGCAGGAGTCAATTGAGGATCATGATTCCTTTTCAGGGTTTGTAGGCTAAAATTCACAATGCAGGGAATTTGATCAGTACACACTGATATTAGAATTCATTATAAATACCTAGACTGTTTATGATTTATTTTGTAGTATGTGGTTAAATGCAGTATATATAAAGCGTTTTGATCAGTAATAATACTGCAGATACAGATAGGCTTGCACAAAAGGAATGACTATTAATATAAATAGGTTTCCAGTAACACAGCGAAGACAATTACAACTTAAAAATTACAACTAAAAGCATACACCAACCACAGAAAGCATGTAATGTGGACAGTATACGGCTTCATTAGATTTCAGTGTTCATTGCCTGACTGTTTTCAAACTCAATCACGTGTGTTAATTGATTTGTATGTGACAGGACCAAATGCATTAATTAAGGAATGATGGAGCATGAGGTTATGAAAATAATCAACAATGGCGATATGTGAAAGGAGGGTCTTTAACACCTAAGAGTGTTTCCACTAATGATGTATTTTATTTCTCTTATACCCCAGGAATTTGCCATGTTTATGAAAAATGTTTACCATTTTATATTTATTAAAGAATGACACATCATACTTTTTATTCATTTATAGTATTTATAGTGACATTTAATGTAGTGGAACATCTTGAAAACAAGTTTGTTCCTGTTACCACTTACATTGTAGTACCTAATAATCATTCGCTCAACAGCCTCTCTTTTTTTTTCTCTCTCTTTTGAATAAATATTATATATATATATATATATATATATATATATATATATATATATATATATATATATATATATATATATATATATATATATATATACACATTTACCAAGGGTGCCAATATTAGTGGCGTGCACTGTATTTGCTTTATGATTAAAAAAAAAAGTCTTAATTATGATTGAAAAACTATATGTCAATTGTGCATTACACAGGAGCAATTTATGTTTTACCTGACTGCATTAAAAGGTGAAGCTCTGACACATGACTCATGACCCAGATGTGTCAGTGTCATTCTTCGGTATGTCAAATGTTTGGCCAAATTTTGCAAATTCTGCAGCTTCTACTCTAACATCAAATGATGCACAGTTGAGTGCAAAATTGTTCATACCTTTAGAACCAAACATAAAAACAGTTTATAGCAACAAAACATTATTACAAGTAACAAAATTTTCAAATAATGTAGGTTAAGATATTAATAGTAGAAAGCAATGTTTGCATCTCCCCTTTTAAATGTTATATACAGTTTCTATAACTTTTGCCAACTGAACACCTGTACCATCTTATCCTCTGATCTGCTTTTGGGTTTTCTCAGTTATTTGAGAGATCCAAAAGAAGCTCAGAGGATCTGTATACTTGGCTCCTAATCCTTCCTAGCATAACTGTACTGTTCTACGCTGCCAGATCTTTTCTCTTTCAACCTATAGTCTGTTGACAGAGGGACAAACTTCTAGGTTTTCTCCCCAGTTTGGTCACCTGTTAATTTCAACCCATATCATACAACAGCTACCACCTGGGAGGATGAAGGCTAACCCATGCTCCCTCTGAGACATGTAAAGCTAGCTAACCACATCTCTTAGAACTGCTGCTTATAGTGCTTCACAAGGCAATGTAACACACGTGGAGGAAAGTGCTATCTGCCCTTTCTCCCAATTTCCCAGCACCATGGCAGATGTTTTTCAATTGTGCCATTTGGGAAGCCCAGGAACACTTCTAAACCATTTGAATTTTGACTTATGTTTAGTATTACTGTCTTGTTGCCAGATACATCCATATTTCATTTACAACATCTGGGAATTCTTTTTTGTGTGTGAATAATCTGGAAGACAGAAGGACACTTAAGGGGTAACACTTAAGGAGCAAACCATATACCTACCTCAGCATTAATACACAGTAACTAACATTAACAAACTAACCCTTGTATTAACTGATAAAAAAAAACAACAACTTATAACCAAAATATACGTATTAACCAACATTCATACACTCACTTAATTAAATTAAGCTCACAATGGTCATTATGAATAACACTATAATCAATATGTTTGTGGTTTTTGATTGTCAAAATTAAGAGTTGAGGCTGAAGCAAGTTCCAATATTTATACCAATATTTATACCTGGAGATTAGAGTTCAGGATATCAGTATTTAGGAACATGCTGTCATTAAGTTTTTGTTCATTTATGTGGACTTATTTTTAGCCATGGATCAAACAATCATTAGTCAATGCAGATATATTTCATTAACATTACATGAATTATATCGATACAAATATGTATATGTTTACTGTTATTTTACAAGTACAACCAAATTCAGTCTCCCACCAAGCTATGTTAAGTATATTTAAAAAACAAAATGTGTACATATATTAAATTTAAAAAAAAGAAAGGACTACAGTACTATTATGAAGATAGTGTGCAAATATATTTTGTGAAAATAAATTTTGTGCAAGGGCAAGGACATATGGGTGAATGTGCAAGGGCATCAGGGTAAAATACTGTAAATGAAATCCAATATTAGCAGCCTGGAAAGGTGCTATATTCAGATCAGTATATTAATGCTTAAGTGCATGGTTTGTTAATGTTGACTAATGCAGTCAATAATATTATTAATGTAAAGCATTACAGATAGATGAATATCTATCTGTCTATCTTTTTATACCAAGAGGGGATGAAAACCTTTTCACACATGTAATAGAAGGAAATGTAAAATTCATTTTCAATGAAAGAACCATCAAGCCAAAGACCATCAGTGTTAGAACAGCCTGAAGGATGAAGATTATGACAGATTCCTCACTATAAAGAATGAGAACTGCCTTTCAAATCTGAAAGTCCATGTTTTGGCCAAGGAGAGAAAGGATTAGCAATATTTGAATGAGGACGGCTACTCTGAATTCATTCAATGTCATGCCACAAAATATTTCAAACATGACTTATAAGACCTGCTACTTCAAGCCATCTAAATTCTCCTTTTGGGAAGCCGAAAGCTACAGTTACAGAAAGCTTGGTGTGAGATCACAGGCTATAAAATGCATCCTAGGTTCATGTCAGAGTTGGGGAAATGCAGCATTGACATGCTACAATGACAGCCACATAACAAACCCTCTCATGCGATCTGGTTTCTCAATAGAAAACCTCTTTGGAAGAAGTGTGACGGTGGCTTCTGTATTATCATCCACACAGGCTGACAAACCTCTCCCTATGCCCCAAGGGGATGACACAGATGTCCTTGTATATCTTCTGCACACAGGGTCTAGAGAAAGAGGAGCAGAAGAGGCCTCTTTGGTGTGAGAAAAGCTCTGGGTAATCAACTTATCACTGCCAACTGTGGGCCATCAAGAATAACTCTTTTGGTCAGCGTTGCTGTAGGCATTTGCCCTCAAATGACCGGATTACCAAAAACTCCCACTGGAGGAGATTAACTCCAACACGCTGCTAATGATAAAAAAGCAAATGGATTTATCAAGATTGTAAAATGGAGGCTCGGGCTCATTGTGACTGAGGGTAGAGTGTGTGAAGCAGTGGGATTTGACATCCAATAACTTTCTAATATTTTCAACAACTTTAATTCTTAACATGGTATATTTTGTTTTTGTAAATTGTTTTGATCATATGTACAGCCGTGGCCAAAAGTTTTGAGAATGACACAAATATTAATTTTCACAAAGTCTACTGCTTCAGTGTTTTTAGATCTTTTTGTCAGATGTTACTAACTGTTACTGAAGTATAATCACAAGCATTTCATAAGTGTCAATGGCTTTTATTGACAATTACATGAAGTTTATGCAAAGAGTCAATATTTGCAGTGTTGACTCTTCTTTTTCAAGACCTCTGCAATTCGCCCTGGCATGCTGTCAATCAACTTCTGGGCCACATCCTGACTGATGGCAGCCCATTCTTGCATAATCAATGCTTGGAGTTTGTCAGAGTTTGTGGGTTTTTGTTTGTCCACCCGCCTCTTGAGGATTGACCACAAATTCTCAATGGGATTAAGGTCTGGGGAGTTTCCTCGCCATGGATCCAAAATGTCGATGTTTTGTTCCCCGAGCCACTTCGTTATCACTTTTGCCTTGAGGCAAGGTGCCCCATCATGCTGGAAAAGGCATTGTTCTTCACCAAACTGTTCTTGGATGGCTGGGAGAAGTTGCTCTCTGAGGATGTTTTTGTACCATTCTTTATTCATGGCTGTGTTCTTAGGCAAAATTGTGAGTGAGCCCACTCCCTTGGCTGAGAAGCAACCCCACACATGAGTGGTCTCAGGATGCTTTACTGTTGGCATGACACAGGACTGATGGTAGCGCTCACCTTTTCTTCTCCGGACAAGCTTTTTTCCAGATGCCCCAAACAATCGGAAAGGGGATTCATCAGAGAAAATGACATTACCCCAGTCCTCAGCAGTCCAATCCCTGTACTTTTTGCAGAATAGCAGTCTGTCCCTGATGTTTTTCCCTGGAGAGAAGTGGCTTCTTTGCTGCCCTTCTTGACACCAGGCCATCCTCCAAAAGTCTTCGCCTTACTGTGCGTGCAGACGCACTCACACCTGCCTGCTGCCATTCCTGAGCAAGCTCTGCACTGGTGGTTCCCCGATCCCGCAGCTGAATCAACTTTAGGAGACGGTCCTGGCGCTTGCTGGACTTTCTTGGGCACCCTGAAGCCTTCTTCACAACAGTTTAACCTCTCTCCTTGAAGGTCTTGATGATCCGATAAATGGTTGATTTAGGTGCAATCTTACTAGCAGCAATATCCTTGCCTGTGAATCCCTTTTTGTGCAAAGCAATGATGGCTGCACGTGTTTCCTTGCAGGTAACCATAGTTAACAGAGGAAGAACAATAATTTCAAGCCCCACCCTCCTTTTAAAGCTTCAATCAGCATGACAGAGTGATCTCCAGCCTTGTCCTCGTTAACACTCTCACCTGTGTTAACGAGAGAATCACTGACATGATGTCAGCTGGTCCTTTTGTGGAGGGGCTGAAATGCAGTGGACATGTTTTTTTGGGATTAAGTTCATTTTCATGGCAAAGAGGGACTTTGAAATTAATTGCAATTCATCTGATTACTCTTCATAGCATTCTGGAGTATATGCAAATTGCCATCATAAAAACTGAAGCAGTAGACTTTGTGAAAATTAATATTTGTGTCATTCTCAAAACTTTTGGCCACGGCTGTATAGAGTAATTATATGAAAACCTTTGCCACCACGCACCCTGAGCATAAACAATGGTGCTTTTCCCTTTTTTTCTTGCCAAAGGTAAATTTCTCCATCGCAACAGTTGGTCCAGTCATTTTGCCTCCTAATTAAATCAGTTGGATTCATCACATGGCTCACATGTGCAGCAAATTTGTCCCTCTAATGGAACTGTCTCTGAAGAGTTAGCAGCGCCTGCTACCTTGCCACTCTGTTTCTCACACCTTTTTTTCAATCAATTATGCAGTAGAGGAAGCCTTTCAGGAGCGAGGGCGAATGGGATCAGCTTCATTACATGTCTGCCCAATCACCATGGATCCCACTCATGTGTTTGGATTAGGCCCCTGCATCCATGACTTGCACTGATGTATTTTAGGCAGCTGCTGAGGTGATGTTACTGAGGAGACTATTGTTCCTGAGGTGCAAAAAATAAGAGGTTGCCATGACTAATGAGAGAGCTCAGCTAGCGTGTCATTTAAGGAGTTCTCGTTTTCAATCATCACCAATACCAACAGGCTTGTTGTTCTGTGTTGTCAACCACAAGAATGGACATGTGGAAGATAGTGTTACTACAGGTCCTGTGTGGTCCAGGTGTTAAATAATGTGTACTACAGCTGAAGATATTTCAGAAATCAGATCTTTAGTTACTAAATAGGAATATACATGCAGTACAGTCTTATCAGACTGGCAAAAAGGTAGTAATAATATACCTATGTCAGCCTTCTATTTCTCCTATTTATTTCAAGATATTGTATATTTCACCTTAAGATATTATTTCAACATAATTACTTGTGTTGTTATTTTAGTTGAACATCTCATTATTTTGACTTAATAACTTAATATCTAGTTCATTTCTATCATGTTATTTTGATAGACCCTGTGTTGTCCAGTTGCAATCTGCAAAAATGCAGATTGCAGTTGAAAATAGTTCAGATCTTTATTTACTACATTGCCCTGTGATGGGTTGGCACCCCATCCAGGGTGTCCCCCACCTTGTGCCGAGTCCCCTGGGATAGGCTCTAGGCTCCCTGTGACCCTGTGTAGGATAAGTGATATGGAAAATGGATGGATGGATGGATTTACTACATACACAGGGTAGAAAGACATTTGATCATTTGTTTACCCATTGATTTTACCTGTTTATACTAAGAAACTCATGTAAATATTTCAAATTTTCTACTTTTCACTCAAGTTGTCATCAGTTATATAATTTGTAACAAAAATTGAATTAAATTAGAAAAGAATACAAAATAGAAGCATTTTCACTAGTGGTCTGAGACATTTGGACCCCACTGTAGGTATATCAGTGTAGCATTCATCAACGGCTGCATTATAATGAACTACTGAACAATCTGCTCGACAAATCCGTGATTTGAATGTTCCTCAAAAATCTTGAATTTTCTCCCAGGAAACAGGTGTATTTCCAAAGGACTCCTGCTGTTCATTACTCCACCACATGCTGCTTAATGCCTTGCTTAGCAAATTGGAAATTATATTCTCTGCACCTTCAATTTGATTTTCAAAGACAAAAGCCTGCATGATTAATCTGAACAAAGCACCATTCCTCCAGATTTAATGGTCACACAGAATAATCTTGTGTCACTAATAAACTAACTTTGCACATCTTGCTATGCCAATCAATGAAATTGGATTGTTGTTTTTATGTAAAGTTGAATGGAAATATATACTGAATTCATAATACACTGCTTGAAATAGTAAAGAAAACAGGGCGCTGAATGAGTGTGCACAATCCCGTGGGCTCTCGCATGTATAAGAAAAAAAATATTAACCCTACAAGACCCTCGCTAAGCAGAATGATGTACACAAGCTCTAAAAGTGCATCTATGATCATTTTCAATATTTCTGATTTAGTTACATTTAAAATTCCTATTTCAAATCATTATGTCAAATTATTTTATATATAGTGGTAATACTGTATATTACTCTTATAAAAACAGAACATGAAACTGAAATGAGTGAAATGAGGATTACTCTAATATCCCATAACAGCTACAGTGCCCTCCACTAATATTGGCACCCTTAAATATGAGCAAAGAAGGCTGTGAAAAATTGCCTTTATTGTTTAACGTTTTGATCATTTGTTCAAAAAATTCACAAAAATACTCTGCTTTCATGGATATCAAACAATTGCAAACACAACACAGGTTTATAAAAAAAAAAATCTTCGTTAAATATAGGTGTGCTATAATTATTGGCACCCTTTTAGTCAATACTTTGTGCTACCACCCTTTGCCAAGATAACAGCTCTGAGTCTTCTCCTATAATGCCTGATGAGGTTGGAGAATACATGGCAAGGGATCTGAGACCATTCCTCCATACAGAATCTCTCCAGATCCTTCAAATTTCGAGGTCCATGCTAGTGGACTCTTCTCTTCAGTTCACCCCACAGGTTTTCTATGGGTTTCAAGTCAGGGGACTGGGATGGTCATGGCAGGACCTTGATTTTGTGGTCAGTAAAACATTTTTGTGTTGATTTTGATGTATGTTTTGGATCATTGTGCTGCTGGAAGATCCAGCAGGTTTTCATTTAATATCTGTTGATGATATGATGCCATGAATCCTAACAAAATGTTCAGGTCCTCTGGCTGAAAAACAGCCCCAAAACATTAAAGAGCCACCACCATATTTAACCGTGCACATGAGGTACTTTTCCACCTCTTAGTGTGCGCTAAAACCACCTCTGGTGTTTATTGCCAAAAAGCTCTATTTTGGTTTCACCTGACCATAGAACCCGATCCCATTTGAAGTTCCAGTAGTGTCTGGCAAACTGAAGATGCTTGAGTTTGTTTTTGGATGAGAGTAGAGGCTTTTTTCTTGAAAACCTTCCAAACAACTTGTGGTGATGTAGGTGACTTCAGATTGTAGTTTTGGAGACTTTCTGACCCCAAGACACAATTAACTTCTGCAATTCTCCATCTGTGATCCTTGGAGATTTTTTGGCTACTCGAACCATCCTCTTCACTGTGCTTTGAGACAATATAGACACACGTCCAATTCCAGGTTGATTCATAACATTTCCAGTTGACTGGAACTTCGTAATTATTGCCCTGATGGTAGAAATGGGCATTTTCAATGCTTCTGCTATTTTCTTATAGCCACTTCCCATTTTGTAAAGCTCAACAACCTTTTGCCGCGCATCACAGCTATATTCCTTGGTCTTACCCATTGTTATGAATGACTAAGGGAATTTGGCCTATGTGTTACCTCATATTTATACCCCTGTGAAACAGGAAGTCATGGTTGAACAATTTCCTGTTCCTAGTCACCCAGGTGTACTAAAAAATGTAAAATATCAATGGGAAAATACTTTACTTTATATATTTTTCTCATATGAATTCATAGGGGTGCCAATAATTGTGGTGTGTTTGCAATTGTTTGATATCCATGAGGGCAGAGTATTTTTGTGAATTTTTTAAGCAAAATATCAAAAGCTTAAAAAATAAAGACAATTTTTCACAGCCTTCTTTGTTCATATTTACCAAGGGTGCCAATATTATTGGAGGACCTTGTATTTCGTATTCTCTTCATGTACTGACAGTGTTTCTTTCTGCTGTCTCAGAATGGTAACTGTGTTGCCATTACACAAATAAGAGAGGACTGTCCTGTTCAATTAGCCAGGAAGCTCAGTGGTAAGGACTTCTGGCAAAGTGGCCTTGGTGTGAATAAACAAACCCATGAATAAATCTCTGCTTGCAAATAAAGATGTCAGGCAAGAATCACTACTTTGAAGTCATATTTGATTTGGACAATTTGTGAAACCCATGCTGGAGCTGAAGGCAATAGTTCTTGTGTCATGTTTGGGAGGCTGCCATTACATCAGAGAGTAGTAAACAGCTCCTGGGGGGCAATGCGTCAGTCCTATGAACTTCTTAAACTGAGTCCCCTTTTTTGTGAGTTCAGTGTTTGTAACGGGAACATATGGAAGCCCTTGCACTGCAAATTGTGAAGAGCTATGTGCTCATTATTTTGACTTAATATCTGATTAATTCGACTTACTAAGATATTATGTTGGTATTTTAATGTAAGATCTTGCTATTTCAAGATAATGTATAATTATTTTGACTTGATGTATAATTACAAGGACTTATTCCTAGTTAATATTTTGTTATTTTGAGTTATTATCTTGTTACTTCTAATTATAGTAATAATAACTATTCAGTTTATATATATATATATATATATATATATATATATATATATATATATATATATATATATATATATATATATATATATATATATATATATATATATATATATATATATATATGCCCAAATATTAATAAAGTATCCCAGTCAGCACCATCCGTCCATTTTCTACATCACTTATAATACACAAGGTCACAGGGGCGCCTGGAGCCTATCCCAGGGAACTCTGGGCACAAGGCGGGGGACACCCTGGACAGGGTGCCAACCTATCACAGGGCAAAATCGTACACACATTCACACACTACAGACAATTTGGGCAGGGGACGTAAAACAGAGTACCAAGAGGAAACCCCTGAAGCACAGGGAGAACATGCAAACTCCAGACACACATACACACATAAACACATAAAAACAGATGCTTTAGAATGCCTATAATCTAAATGAAATGCATACAATACAAAAGATTATGTTTGGGCCAAGCTGTGCATCGTGTAGGCTGACATGCAGCTGTAGGCAGTATGCATCACTTAAAATAAAGAAACTGTTATAAACCCACACCAGCAGGATCTCATAAGTGTAGCCTACATGTTTCAGTAGAGTTTCACATAAATTACTGTAATTGTTTTTTTTTGTTGTTGTTTTTTTTGTTTTTTTTGTTTTGCCATTTAGCAGTTAGTGGAACAGTCAGAGGCATTTTTAAATTTAAAAAAAAAAAAAATTATTATTATTTTTTTAGATCCATTCTTTCTAATGACATACATTTCAAGGCTTCCATATGAACATATTGATGAGCCAACACCAACCTTGATGCACATGTAAATGAATACAAATAGTATTTGCATATAGAGCTAATCTTGCACTAGTGATAGTTATATCGAATTGGCCAAACTGCACATATAATAGCATGATTCTTGAGTACATCCTATAACTAATAATATGCTGCTGTGCAATTTACAGACCTCAGTGTTTACTTGCAGTGTTTATAGGTCCCCCATCCTCCCACAGCCTCCCATAGTCTTATCTTAATCCTTTATACTGTGCCTGCTATCTTTCTTAATATTATACAGATTTACAGATGTACAGTTGATTGTCTTGTTTGTCAAGATAAATATATGTACAGTAGCATACAGATCTTATATTTGCACCTTTTTGGCTAATTTATGATTGAAATATAGAGTGTCTACACCAAACTCTCCTGAATTTTTCATTGCACATGCATTATTAAGAGTGTCAGACAATTATGTGGTCATGCTAAACTTTGATCTTACATTGGTGGAAACTCAGCTGAATAGACCGAACTACATATTTAATGCAAGGTTGAATTATTAGCAACTTATAACTAATAAAATGCTGCAGTGAAATTTACAGATTGGGTATCACATTATATTATTTATGTTCCCCCATATACTGCATATCCTGTTTACTATTAGTACACCAACATAGTCACTTGCTCTCAATAGGCTGACTTATGTAAACTGTACTTTGAGCATTCTTTAATCCTTCTTTAAACCATAGCACTGTTGAATGTGCAACTATGATTGGTCAACAGGTGTTGATTAATTTTGCATAACAGCAACATTTGTATTAATATGCTCTTATATGGGGACTTGCATGGTGGATGCTCCGCATTAACAGATTTACAAAACCATGTGTAATTGTTGATAGGGTGAAGTTTTCTGTGAAAAGACATTTATTTAGCATTTTTGGAAGCAGTCTCCAATGTTAGTGGAACAGTCAGAGGTAAATTTGTAACATTGCTGTAATGTTTTCCAACACTGGAAACACTGCAGTTTATCAGTAACCTGACAGGCTTCATGAGAGAGAAACAAAAGAGAGGCTGGTGAGGGAACAACTCGTATAGAACTGGATGTGTTATGGAAAGTCCTTGTTAACCTGCACAAACTATTTTAGGAGAAAACCACTAAAATGAGGAGACTCTAATCCATGTGTATATTACTAAAAGCCTACTGTGCGTATGTTTAAAAGACATTACATATGTATCTGTATAAATATTGCTGAGACTTTGTTGAGAATCTGTTGTAGAGTTAAGTAACTATTGATTGATATTCTATCGATGAACTATTGATAATCCATTTCTATATTTTATAATTTTCTAACATTTTATATGCTATTATATATACTGTGCTGCTGTATATAAATTTACTGACTCATGGACACTGCCACATTAAGCAAACGCGTAGCCCAGGGTAGAAAAATATTTCCCATTACCACCCCACTGTTAGTGATATGGAGTTTTTAAACACATCACACATAATGTTCGCATTTATGGTGAAATGATGAATTAGATACAGAAAGATTGTCTGAAACCTATGGGGAAAAGATTTCATAATACCATTACTAAAGCAATGTCTGGCTTACTTACTATCAGGGAAACAGCTTATGGAATAAGAATTATTATTGTAAGCTACACTTATTATAAACTACTACTACTACTACTACTACTACTACTACTAATAATAATAATAATAATAATAATAAGAAGAATATAAGCTACAGTAATATAAAAATGTTTTTATTGATAGATTCTGGGGTGTTAAATATTAATTTGAAATAATGTCAAAACAATGAGATAAAAAACTTACATACAAAACATACTTACGTAGGCCCCAATACTTGTCTCATCTTGAGCCTTCACATTTTGCTTGCTATGTTTTATTTATTTATTTATTATAAATAAATAAATAAATAAATAAATAAATAAATATATATATATATATATATCTTTTTTTTTTTTTTTTTAATTTATTTTTTTTTTTTTACTATTATACAAGAGTCTATTTTGTGCTCTTTAGTTTTGTTTGCTCTGTACACAATGTAACATTGAACCACTTTCAGGAAAATCTACCAGGCATAAATAAAGGCATGTAACCTTTATGTCCTATACAAAGACTTCTTGGTTGATTTATGAATGAGCCGTTGAAGTGTCTATAACTTTCCTGGATGGTTCATCAAAAGCACATTAATTATTGAGAATGTCAGAAAACAATGTGGTCATGCTGAACTTACTAATGTGGCTTTAATGGTAGCTCAGCTGAACGAGGCAGGCTGCATGTTTAATAAAAGGCACAGTGCAGCCTATAGCTAATGTTATGCTGCAATATAATTTACTGACTATTAAATGTTTACTGGTTGCCCATTCCCCCAAGTGTCATCCTTATCTTGCATATAATACTTGGATATTTTCTTTGCTGTTCATTATCAGTTTGCTTTATTGTTAGTAAATGAATTAGTAAGCAAGTTAAACATGATTATAGTACATGTGGATTAGTGGATTGGAAAAACACTTCATGTTCTCAAATTATTGTTATTATCTGGAATTTTATGTTCAACAAGGCCATATAGGTGTGATGGCCAGGTGCCCACAAACCTTTGGCCATATACTGTATCTCCACCAATAGAGTTGAGTAAAGTTTTAGCATTTTAAATTCTGGTTATCCAATTCCAATGTAATACACCTCTCCTATCTCTCAATGTATAACCTAATCTACATATGGAAAAGCAGTATTACTACCAAATGTTAAAGAATTGTAAGTTTACAATGGGAAATGAGTTCTCATGTTGATTATCAGCATCATCCACAATGGTCTCTGTTTTATCATCCGAGGTGAAAGTCACTCATTGCATTTAAACATGAGCCTCATCGTGGCCTCTCCTCTTCATTCCATTGATCTCTATCTGGTCTCTTTGGGGAAATAATCACTGATTAATTCACTGATTTCTGTTCTGTTAGCTAGATTTCTTTTGTATTTTTATTAGGTCGTTTAAACAATTTACAACTTTGTCTGCTGTCATCTGTACAGTATCTGTGCAACAAATTGATCAAAGAATAAGGTTCATTCCATAGGAAATCACACTTATCTAGTAAGGTTAAATACATCTTGAAGTAGCTGGCTGCAATTACTGATGCTTTTGATATTTGCAGGCAGAAAGCCAAAAAAGTGTTCAAACTAGCCTAAAAAATTCCACATCATTTGCTAAAATATATTTGTGCTTTCTTTGTCTGTTGTCCAGAATTAAGCCACAGAGACATTCAAGTCGTTTTCAAGACCACCACGCAAATAGAAGCTGGTGTTTATGTCAAAAGACTGACCTCATAAATAGACCTCAAAACCCAAACTGTCTAAACCATTTATTGTAATTCCATTCAATGCAGGAATATTTCATACAGAGATTGACACACTTCTGAGAAGGAAGCTTTTGAGATTCTGTATCTCACAAAAGTGAGTAAACCCCTCACATTTTTGTAAATATTTTATTATATCTTTTCATGGGACAACACTGACGAAATGACACTTTGCTACAATGTAAAGTAGTAAGTGTACAGCTTGTATAACAGTGTAAATTTCCTGTCCCCTCAAAATAACTCAACACACAGCCATTAATGTCTAAACCGCTGGCAACACAAGTGAGTACACCCCTAAGTGAAAATGCCCAAATTGGGCCCAATTAGCCATTTTCCCTCCCCGGTTTAATGTGACTCGTTAGTGTTACAAGGTCTCAGGTGTGAATGGGGAGCAGGTGTGATAAGTTTGGTGTTATCGCTCTCACACTCTCTCATACTGGTCACTGGAAGTTCATCATGGCACCTCATGGCAAAGAACTCTCTGAGGATCTGAAAAAAAGAATTGTTGCTCTACATAATGATGGCCTAGGCTATAAGAAGATTGCCAACACCCTGACACTGAGCTGCAGCACAGTGACCAAGACCATACAGCGGTTTAACAGGACAGGTTCCACTCAGAACAGGCCTCGCCATGGTCGACCAAAGAAGTTGAGTGCACATGCTCAGCATCATATCCAGAGATTGGCTTTGCAGAATAGACGTATGAGTGCTGCCAGCATTGCTGCAGAGGTTGAAGGGGTGGGGGTCAGCCTGTCAGTGCTCAGACCATATGCCGCACACTGCATCAAATTGGTCTGCATGGCTGTTGTCCCAGAAGGAAGCCTCTTCTAAAGATGATGCACAAGAAAGCCCGCAAACAGTTTGCTGAAGACAAGAAGACTAAGGACATGGATTACTGGAACCATGTCCTGTGGTCTGATGAGACCAAGGTAAACTTATTTGGTTTAGATGGTGTCAAGTGTGTGTGGCGGCAACCAGGTGAGGAGTACAAAGACAAGTGAGTCTTGCTTACAGTCAAGCATGGTGGTGGGAGTGTCATGGTCTGGGGCTGCATGAGTGCTGCCAGCACTGGAGAGCTACAGTTCATTGAGGGAACCATGAATGCCAACATGTACTGTGACATACTGAAGCAGAGCATGATCCCCTCCCTTCGGAAACTGGGCCGCAGGGCAGTATTACAACATGATAACGACCCCAAACACACCTCCAAGATGACCACTGCCTTGCTAAAGAAGCTGAGGGTAAAGGTGATGGACTGGCCAAGCATGTCTCCAGACCTAAACCCTATTGAGCATCTGTGGGGCATCCTCAAAGGGAAGGTGGAGGAGCGCAAGGTCTCTAACATCCACCAGCTCTGTGATGTCATCATGGAGGAGTGGAAGAAGACTCCAGTGGCAACCTGTGAAGCTCTGGTGAACTCCATGCCCAACAGGGTTAAGGCAGTGCTGGAAAATAATGGTGGCCACACAAAATATTGACACTTTGGGCCCAATTTAGACATTTTCACTTAGGGGTGTACTCACTTTTGTTGCTAGCGGTTTAGACATTAATGGCTGTGTGTTGAGTTATTTTGAGGGAACAGCAAATTTACACTGTTATACAAGCTGTACACTCACTACTTTACATTGTAGCAAAGTGTCATTTATTCAGTGTTGTCCCATGAAAAGATATAATAAAATATTTACAAAAATGTGAGGGGTGTACTCACTTTTGTGAGATACTGTATATATGTATGTATGTATGTACGTGTGTGTGTGTGTGTGTGTGTGTGTGTGTGTGTGTGTGTGTGTGTGTGTGCAAGTAGCCGTCTGCCCTCAAAGAGAAAAAAAAGACAAAATTTAGTCAGTCTTGTGTAAAACTAACCACAACACTGCAACTTGAGCCCAGTTTCCAGCTACACAGAGAAGCAGTGTAGAGGACAATAGAGGAGGCTGCACAAAACAAAGTCTGATTGACATCATTTATAAAGTCTTTTTATTGAATCTGAGACTATCAGGGATGTTATTAGAGAGGTTATTGTATCTCTGGTGAGCAGTTTATCTTCTGCTTTATCAAAATTATTTGTACAAGAAAACGAGATGGAGTTTTCCTGGGCACAGATTATACCAAGACTAGCACTAAATTAAAATGTCAGATGATTGTATGCTGAAAATCATTTTCACTGTAAGACTGTGCTTGAAGGTTTATTTTAGCCAAATTGGTCACACTTGAAATAATTCATAAACGTCAGTGGGGGTGATTATGCAAAAGATTATGCTAACATACTCCCACTAGCATTTAGTAATTCTTTAGGAAGCCAGTCAGCCTTTTTTAGTCAGGGAAGATGGCAGGAAACTTTAAACTCTGTTTTTAGGACAGTGGACCTACAGCTCCCTACACACCAGGTGTTTGGTGTTCTTGATCACTTAGCTTAGGTGTGTTGGGATCTGGGACAAATGCTAGGTCAGTGCCCTAGAAGAACCACTGCCAACAGCAAGATTTTGCACACTCTAATAAGGTCATTTAAAGTCATTTTGGTCTCTGGTCTAATTATTGTGAGGGTTGTTTTTGGCTAGGTTTTAAAGACACAGCTGGTATGGGCCATGATGAGATGGTAAAATATAAAAAATTCAGAAAGAAGGGTAATAGCACTGATGCCAAGGACTCTCAATAGCATTTCAAAGGATAGTTTGCTGGAAAGGTCAGAATCATTCAACATTTTCTTCTAAGTCAATTCAAAGCACATGGATGGAGACTTTGTGTATAAATAGGCCAAGTTTATTTTTATGACTCTGGCAGCATTTTACACGATTCCTCTGCAATTAGGATCAATTGGCTTGAGTTCACTATTGCACCAAGACAGCTAAGATCTAAGATCCAAGTTGGCCTGGTGTCAACAACTATATGTAAATATGCCTGAATTATCTTTAAATAGCCCCTGTATAAACAGCATAGCCATGAGGCCCTGACTTTCTAACAATGAGAAGCCAGAGCTGCTGGCTGTGAGTATTTGGGCCTTTACTTGCAGTGCCATTACTAGGGGTTATTGTGGGGTAGGCCTGTGGAGCTCTGCTTTATCTTGCTTGACAAAAATTTAAATTATGACATGGTATAATGGTGATGATAATAGTGATTATGTAATACAGCTTCACACTATTTGATCTCGAAAAAAAATCATTTCAAATTTGTAAAATGCACTTCCTTAGTCAAGGCAAATTGCTAACTGCTGTGTATATACTGTACATTTGATCATAAAAATATGTTAAAAACCAACAAACAATACCCAAAACCAACAAACAATACCCAAAGATATTTGAATAAAAATATCAGAAAATTATTGTAATCAATTTTCCATTATATCAATGTTGAGAATTCCATATTATAGCAAATCGAACAGTACACACATACAAGAGATAGGGCTCCTTCACTTCCTAAATGCCAGTTTAACTCTTGGTCATTACAGGTTTCAGCAGTCAAAACAGATTATATGTGAAAATCTATAATAGCATACTATAAACAGATTAAGGCCAAACCCAGACAGTACCTTGATCCTGGAAACAAGAAAACAGGGAAATATGGCTAAATACTTCCAAAAAAGAAACATCAAGGATGTCATAGAGTCCAGCTCATATAAATACTTCATATAAAGTATACACTACCATATATACACTTCTATGCCAGCTTTTTTTTTTTTTTTTTTTTTTTTTTTTTTTTTTGGTAAATTGTAACCATCAAATCTAACTTCTGAACTCCTGTAGATACTTATAGTAAATGTTACAGGCTGGACACCAGGGGAGAGTGCAAATTATTTTCAAATGATTGCATTTTTCTCCTTTAGTTATGCAGGGTTATAGGCCTTGCTCAAGGGCCCAGCAGTGGCAGTTTGTGAACTGATGACCTTCTGATCATAAGTCCAATGTTTTAACCACTGAGCTCAAGAGAAGGACAGAAGTTTCCATCCAACTTTGGATTTGAGAGATATGAACTGGTTCCTGAAGAACCTACTATTTCTTCTGATACCAATGGCCGTTCAATGCTTACTTTAATATTAACATTGCTTCACAGCGCATTGATTTTGCTAAGGTTTGCCTTTAAGATCTAGGCATTCCAATTAAAAAATGAGACTTTCAGAAGGTGCAGACTGACTTATGATGGCCACTGGCATGAAGATACTGCTGTACCTGGACAACTGCCTCCACTGAGCTCTCACCAATAGCAAGCCATCCAGAACAGAACAGTTCCTAGGATCTTTCTTCAGGAATTGGTGAACAGTGGAAAGTCATCTTCTATCATGAAGGTGTACTGTATGTGGCAGCGATTGCTGTGCACCACAACACACTGAGGTCCCCAGTGGCAGTGGTAGCTCAGTGTTTAAAATTGTGGGGCTACTAATTATAAGGTTGTGAGTTCAAATCCCAGCAGTGCCAAGCTGCCTGGGTCCTTGAGCAAGGCCTGTAATCTGTAATATACAATAAATGTAAATGTCTCACCAGCTTACTGACTTTAATAAATGGCGAGGCACCTCCCCCAGTGCCTCCGTCCCCTAGGACCGCAGTGTGGTACCTCCCTTGTGTTGTCTCTAAAAGCTCCTTATTTTTACTATCTATGTGTGAAGTTTAATTGAAGTAGAGGTCTTTCAAAATTGCTTTCCTGCTAAAAATCCCCTCAGCTAAGAGAGTTGGGAAAATCATATCATCTAATTTTTTGGAATCAATATATTGACCTTGCAATATTCAACAAGGATGAGTCTGCAGAATTTTCTTGCTGCGGGGAGTGCATGTCTTGCTATGTCATTTAGACTGGACAGCAGTCATTTTATCCTCAGACCAGTTGTGCATTTATAACACAACTGGATAAAACACAGGGTACTCCTTTATCTAAGCAGAGGTTAGCCCACTGGGTGGTGGATGTCTATTGATGGGCTGGATGCATGGTGCCTACTGTGACAAAAAACAGGAGTCTCCTCCCTCATTGGCATTATTCTGAGGTGTACCGCTCCAGGAATTCTGTACTGCTGCTGTTGGGGCAACACCATGCATCTTCTATTTTACAAGGTTAATATTGATTTTTCACATATTTTACAAGGTTAACATTGCCCTCCATGGCTGGAAGTGTGGCAGTCATCTCTGAGCACCTGTCAGGGCAGTTCTATGGAGAGTTCTTTACTTCATTACATTGTTATCAGCTTATATCCAGGTGTTATACACTGCCCCTGTCAATTACAAGAGGTGTAATAATATATAAATACATACCCCATATAAATTGTCTTTCAGAACCTATGCCAGTACCAGTGAGAAGGTGCTATGGAATGATTGTTGTACCACAAGAGTATTTGGGATGTGGAATTTAATGCCATTCTTGGAATATTATAGGATGTGTGCACACATGCTAAAGCAAAGTTATCATCCATATCATCCATGGCACCATGATAGATCTGTGTTCAGAGTGAACCAAGTTAGGGGTTAGTTAAGTGTTCACAGAAGAGATGGGTCTTTAGCCATTTTTTGAAGAGAGTGACAGATTGTGCTGTCCGGACTGAGGTTGGAAGTTCATTCCACCACTGAGGCACAATCAGTTTGAAGGTTCTGGAAAGGGACCTCATGCCTCTCTGAGTAGGCACTACCACGCGTCGGTTGATAACTGATCACAGGTTGTGTGAGGGAACATAAACTTCAAGGAGAGTGTTGAGGTAGGGGGGGTGCTTTTCCAGACAAGGTCTTGTACGTGAGCATCAATGCCTTGAATTTGATGCAGGCGACTACAGGAAGCCAGTGTAGGTATATGAAGAGGGGTGTGACATGGGTACTTTTGAGCTGGTTGAAAACAAGGCATGCTGCTGCATTCTGAATCATCTGAAGGGGTTTGATGGAGCTGGCTGGGAGGCCCGGGAGTAGTGCGTTGCAATAGTTCAGTTTTGAGGTAACAAGAGTCTGGACTAGTAGCTGTGTTGCCTGTTCAGTGAGATAGAGTCAGATTTTCTTTTTTTAATTTATTGATTTTTTACTTTTTCATTTAAAATGTATATTAATTATTGATCTCTAATTATTATATTAAATTTTTTTTTTTAATTTATATTATATATTTATTTTCTTTTTACACTAAAAGGTTAACATCCTTAAATGCTAAAAAGAAACTTAGCCCATCAGGATTTTTTTCTCCATGGTGTCTGAGTAGATACAGTCAAGCTGGCTTATCCATTGGTTAGGACTTCAGGAGACAGACAAGGCTGTAGGCATCTAATTAACCACCAACATAATTAGAAAGTGACAATGGAGCCAACCAAAGATCATCTTATCTGTGCTAATCATCTTATCTGTGTTAAAAGTGTAAGCTGTGAAACTCAACAAATATGTAAACCTGCTAGCTAGTCATGTTATTGTGTGGCCATTAAATCAGAAATTAAATCCATCATGAACTGCAAGTACTGATGGAGGACAGCCATAGTTGGTAGTGGATTTGATGCAGATTAATAAATAATGGAGATAATGGATATGGCTGGTCAGCACCATTATTAGCAGTGATTCATTTTTGAGTTATACTACTTTTTCACATCCTACACAACAATACAGGATTTGTTAGTGGTTATTACAACTTGGAACTAATGAAAATTGTGTAGCTTTGGTCCATCAATGACTAGTATTCCCTAATAATAATAATAATCTCAGGTTGTTTTCAGTGTATTTAGGCTACTGTGGTGCAATTCTGTGTTCAAGTGGCATTTTCCCTATGATCTATGACTGTTGAAATACATTTAGATAAAAACCCATCTTTCAAACTCTAGAATTTGTGATACGTCCTTGTTTAACACATCTCATAAGAAGTGGTACTAAAAGTTCTGTTGTTCAGAAACTTGTGAATCCTGTGCACACACTGAGTTCTTCAGTCAGCAAATTCACGGTAGCAGCTTCTATCTGCATATTCAGCACTTTTGTTTTTTAATGACTTGCATAGTTAGAATAGAGGCTGGAACTGACAAATGTATTTGAGTATGGCTTGGGAATCAAAATCACATCTCTTTGTGATCATGGAGCAGACAATAAAATGTATTTTTCATTTGTGATACAGGGAATTATAGATTTAATTCCATACTGGCAAACTGTCATAGCATAGTCATTTAGACAAAGGTACGTTAGCCATTTAATGTATATTTACAGTGAGGGAAAAAATTATTTGATCCCCTGCTGATTTTGTACGTTTGCCCACTGACAAAGAAATGATCAGTCTATAATTTTAATGGTAGGTGTATTTTAACAGTGAGAGACAGACAAAAACAAATCCAGAAAAACACATTTCAAAAAAGTTATAAATTGATTTGCATTTTAATGAGTGAAATAATAGTAAAAGTATTTGATCCCCTATCAATCAGCAAGATTTCTGGCTCCCAGGTGTCTTTTATATAGGTAACGAGCTGAGATTAGGAGCACTCCCTTTAAGAGAGTGCTCCTAATCTCAGCTCGTTACCTGTGTATAAAATACCAATAATGTAAGAAGTAAATAAAGATAAGAAAAAGTAAAATGAAAAACAAGAATAAAACACTATACAATAAATATAGTGTTATTACATGTACATGTCTGAGTCCAAAAATGACAAGTGAAGTAAATGTGACAAGTGAACCTACAAGTTACAGTATTCCTATTGCAGCTTCAGTTTTCTTAGTGACTGTGCTGAAAAGTGCAGAACAGTGCAAAAATTCAGAAGTGTCCATAGTGCAGCCATTACCCTTGCCCAGACTCAGTACTCCAGCTCACTCTGAAAGAAAGGGGAGATGTTATAGAATCTAATAACAATTGGGAGGAATTACTTGTTCTGTGGAGCACCTTGGTGGTCTGAGCCTCCCACTGTAGGTGCTTCCACACTGTTCCAGTGTGTTGTGTAATGGGTGAGAGTCATTGTCCATTATGTCTAGTAGTTATTGCAGTATCCCTCTCTCTGACACCTTTTCCAAGGAGTTGAGCTCCACCCCTACAAGTCCCCTAAGGCAGGAGATCTCAGTCTTACTGCAATTGTAACATGAAATCTGCAGACCCCTCAGGACAGATTTATTTTAAAAACATAATCTAACATTTCAAATATTAAACACATTGTTTAAATGTGTACAATAATATTTTGGCTACTTATTCGAGCCATGGAATATATTTTTTATACTCCATTATTATATTTATATATCATATTTTGTCTGATGGAAACCTTTTTATTTAAATTTGTTTTTATTAAACTTAAAATTTTTTTAAATTTTATTATTGTTAACTTGTCATTAACAAGTCAACATTATTCATGTACCTGGCAGTGACTGAGTAATTGAGGTCAAACAGGCTAATGCCTCAATAAAAGCATTATAAATGTAACTTTTGCTAAAGGTGGTTTGTGATTTCCACCACTATAACACCACTATAACAAAGTTATGATTGAAGTGATTTCCACCACTATAACAAAGTTCATGGGCCCTGGGACTTCCCACACCCCACTTTTAGAGCCATGGCTGTAAAGAACTGGAGTACATCCAAATATCATCAATAAAAGCTATAGTAAATTTTACAACCATATCCCTGAAAACATCATTAATAAATGCTTGGAACATGGAGTGGGCATTGATCAAATACAGTATGACCTACAATTCGTAGTGTCCAGATATGAGTCTTCATTACATTCTCTAAATTGAATTAGAATATAGGCACTTTCGAGGTTGACTTTAGTAAATATATAGCTGATTTCAATTGTTCTAGAGCTGACAAGAGCAATGGCAAATATTAATGATATTTAACTATAATTTGGTTCACCTATCTATAGTGAATGCCTAGAGAAAATCCATACCCTTTCTTTTGAACAGGGAAGAAACCAGTAAGTGCTGGTTTCATGGAGGGTCTTGTACAACCCTGTTTAATGGCTTGCTAATAAGATATGTATTCTTCCATGGTCTTGTTTTCTGTAGGTGATAACAGATAAACTTGTGTTGAACATGCATTTGTAGTGTTGATCAGGGGGAAGAACACATGCTTTGACTACTAAAATCTTCATGATAATCTGAGTAACATTTCTGGTAGCTGTTTCACCTTAGGACTTTAAATGGCAGTGGATTCAATGGTGATGACAGGGTGAGGGAGAACTAAATCAAGATGTCTTGGTCAGACTTGGTAAGTCCAAGGACTATGGGGCAAATGGGTGACAGAGTGATGGTCTGAATTGTGGAACATGCATATATCAAGGCACAAATTCAGAGTGCCATCTGTGAGTTTTTCATCTCTTATTTTTCTGCCTTCAGTAGCCTGAGCATGCATGGGTGAATCCAGTGGTTTTTCAGTTTTAAGCTGAAAATGCAGGATCAGATCATAGTCTAAAGTTTAAAATTTCTTACAACTCTAGTATTGATGAGCACTGCAACACTGGACTTGGTGTCTGAATGATGCAAGATTACTGGTAATAAAAAATGGTTTGGTAGGAAAAGACTGTACTGCAACATATTCACCTTATTGGTGGTTTAACACTGGGACCCTGATCAGTGTACAAGCATATCCCCCTCTCCCAGTGTTTTCGCCATTATTACATGGTTAGTCTGTCCAAATTGTGCCCAATCATGGGCTTGAATATTCTCCTCACTTGAAGTGAGAGCTGGTTGTCGGCTCCCCAATAGAGGTAATGCAATGAGAAATGGCTGTCTCTGAGCTTTGTGAGGACATCTTATTCAATGTCCACAGCAAAAAGTGGCAGTAAGGGCTGGTTTGCTCCATTCACTACCACCAACATTCTGAACTCTATGGCATACAATCTTTTGCCATTTTTGAGTAGGTGGTCATCAGTTTATTTGTCCTCAGAATAGTGATTGAACATGAAACAGTCATAAGACTGTATCACCTCAACCCCGTAAGACCATATGGCAGCAGTCCAGGCTAATGCCTTCCCTGTGAGCAGTGAAATCAACTAGGCAAGGTATTGTCCAATGTCTGATTGCATTGCAATAGAAAAACTTGTCAGAGCCAGTGAAGCAAACACAATAATACAAGGATTAGTGACATCACAGACAATAAAGCTGGTGTGAAACTTAGAGTAACAAAGAGTAACTAAACAGTCCAGAGCATATAATGAGTGCTTGTATACGGTATCAGGTACTGTATGTGTGATTAGAAGTCTGGTGATTATGAACAGGTATCCTGCCGAATAAATTAATAACCAAATGTTGGCTAGCCAGCTAAAATATAAGTTCTCACTGAAGGGAAATTGGTGCACTGCATGCACTGGACCATGTTAATTTCCAGGACTGTTAGATGCAGATAGCCTTCTAACAAGAGCTAGCTATCATATAGTATAAAGAACAAAGCCTGTAATAAGTGCATTCCTTTGAGCCAGCTCTTGTAAACCTTGTTAACCAACTTCATGCTGTTGAAAAAAGTTCTATTTAAGTGTTGATTTGATTTCAGCTGGGTTTAGTCCAGCTGAACCCCATTATGAATACAGTTTCATAGATTCGGGGTATTAGTAACTACGGGGGCAAATACATTTTTACACAGGCCCAGTTGGTATTGGATAACTTTTTTGCTTCAATAAATAACATTATCATTATTTTGGCTTGAGAAAGCCAACATACTGTTTTGCTTTATAAGCTTCTTCTTCTTCTGAGACCCCCCCAAAATTAAATTTCTTCTCCTCCCAGAGCTTTCAAGCTACATGCACCAAACCTGGCAGAGACTTTCAGCCTGTTCTGACTCAAGTTGCTATGACTTTTCTAAGTGATCGCAAAGTGGCAAAAATTCCCATTGGCTTGCATAAAAATTTCTGACTGTTATAACTCCTTGAGCTTTCAAACCACTTCCACCAAACTCAGCAGAGTCCTTCAGGCTGATCAGACTGATCATGCTCTATTTTTCCTAACTGATCGGACTCCAGTTATTCCCGTATCGGACGATGAAAAATCCCCCAAACTCCCATTCACTTACATTGACAGAGCCTGGCTCGGAATGATTTCAAACTCTCTCTCTCTCTCTCTCTCTCACACACACACACACACACCTACGTGCGTGCACACGGCCGGAAGCCCCTCTTCTCTCTCTCTAACTCTGTAAATGTACATGTAACAGACACTCACTTCATCTCTCTCGCTCTCTCTCTCTCTCGCGCGCGCTAACGGTTAGCGTGGTGTTAGCGGTTAGCCGTGTTCGATAGCACGCGCGCTAACGCTACGCTAAAGATGCATGTGAAGAATGAAATTAGCCATGCTCGCTAGCGCTACGTGTTAAGAATGAAATCAGCCGTGTTCGCTAGCAGGCGCGCTAACGGTTAGCCGTGTTCGATAGCAAGCGCGCTAACGCTACGTGCGAAGAATGAAATTAGTCGTGTTCGCTAGCAAGCGCGCTAACGGTTAGCGTAGTGTTAGCGGTTAGCCGCGTTCGATAGCACGCGCGCTACCGCTAAGCTAAGCGCTGCGTGTGAAGAATGAAATTAGCTGTGTTTGCTAGCAAGCGCGGTTAGCATAGTGTTAGCATCTGTCTGTCTATCTATCTGTTTAATCAACTCTATAACGATTGGTACTCTATCTTTAAGACTTGCTTTCTGAAGCCAACGAACTTTTGCCATGACGAACTTTACCTATCTAGTTTAAAAACTGTATTTTGTGTTTACTCAGGTTGCCTTTGTTTTATTTTAGATTTTGTTTTAATTTCTTAAACAATTTAGTATGAGATATACACAAAAACAAAAGAAATCAGATACTTCTTTGTAAATACTTTTTCACAGCACTGTATGCTCCAAAGAAAGGGATAAATACATGCCATCGCGCACACACACACACACACACACACACTGAGTATGACATTTGATGTTGAAGTGCACTTCAGTATTGGGGATCTGGATATGAGAAAGATAAATCTGTTATTCGGTTGAAGAGGAGCATTGTGCTCTCTGAATTCTAGGAAACGGCTAACCGTCTTTAGAAACAGATAAACTTTAGCTGGATACAGAATCAGAGTCAGTTTTATTTGCCAAGTATGCCTTATCACACAAGAAATTTGACTTGGCTTTCAGTAGCTTTCTCAGTCAAAAAAACAAAAAACACACAGAGAGTATTCAAAAATAGCAAAACAGTACTGTAGCAGCAAGCAAATGAATAATATGTATGAATAGTATGTAATAATAATAAAGTGCACAAGCTGTGTACTCTGTGATACACTGGTATTCCAGATCTTTTTAAAATCTCTGCAAAATAAGCTTTATTTACTAGATTCCAATTCAAAGTCTTAATTTTTTTTACAATATAAAAATAACATAAGACCTATTGTGAGGGGTACAGTGGCGTAGTGGTCAGCACATTTGCCACATTTGCATGTGGTTCGAATCCAGAGCTTGTGTGTTCTCCCCATGCTTTGGGGGTTTCCTCTGGGTACTGTGGTTTCCTCCTGTAGTCCAAAGACACGCAAGGCTGATTGGCATTTCCAAATTGTCTGTAGTGTGTGAATGCGTGTGAACGTGATTGTGCTCTGCGATGGGGTGTCTCTCGCCTTGTGCCCTGAGATCCCTGGGATAGGCTCCAGGTTCCCCCGCCATCCCTGTGTAGGATGGATGGATGGATGGATGGAAGACCCACTGTGATACGCACTGTGGCGTTAGCATTTCCCTGCTACCTTGTCATTACATAATTTTCCACATGTCTTCAGTGCCACATTCTGCCTTCTTCCTAAACAAACATGTAATTAAAAAAAGAATGCTAACTGCATTTAGCATGCATATCCATCAAGCCGTAACCTCTGAACTGGATCTGTGGCTAATAAAATTACACTAACAAGCCCTTGGCCATATGGCAAGATTAATTTTATCAGAGCTAAGTAGCCTCAGTGCTCAGTGAATAAGATGAGAAAAGGAAAATGATAAAACAGACAAGGCGAAACACTTAACACTAAACACTCAAAGCAATCAATTAATTCAGTAATGAATGAATGAATGTACTAACTGTGGCGCAATACTTACACACTACATACTATATCAGATTAATTGTTGAAAAATAAAAGTTTGGACAAATTTTAATGAACAAGGGCAATGTGGTTCAATTAATTTAGATTTTATACAAAGGAAGTCATAACAAAGACTAACCTAATCTAACTTTAACCTTTGGTCACTTTAAAACTTTGAAATCATGTGAATTTTTATGAAGTGTGAGTCCATTGTAGCTTAATTTGCTCAGATGGACAGATGACAATTTTTAGTCATATTTATATACATTCAGGTCATTTTTACCTGGGAGAAGCATGGTGCAAGAAAGCATGTTTTATTTATTTATTTTTTGGTTGGGGGTGGAGACTAATAAATATGAACTGCAAAATTATAATTATATATTTATTTAAAAATAATTTACAAAACAATATTTATCCTTTATAATTATATCAAAAATATCTATCTATCTATCTATCTATCTATCTATCTATCTATCTATCTATCTATCTATCTATATATATATATATATATATATATATATATATATATATATATATGTATATATATGTATATATATATATATATATATATATATATATATATATATATATATATATATACACACACACACACACACACACACACACACACACACACACAGACATATACATATATACCATTAGATTTAATGCACCATTAGATCCATTAAAATGTGGAAAGAATATGGCACAACTTTGACAAGGGCAGCCTTGTCACTGAGCAGGTAATGAGAGCATTATTCAGAGAAGCAATCAATGGTAATTTTGAAGGAGCTGGAGACATCCACAGTTCTTTGGGGGGACACTGTACACAGGACAACCATATCATTCCACAAAGCTGGGCTGAAGCAAATGTGGAAAGAGGTTGTCTTATCTGATGAAATTAAAATTGGCCTTGGCACAAATTGCCCTTGGCACATAGGACAACATTGCTCATCACCCTGAAAACCATCCCCAAGGTGAAGTACAATGGTGGTAGCATCATGATGTGGGGAAACCCAGATCTCAATCTGATTGAGAATCTGTGGCAAGACTTGAAAATTGCTGTTCACTAACAATTTCCATCCAGTCTGACAGAGCTTGAGGAACAGGGCAAAAAATATCTGTATTATGATTTGCAAAACTGATAGAGATACATCCCAGAAGCCTTGCAGCTGTAATTGCAGCCGAAGGTGGTTCTACCAAGTATTGACCCAGGAAGGTGAATCCTTATGCAACCAACAAATGTCTGGTTCTTTGTTTAAATAACCATTCTGTCACAAAATAAATATTTAGCACCTTTAAATACTAGACATTGTATAACTCAAATGGTAAAAATCACAATTAAGTAAAAAAGTTTACTGATTCAAGGCACTTGATAAAGGTGATTGATTACCAATGAAGGATCTTGATTATTCAAGATAAAGGTGGTTCTTTTAAAGTAAATTGCAAAATAGTTATCTATAAAATAAAAGGAGATGGCTTAGGTCAATTGTATTTATAAGTATTGACCAGAATAGGCACCAGTTAAATATACCATATGTTGTCACAGAGGACAAAAAAATCATCTCTAGTTGTTGAGAAGTGGTTTTTCATAACAAAATCCAACTTTGAGTCTTCAATAGTGCCTAAGCAGTGGCCTGACTACATGGTCTAACCCATTTGTACCAGGCCTACAATATATCTCCCAAAAAGATATGTGTACCAATATGTACAGTAACAAGGCTCTGCTCAATCACTGTCATCTCAGCTGATTATGGTGAGATTGATGGCACTTGAATAAAAGCTAAATTGTTCCTAATCCTTGTATCATCACAGGAATACTGCAGTGTTCGCAATGATTACAACACAATATCAGTCAAACCTGCAATCGGAGAAAAAAGATTTTCTGTATCAAATGAAAATAATTAGATTCACTTGCAATCTATAAAACAGTATTTTCATAAGATGTTTTGTCAGGTGTCATTCACTACACAATTTGCCCACCATATAGTCATGTAAATAAATTTGAATTTAGATGACCTGATGATTGACTGGTTGAATTTCATCATCTACTGTAATCCTACTTTCACAGAAAACACCTGTGAAGATATCAGCATCTTCCAAAAAAAATCTTAGCTCAAGCATGTGATGCAAAGCAATTTCCATTGCAGTAAATAGCAGTCTGGTTTGAGCTCACACTAATCCAAAGGCTTGCTTTACCACGGCAATATTGGGCAGCCGACAGCAGTGATTATAAATGTATTCATGTAATAGAGCTGCCAGGGCTGCTTCAGCACAGCACACACATCTCTATTGTTCTCATAGGCAGCCATGGGAGATTCATCGTTATATTGAATCATAGCAAATGCATGGACACATTAGCAAGGAACATTTAACCAACTCCAGTGACATCCTGATTCTTGTTGCTGTAGTTAACACATAGCCAACCATTTTCCCCCAGGAAGTGTTCTCAAAAGGAATTTTTCATTTGTGTTTAAAATGTATTCAACGTTGTGTGGTCAGAGGTGAAGGACAAGGCAAGTAATCATTAGTTGGGATGAAACTGTTCTTAAAGGACATTGTAGAAAATCAGAACAACCCATGTATTTTCTTTAGATTCTGTAAGGAACTCAGAAAGTCACAATACTATCTGAACAGTGGCCTTGGAATATGTGGGCGTATCATAAGTGTAGTCTGTTTGCATTTTGAGGGCAGAGACATGCACTTTCTGGAGAGAGACTATCTGTGTAATCGCTTGATGACAAGAGAGAGATAGAAAAGAGATGGGGAGAGAAGGATGTGAAAAAGATAGAGATGTGCTTCAAGACATGAGTGGGTGTCTTCGATGAGGCAGTCAAAACACATTTTTTGCCCTTAAATTCTCATCCTGAGGCTGCACATAAAGAATGCACATGCGCTTGCTGACAGTAATTCACATCTCGCTTGCCAAAGAATTAACTGCTTTCTGATAGAACTAGATAATATAGATTGTCATATTATACATTGAAGAGCTCATTAAAATATAGGTGTAGATTCCAGATTATTTTGATGTTATTTTAGAATAGGAAATTTTCCATATTTACTTTATGACATCACATTGTTGCTACTAGAAACCCAATATAATGTTAAATACTCTGCAGTTAATCAATGATTAAACATTCAGTCCACAGTACCCTCATACAGGTGCCATAATTTGATATGCACAGGTGCTGCTGTCATTAATTGTCTTTAGTTGGTCACTGTGAGGACCAGAGGAACAGCTGCACTGCTTTCTGATCCTTGACTCACAGTGTCTTTGGTTCCCACTGAAGTCTCCAGCACTCATCATAAATATGCATGATTTTTGTCTAAATTCCATTCAGGCATAATGCCAGCTGGCTGAGAATTTACAAACAGTGCTTGAAGCTTACACAGTCACTAATTCATAAGTTAATTAGTTGGCATGTAAACTGATAACCCAACTACCACAATGTCAGGGAATGAGGACAATAAGCTACTGAAACATAGGAGCAACTACACAAAGGTAACATTTTAACATTCTTTAAACATTAAAACTTCTTCAGTCTTAATATTTTAAAATGTTTACTCCATATATAAGACCAGGATCGAATGCTACTCTGGAAGCTATGACTGAATATACTCCAGCCCGAACTTTACCTCTGTCTCAGTCACCATCAAACTGATTCACTACAGCTGTTCCTCATTTTCATTCATTGAACACCAGTTAAGCACCATGCCATTCCATACTCATTGCAAAGTTTTTCCCACCATTACATTATATACTTATGAATGTTGTTGTCTACACTGATTCTCTAGTGTTGACACGGTTCCTACTTATACCTGCATTGCCCTATTAGCCTGTGTGTTTGAACTGATTTTGTCTGCTGCTTTGGATTTCTGTCAAAAAAGTGCTTGCACTTGTATCCCACTGCATCTTTGCTTAGCGAGCTACAGAGAACCTGACTGTGGCAATGAACCAGATCATCAGAAAAGCCACTTCTCCCATGGATAAAGAGACCAGGGATGAGTATGTTCAGGAGGCACATCAACAATCATTCACATCCATCCACATCCACAACCATCATCATTTCTTCAGTATTGCTTTATATTAAGGATCCCTTAACTAAAATTATTTACTGCATTACCAAGCATGACACCTGTATTGTGCTAAAAATGTTCTGCTCCTCCAAGTGAATGTGTGTTGCTTACCACTCCCCTTAACAGCTGTTTTCTCTAATAACTCCTGTTTCTAACAAAGAAGTACCCTCTAGTGTGTATGTGTTAAATGTTAAGAAAAATGTTTGTTTACTGTGTGTATGTGTGTGTATACACACACACACACACACACACACACACACACACACACACACACACAGTAAACAAGCATTTTTCTGTAACATTTAATTTTGTGCTAGAAAACTAATGTTTGGGAATCTAAAATGTTTTTTTTTTGTACTGACTTGATCATGTAGATGTCATAAAATAAAAAATCTATAAGAAAGTTTGTACTTAAAAAAAATAGGGTGCCTAAAACATTTGTAGTGTATATCGATCGCAACTTTTAATACTGGCTTTACAAAAATCATTACATGACAGCCGAGAAACTGACATGATTCAAAGAAGCACTACTATTTTACAGTCCTCATCTTGGAAGGCTCACTAGTTGGAATCCTCTTATGGCCTTACAGCTGTTCTGTAATGCCCTTCATTCATTTTTACTCTACATTTAAATTTAAATTAACATTTCCTTTATGGGCTTATCTTTTTCCTTAGCTGATTAAGGTATTAAGTATTCAAGGTAGTTAAATATTCACACTGAGATACTGTGTTGGCAAATAAATATTGAAAATCTATATTGAAGTTACTGGCTTATGCTTTTCCTTAATTGGTGTCAATTTGCATTTAATTAAATTTGCACTTTTATTACATTTAAACAGGTTCAGGTAATAGTTAACTACTTTTTTTTTTTTTTTAGGACCACTGCAACTTACTAGAAATCTGGGTGTAGGTGTAGATTTAGATCCAAATGCACAAATGCCAGAGGTGACAATAGAAGCAAGATGTGTTAAAGGAAAACAATAATTAGATCTTGGATCACTGAGCAAAAACTGAACCTAACAACAAATTTAGAACATGTTTTATAAAATGCAGAACTTACTACTAGGGATGGGTGATATTTTATCGTTCGCGATATACCGGTAGAAATTCTCCCCACAATAATAATTAGTCTTCCAGCGATAATAACGATAAAGTCTAGTTGATGACGTATTTCTGTGTGTGACGGTCTGAGACCCATTTGCAGCTCACGTGCAGAGCGAAAACAAGTATGGCGGAAGATGGACGTGAAGCTGAGGAGGAGTTTATCACTAAACGAGGAGCCTGGTGTTTAGATTTGTACTGTTTTGTAAAATTCTTCTGTGTAATTGGTATATTTTAGGAGCCTATCTGATTATGGGTAAGTTTTACTTGTAGATCAATGTTTGTGTTTCTGAGGCTCTCAAGACTGCGTACAGCTATCACTTGTAGCCAAAAACAGTGGTGAATGGTACTATATTTATGTCGTCACTGATATCGCTATCGCAATAAATACCAGTAAATATCATGATCACCCATCCCTACTTACTACAAACCTTAATGAAATAACTTAATGAATCAGTTGTATATTGCTACCGGTTATTATGCATTTCAGACCCATACTTTATTTGAGATGATGTTCAATAAAATTAATGAACAGCCAGAACAGCTAAACTAGAATGCATGTCAGATACGGTGCTTGGCTTCTGATAGCAACATTAATAAGCTGTATAGGCTATAGAGGAGAAAACGTCTCTTTCTTTATTAACAAAATGCAAAGCGGGGACATAATACTAGACAGCCTGACTTTTCCTTAAACGTGATTTCATTGCTGCCTTTGTCAAGAGGAGAGAAATAAATGGTAATTGGAATTTTATTGACTAGGTCTTTGGTGTTGCAACTTAGAAAAAAGGGAATAAAAGCTGAAAATTGCAAACCTGGTCTTACTGTTTGAGTAATGAACATAACAAAAGCCATGCAAAGCCCCCTAGACCACAGGCAAGTAATTGTAAACTTATTGGAACTCGGCTAAGAAAGCAATCTCATCTGAGGCCACCAGATACGGCTCAAGCGATCAGAATTTTTTCCACATCAGCCACCGTTAGCATTCATATGCATTAACTGGCCTGAATACAGTGCTTGCAATGTAGCACTGACTGGTGTGCTTCAAGTGCTAATACTGCCTCTACCATTAGGCCACTATCACAACTAACATGGACACAGCTAAGAATGCCTATTAGTTAAAGTCAGTTCCAATCGCTTTCCATGTTTAGAAAAGATGGCAGAACGGTTGCTGTTTTCTTGTTTTTTGCTCTGTAATGAGCTCCATTTTGCTCAGTGGACCATGTGAAAATTCAGTTTTTATATTTAGCAGGCACAACACCCCCCTCACCCAAGCACAGCAGGCATGCAATGATGAATACAATGCTCAGGCTCTCCCTGCATTCTCCATTTAGCCTTAAAGTAACAAATAGAGGGATGTAATGGTGGAAAAAGAAAGGTTACCATTTCTTTTGTGTAAATTATTCATATGCCAGGAGGTGTACACACACACACACACACACACACACACACACACACACACTGTCTTTGAAGCATGCCCAGAATGTGGACTAATCTTGCCTAAGGGAGTTTCTTCTGATTTTTTTCTAAAATCTTCAAAAATTTTTTTTAGTATGCTCTACTTTTTATTAACACTATTTGAAATAATCTTACAGACAGAAAAATGGTTCCCACTATGACATTCCTAAGTTGGTGTGGGCATAGAAAGCTTGATAAAAGTGCCTTGGTTATTGTTAAGTCTGAATGGGTGGCTAAATGGCACAATTATAGAATTTCGTACAACAATAGAGGGTAAAAAGATTATGTGTATTCTATACTTTACTGATGCATATTTTTTAAAATGTGGTATGTAGCTAAACATAGCCAAAAATGAATATCGAACACTTGATAGAGTTTAGGGGGGAAAAATATAGTTGAATGCTAATGCAAGATTAAGGATAGCTTATTGAGTAAACCACTGCAAAACAAATGAATACTTCGTTTAGTTACGTCACAGCCAAAAAGCAAGAGCTACACTTTGGTAAGCTGAAGTGAGAGTCCAGGTTATTTAAAGGAGTGAGTGTAATTGTGAATGGGTGTACAGTGAGTACAGAAAAGAATCACCTCCCTTTAAAATAATCACATTTTGTTGCTTTTCAGCCTGAAATGAAGATGGACACAGTTTTTGTTTTATCCAGCTGTATTTACTCAGTGCAACTTATAACATCCAAGTGTAAGATATAACACCAACATGTCAGAAAAAAAGTTACAAAAAATTAAAAAACAGAATCACTGAGTTGGAAAAAGGATCACCCCCCATTTTGTTGAACCATCTTTTGCTTTAATTACAGCCTTCAGTCTGTTGGGATATGTCTCTACTAACTTTGCACATCTAGACTTTGCAATATTTGCCCACTCTTCTTTGTAGAACTGCTCAAGTTCAGTTAAATTTGATGGTGACCATTTGTGGACTGCAGTCTTCAAGTCATTCCACAGATTTTCAATGGGGTTTAAGTCTGGGCTCTGACTAGGCCATGCAAGGACATTCACCTTTTCCTCCTTCAACCACTGTGTGGTCAGTTTTGCTGTGTGCTTTAGGTCATTGTCATGTTGGAAGAATTTGACGGTATTTTGCCCCATCCATTTTCCTTCTATCCTGACAAGTGCTACAGTCCCTGCTGCAGAGAAACACCCCCATAACAGGATATTACCACCTCCATGCTTTACTGTAGGAATGGTGCTATTTGGATGGTGAGCTGTATTGGATTTCCGCCAGACATATCATTTGGTATAATTCAATTTTAGTCTCATCTGACCTGAATCTTCAAGGTGCATTTTGGCAAAGCTCAGTCGTGACTGCATGTGGCCTCTCTTGAGGGATGGCTTTTTCTAACGCTAACCCTAACCCTAACCCAACCCTCCCATACAAGCCACATTTGTGGAGAATTTGTGATATTGTTGTCACATGCACACAATGACCACTCTTTGTCATAAATTCCTGCAACTGCTTCAGAGTTGCTGTAGGTCTCTTGGTAGCCTCTCTGACCAGTTTCCTCCTGGCTCTTTCATCCAGTTTGGAGCGATGTCCTGATCCAGGGAGGGTCTGTGTTGTACCAAATACCTTCCACTTCTTAATAATAGACTTCGCTGTGCTTCTAGGCATTGATAAAGCCTTTGCATTTTTTTGTATCCATCTCCTGACTTGTGCCTGTCCACAACTTTATCCCGGAGATCTTTTGACAGTGCCTTGCCACCCATAGTTGATTGTTTGCTTCAGTTGCACTACAAAATGTTCCAGGAAAGCTCTTTTCATGTTGAGCTAATCAAAATGACCACAGCTGATCACAGTTGAAAGTCAAATGGCTTTGTGTGCCATTGAGAAGGTGATTAGCTACACCTTATTGAGTTTACAAGTCATTTTTAGGAGGGGGGTGATCCTTTTTCCAAATTTCCAAAGTGATTCTGTTTTTTAATAAAAAAAAAAATAAAAAAATAACACAAATGTTGGTGTTATGTCTTTCACTTGGATGTTATAAGTTGCACTGAGTAAATACAGTTGGATAAACAAAAACTGTGTCCGTCTTCTTTTCAGGCTGAAAAGCAACAAAATGTGATTATTTTCTATACCCACTGTACATGATTAGAAATCTGGAGATTGTGAACAGGGATATGCTTTTTGTAAATTGTCATTGGTCATGTGATGAGGTTTGTAGTTCCCTGCCTTGTTGTAGTTCATGGGAAATGTAGGTCATGGTTTCAGTGGAGGCAGGTGCTGACATAGATGTGACACAGATGTAGCTTATTTCTTAAAATATGGTACAGTAAAAACTTGATGTAAACTACAAAACTATTAAACTACTAAAAGCAGTTTCCCTTAATCAAACAATAAAGTATTGTCACTGGTGCTGCAGTATTTAAAAAAAAACATTTACATCATCCTCTTTGAAAACTGTGAAATTGTAAGCAAATACTGTGATATAGTGAAAGCCATGATCTTGGTAGAAATGCAGTTCTACCACTCATTGAAATACACACTAACATAGATGAATGAACAAATGAAAAATTGAGATATGGAAATGTTTGTACATTTATGTCTTATATGTTTTAAGCACATGAATATGCTTTGCAGAAGAAAAAAAAAACCCTGTTGCTATTCTAAAGGCGTTTGTTGTTTTGTTTCTTTATGTTTGGCTCTTCACAATGTGCTTTCCTTCATCTGTGCACTAGAGGTCAGAATCTCCAGAGTACTCTGTTTGCTTGATTTTGCTTCTTAGTTCATTCAAACACACAGCTCCACTCAGAAATATATCCTCAGCACACAGTTGAGTCTGGAACTTTACAAAAGGCATCACCTCACACTGTAGATCTATCAATGGTGGATGAGCTATAGTTTTACGTACACTGGAAGTTACTGGAAGAATATGGACAACACCTTCCAAGGATGTCCACTGCCATTTATGAGCTAGAACTGTTCATCCAGATAACAAATGCCAAATCTCAGCCTTTATCAAAGCTGCTGTTACAGAACCCATATCTACCAGACTTTGATCAACACTAACAAAGAAATATGACAGCTTCACAGGTAAATGACAGGGTTTTCTGATGCAGTACAAAATCTATTTTAGCACCCAATACCTATAACCATGATGAACAGATATCTCACTGCTAGCCAGAACAGCTTCCAAATGGGCTACAGAAACAGTCCATCCTGAGGCAAGTGCTTTTGGCATAGCTTCAAGCAAGTGTTTCGTGAAATTATTAACCGCCCTTCCTCAGGATCGGACACAGGTCAGTAGCTGCTGAATTAGGATGGAACAAACCAGAGCTGAAGGAGTTGTACTACTAGAGTCTCACAACAATGTTGTAGGCTTAAGTAGCCCATAAGCATCACACTATCCACCTGTCCATACATCTTGATAACCTTGTATGAGCCAGGTCATTCACATCCAAGCTCACTGCTCTGTCACCTTGCAATGAAGGGAGTTCCAGTGTGACTGCTGTCAAGGGAAAAATGACAGGAGAAAAGAGAGTATTTGCCTCTACTGTAGATAAAGTAGTCATCTCAGCTATTGGACATCAAAATTGTGACATTCCAGCTAGCAAAAGTCTAAAGTGCAGAAATGCACATTTACAACTCAACAAGGTCTACACTTCAAGGATACTTCAAATTAATTAAAATTCAGAGATAACTGGGAAACAATTTTTTATCACAACTCGAACACAGATGGAACCACATTTTCTATATGATCAAATACTGTTCTGGTCTGTCTGTCTGTTTCTTGTTAAGGAATTTGGTAATCTAATTAAATAACTAATGAATGGTGATAAGAGAAAGATATTTGGGGCATATTAAGACCTAACAATACTCACATATGCGTTTCAATAAGTTTTTATTTTTCTGAAGAAAAATAAAGAGCTAAAATCAAATTCACTTTGTAAAAAGTTGTTTCTAAACAAATTTACCTTGGAATTTCATTGTAAAACATGGTTAATAACAATATTAAAATACATTATAACATAAAAGTCTGATAGCTGACATTCAGACCATGATTACACTGAAAGATTCAACTGGAAGTTTAGTAAGCACATTGCATGTTGCTATCTAATGCCAGTAATATTTAATGCTAATGTTTTCTTAAGTTAGCCATAATATTTTAGTTTTAATATGCCAGAATGTTTATACATTGTAAAGCAAGAAAGTACAGTAGACTGCACTTTACACTTACTTTTTTATTACAGTCAGTGAAGCATATGTAGAAAATCTACAGCTAACTGAACATCTATTTACTTTCCCTTGTGTCTTGCAATACTGAAGTATTTTCAAGCAGTACTAAAAAGCCCTTCAGCTGAGAAATAAGCAGGATACAGAAAGTCTCCTAGGTTGAATAAGGTTATTATTCCAGCGGGGAGGAAACTCTGTTGACATATGGCCTGAACATCTTACTTGAGTGCAAACAACCTGTAATATTACAGCCTCCATCAGCAGTTCATCTACCACGTAGTAGTTTTTTTTAATTTATTTTTTTTATCAAGAGCTGTCTAGTTCACCTGTGAACATACATTTACAGATATTCTTTTAATTTAGAATTGGTTGAATTGGTTTACCTGATGATGTAATCAACCCCACCCCCAGCATTTTAACAATGATTTTGAGTCCACAAATCAGAATCAGAATAGCCTTTATTGCCAAGTACTGTGTGTTTACATGTATGAGTAATTTGTCTTGGTGTACTGGCGCTCAACAAGAACAGTAAAATACAAGAAATTCAATAATATTAATAAGATAAACAAGACAGAAAAAAAATTAAGAGGCTATGAAATCTATGAGCATAAATATAAAATATAAAGGTTTAGGGAAAATAAAAATAGAGACATTTACTGTACATTAGTGCAGGATGTGCAAAAGTGGGCCAGTGCAAATGCTCACAGTTGGCGGTAAGAAGGTGCAGTATAGCAGTCTAGTGTGCGTTAATGTAACACATATGAAACAACAATGTGGGGTTGTTCGTTAATGTAATGTGTAATGTCCACAGAGGCAGATAAGAGACCATGGTGGGTCCTAAGTATAGTTAATGAGGCCAGTTGCGGATGGGAAGAAACTGTTTTTGTGGCGTGACGTTTTGGTCTTGATGGCTCGCTGCCGGAGGGGAATGCCTCAGAAAGTTTCTGTCCAGGGTGAGAGGGGTCAGCCACTGCCTGCTTCAGGGTCCTGGAAGTGTACAGGTCAAGAAGGGGTGGCACGTTGCAGCCAATCACCTTCTCAGCAGAGCGAATGACACGCTGCAGTCTGCCCTTGTCCTTGGTAGTGGCAGCAGAGTACCAGATGGTGATGGAGGAGGTGAGTATGGACTGAATGATGGAGGTGTAGCAGTGCACCAGAATTGTCTTTGGTAGGTTGAACTTCTTCAGCTGCTGCAGGAAGTACATCCTCTGGTGCACTTTTTTTTAAATTAGAGAGCTGATGTTCAGCTCCCACTTGAGGTCCTGGGTGATGATGGTTCCCAGGAAGCTGAAGGAGTCCACAATATCAACTGGGGAGTCATACAGGATGATGGGGGCAGATGGGGCTGGGTTCTTCCTGAAGTCTACCACCATCTCCACTGTTTTCACAGAATTTATATACCATCTTTATATACCATCTTTGCTCAGGCTTCCAAAGAAAGTCTGGACCATGAATCTACATTCCACATTGTATTCTTCTCGGTTCTTCAGTGCTGTCCCCTCTGAAAGTATTGAAACAGCAAGGCTAATTCTATTGTGTTCACTATACACTGAAGACATTATGGCTTGAGATGAAAAGAATATGAATATGAGACGACAGATCAGAATTTCAGCATTCATTTCCTCATATTTACATCTAGATGTGTTAAACAACTTAGAACATGGCACCTTTTGTTTAAACCCACCCATTTTTTCAAGTGATCAGAAATATTGGAACACACAACTGATCAGTGTTTTTAAAAAATTAATAGCTGAATAGATACTCTTGATTTGAGCCCTAGGTTTCACCTATAAAGAATGCATTTGTTGTTAAAAGGATAACCCAACATGAAGACCAGAGAGCTGTCTATGCAAGAAAAGCAAGCCATTTTAAAGCTATTAAAAGAGGGAAAATCTATCAGAGCCACTGCACAAGCATTGGGCATAGCCAATACAGCAATTTGGAATGTCCTGAAAAAGCAAGAAACCACTGGAAAACAACAGAAGTTGATGACAGAAACATTGTGAGAGCTGTGAATAAAAACCCAAATACAACAGTCAGTGTCATCACCTACAACCTTCACAGGGCAGGGGTGAAGGTATCACAATCCACCATTCGAAGACTTCAAGTGCAGAAATTTGAGGCCATACCACAAGATGCAAACCATCAGCAGCAGTAAGAATCAGAAGGCCAGATTGGAATTCACAAAGGAATACAGAGATGAACCACAAAAGTTCTGGAACCAAGTTTAACCTCTGCCAAAGTGATGGAAAGGACAACATGTGGAGAAAGAAAGATCTGCAGCAAGACAATGACCCAAAACACACTGCCAGCTTAACAAAGGACTTTATCTGGGCAAAAAGTGGAAGTTTTTAGACTGGCCAAGTCAATCACCAGACATTAACCCAGTTGAGCAACATTTCACCTTCTGGAGAGGAGACTGAAGGAAGAACAACCCCCAGTTGAGAAACTTCACACAGTGTATAATCAGTATAATGTATATCTTCAATGACACTGCAATAGTTTCTCAGAAAAAAAGGATATCCCTCCAAAGTGTGGGGATTCTCAGCCCTAATACTGGACCATGTTAATTTCCTTTTCCTTATATGCAGAACTGTTTTTAAACTGCTGCATGTTCTTCACCCCATGCTGAGCTGTGCTGAAAATATGTTGAGTCTCTTATTGTCTGATGATCTTGTTTGAATGTGTCTTTAGTTCTCACAGCTGAATTACTGCTTGGGATTTTAATATAAGTTGAGTTTGAAACATTTTGAATAGATTTCTGTGGACTTTCTTGACCATAAGCATGATGACCAACTTGAACAGGGTAAAATGAAACATTTTCTTTGAAAAGCAGCTCATGCTCTGAGGCTTCATGCCTCTTAATTCCTTTCTCAAGCTGTACCTTCATGCAGTCTATTTATTTGGTTTGCTCTTCCACAAATCTAAAAATTGCTAGTCTGGCTGTTGTTTTAGCTAGTTGAGTTTGCAGAGTTAATGTTTTCCATCTTTTCTTCTGTGTTGCAAGCTATCTTGTGCTATGTTTATTTTTTTTTGTCTATGTCATCACTGGTCAGGCATCACTCAACAACAAGATGGACAGGTTAATGCTTCTCAGAAAGGACCGATAAAGATTTTTCTTTCTCTGCCCCTATCTGTTTCACTGAAATGTGGCTCAGTGACTCCACTCCAGACAGTGTTGTGTTTACTGGGATTTCACCTCCACAGAGCAGATCGTGACACAGAGCTGTCCAGGAAGGTGCAGGGCTGTGAAATCTGTTTCCATATTAATGAAGGTTGGTGTATGTCACAGTGAAGTACTGTTGCCAGTACCTGAAATCTTTTTTCATTAACTGCAAGCCATTTTATTCATTGTGGGAGTTTGCCTCAATTATTTTAGGTAGAGTGTATATTCCACATGAGGCTCAATGGCACATAGGGGATTTTATTTTAGGGGATTTTAACAGAGCACATCTCAGTAACAAACTGCTTAAATACAGGTCAGTTGATGACACAGTTAATCTGATCTGCACCAAAACAATCAATTGCAAACTAACTCTGGAGCGGTTGCTTGTGGTGAGAAAGCAATCAGACCCAATGGACCAACAAAGCAACATGTATAGCAATGCGTGATGGAAACTGCATTACGTAAAAATCGTGTTTGTTTTGCTAATGACTCACAACATGAATCGCGGTTTAACTTGGACCAAAGATGAGGTAAAATGCCTCATTGAAATTTGGTCTGATTGTCACGTGGTGGAACAGGCAGACAGATGCAATTGCAGGTTAAGATGTTTATTAATATCCAGGCAGACAAATCCAAAATGTAGGAAAAAATCAGAATCGTTAAACAGGCAAAGGTCAGGCAATGAGCAAACAGAATATCAGAGGCTAGGCAAAATCCAGACACCCTAGGCAAAAAAGGGGTCAATAACGTAAACACGAGCAGAGCGAAAAACAGGTTTGATATTGTGACTAACACAAGGAAAGGAGTGTATGCTTCACAATGAATGGGTGTACTGAAAGTCTTTTTAAACTGTGGGTGTGATTTTTGCTGCGAATTGATTGCAGGTGTGCATGATCAAAACGAGGGTGAGCGTGAACGTGTCAATGTGTGAGTGTTCTGGGAATTGCAGTCCACGGTGGCCATGTTTGTAGGCCTTGTAGGCAGTCTGGGAAATGAAGTTCGTGGCATGAGTAGACCTAACACTGATGAAGATGATGAAGATCAAGAAGATGGGATTTAATTGCTTCATTGAACATATAAATTAGATACATTATAATAACTACAGGTAAAAAAGAAAGCCACAGTAAGCTTGCGGAACTGCTGTCTATCCATCTTGATAGATGACCGCTATGAGCAGAACCCCAGAACATAAATAGGCGCACTCTGACCAATGAGAGGACAGTTTTCTCACATGTGACTTGTGAAAGCAAACCGAGCCAAGGAGAAAATGCAAGATTGGAACAATTTAAGTCTCTGTTTCGGAACAAAGCACAGATCTACAGGTCTGAAAACGCACTTAGATTCATGCCATTTTGAGTCATCTTTGCATCACTGTCAAACAATAATTCTTAATTAGCATTCTGTAGGCCTTTGAACTAATTGTTGACCATATTTCCCTTCACTATCTCAACACAAAAAGCAACATACTTGTGTTCATTTTCATCATTCTTGTTTGTCACCAAATCCATGGTTAAATCTTTCTCTTTGCTTGGTACTATATCCATGGCACATCAAAGACTATAAAATTCAAAATTTAAAGTGAGCGTTGAAAGAGTTGAGAGTGTAAGACTGGATTTTTTTCCTTATGGTCCCGTGAACCCTTACACACACTCATTACTGGTAATGAAACAGACAGGGTCAGCTAAAGTTGTAGTTATCATGTGAGTAAATAGAGAAAATAAGACAGAGAAAAGGAACACTTTATAATAATGTTGCTAGAGATATATGATTACCAATTGACTGTATGATGTTCAAATGGATAATAACTTTATGAGATCTGCATCATCAATCCATTGTAATACATTTTTACTAGCGTGGAGGTTAGTGGGTGAATGTCTTTTCTGTCTCTGTGTTGCCACTATTCACTTACTTAATAGTTTTTGACACCTCTCAATGACTTCTAACTTCTCACCCATTTAAGAATACTTAAAGGCTAAAGTTCATTTTGTACATTGCTCCCATATCTAATTTCTGATTTCTGTATTTCTAAGAATGTTTTTGCCATTGAAGACCCTGTTCACACTTAGTATTAGCATCTGTCTCTGATCATCTGACCACAAGCAGACAACTAAGACAGTGAGCCGTTGAACACTGGTACTCCATGTGTTTTGAAAGCATCTTCAGTAACCACATGATTGCATTTCTTCAGTAGTAGAGTTTCCAAATCTGCCAAAAGCAACCTGATGTCACTTCAAAACCAGCCCCAAAACTGGCTAGTAGCAAACAGAAACTCAAAGTTTATATTTAGCCATCAGATATAATTTCCATATTGAACTGGGAGATCAAGCTTATTGATAAATGTTATTTGATATTTGAAATAGCTCAAGATACTTCATGTGCATTCAAGAAGCACATAAGTTAAAACTGATTTTTTTTTTTTTTTTTTTTTTTTTTTTGCATTATCTGGATGTCTGGACATTTGTTTGCATACTTTCTGACCATTTTATACTTTAATATAGCAGTTTTATACAGTTGTGTAACTTCTTTAACAGTGCTGTCCAGTGGCTTATTATACTACCAAACTCAAAGCTGGTGCCAATCATTACTATAAATGATTATGTCATCCAAATAAACAGCAGCATATGCACTGTGTGGACAGAGTATTCTGTCTATGAGATGTTGCTGGGGCTCCAAACAAACCATAATGAAGAGTGACAAATTGGTGTAACCCAAAACAGAGTGGAAAAGGCCATTATTTATTGGGATATTCGATTCAAGGGAATCCATCAATACCCCTTGGTTAAAAGCAGTGGGGACCAGGGTGAATTGGGCTGTAGCTTTAGGATTTACCTCCAGTCCCAACTCCTCCCACTCAGGAACCACCATCTCCAGAGCCACAGGGACCACCTCTTTCTATGGTTTTAGGTGACTGAGGTGGTATCTTTGAAGTGTATCACCTCTATCTGTTCACCTGACCTCATAGTCAACTTCTCCAACTTGCCACATGACCTCAAAGGGCCCTTGCCACTTTGCGAGTGATTTGAAGCTTGACATGGTTGGTAAAATAAGTACCTTACCTCCCGGTGCAGCACGACTAGATTGAGGATTCCTTTAGCGCCCACTCCTCAGCCAGCATTCACCGCTGACAGGAGTCCTTGAGCTGCTGAGTGTTGTCAATGTTCCTCTAGGGTCTGGTCAACCTGTGGCAGTACTGTCATCCTCATGGTCTGGTGCGGCAGCTGCTGGGTGCTGAGCTGGGCTTCCCCCAACAGCAAGGGGAGGTGCATAGAGCCCACTCATCCTCTGGCCATCCCCATGCAGCAGCTGCACACTCAAAGAGCTCCATGAAGGCCTCCGGATCATCCATGGAGGACATCTTTATGAGCATAACTGCTGGGCTGGCTGGAGCAGCTTCATAATGAGACACTGCAGCTGGAGGTATGGTTGGTTACAGCAACATCTAGAGCACCCATTGCTTTTTGGCCTGCCCCTGAGTGATAGCCTCAAATCTGCTCCTGCTCCCAGCACAGGTTGAGGAGAGCCTGATGTCGCATCTGGTGGAGGCTGGTGAGGGATGATCTTGCTAAGTGGAGAAGTTTCCGGGTTTCGGCACCACTGTAGAACTGTGTGTGTGTGTATAAGAAGGAGGACTCGGGAGACTTTTTACTGAGCTTCATGCTTCTTTAATTTAATTTTAATAGCTCTTAATATATCTTAGCCAATTAATAAAAAAATCAAAATAAGCAAGTACAAGTTCAAATTTAAGTTCAAAGAGAGTGTTTTATGTCGGCTCTGTCAGCTCCATCTCTCTCAGTCTCACACTGTTCTCCTGAAAGGATGAACACAGCACAAATAAGTAAACTTGCCATGATCACACACAAGTGAGAATCATCATGTGTTACCTACCAGTTCAACCAACCTCCTTTCCAGCCGCAGTCGATGCTTGACCATGCCCCCCACTGCCACGCATATACTGACATAAACAAAGTTGCGAGAATGAGTAGACCAATTCACTGACACAAGTAACCTTCAATAACAAGCAGAGCTCATATTGCTTAGATTGGTAAGTAGAAGTGTGCATATGAGAGGAGACTTTGCATAGTGCAAAGATTTAATTAATTTAGTGTATGCAAAATGGCTAACAGAAAAATGTTAATGCACAGCCTGTCTGTCAACAGTGAAGATGGATCATTTAAAAGCAGCTAGATTCCACATAAAAACACAGCTGGCAACAGTGTCTTTGGATTTTGTCTAGGACTTATCACAATAAATTGCTGTTCACACTAGAAAAGTAAAGTGGCCACATGCATCCCAGACCACCTCCACAACTGGTCTGAATTAATGCATAACCCTAACCCTAACCCTATTAGCACTGTCCGCTTGTGATCTGATCACCTGAGACCGTTAATAACAAGCATGCAGAAGGCCTTACTTTGAGTGGATTTATACATACTGGCCCTGACATGAGGCTGCAAATCAGAAAGTACAGATAATTCTGACAACCAACCTGGTGAGGCAAGCAATATAATCAATGACAGTAACGTAACTGACATGTAATTAATGACACAGTTCCTGCTGTGAGAATGTTGCACCCATAAAGTTACATTATAAGTATAAATCCCCTTATTTCAGTTGTTCTTTTCCTACTTCAAGGTCTAATACTGCTATTACTAATAATCTTAGTAGTTTTGAAGCTTCTGAAATCCCTGCAAGCTTAAATCCCTTCTAAATCTTTTCCATAATGGTAAGGTACTTTAATACAAAGAAACATTAAAATATTTCAAGAGGGATAGTGTAACCCAGTTGAGCATTACCAGTCAGATTGTATTATTATTTAAACAGATCTTGTGTTTAAATATAATTATTAGCTCATTTGTCAAGGAAGTCAAAGAAGCCTTATTATTTGTATCAGTATAGGATATTTGCCTGGACACCATTGTAGAGAAATTTGTGATCAATCCTGTCACCTGTGCTGGATAAGATGGGTATTTATTTATTTACCAGGGGAAGTAGATTATCAGACTATTTACAGTATCATGATAAAGGGATAAGCAAATTCCTCTGTGAATGTATTAGATAAGCATATCATGTGATCAACCCTAATATTTAAGGATTAAATGAGTTTCTTCATTAATTATTGTGCATTCCAGTGGGTGGTTAAATTGTCCCTTTACTTCTGAACTTGTTTCTAATGCCAGATGGTGGGTGGAGTTCCTGGTTGGACGGATGGAACCAGGCAACAAGGGCTTGTGCAGCATTACAGAGGCTCCCACGGGTGCCACTGATTTTTTTTACTTACAGACTGCAGTGCAAGCAAAAGTACAAGGACTAATGTTGGAACCCCAAGTTGTTCAGTTTTTCTTTGTTTAGTTCTGATACATTTTGGCTATATGTTTTAGCATAAATATTATTTTTAAAAATATTTAATATTGCAGGTTAACAAAGTGTAAGTGGGGTTGTTGAGGCCAACAGTTGTGGTGCAGAGACAGAACTGTGGTATTGTTGGTGTGTTGTTGCATGAATTAGCTCTTGGGTGGGAATTGATTAGATTAGATTAGATGTAAACAGGATTTTAATGTGTTGTGCTTTGTTGTATGAAGTCAGCCACTGCCTGAGCCAGGTTACACTACAGTGAAAGTTTGATCAGTTTTAGAGAATTTTTATATTGTTATATTCCTGATATTGTAATAGATCTTCTCTGTTGACTTTCATTTGAGCCTTTGGTCATGCCTAGGAGTATATTCAATTGTGGGGATAGATCTGCACCATTTATATTACATTGGTGATGCTTAGTTTGTAGTTTGGCATGATATCACACACCACAGACCAGCTAAAGCAAGAGGTTCTGATGTTTCTTACAGCTAATCATAATATAGACATCCAAAATTTTGATGCATTAGAACAATTGTTTGTGTGGAATCAGTCTAAAATGCTGTTATGTATGAAACAAAATACAGGTGAAGGAGTGGGTCTTGTAGCCCTGGCAACTTGAGTAGTACCAAGACTGGCAGTAGCCCAATGTTGGAAGATGGAGATGAAGCACTGAAGACCTAGTTCATGACAGAACGGCTTCCTGGTAAAACAGGAGTTGCAAGAAATACTATACTGATTTCCAGCCTAACACTCTGGAGCAAAGCTCTTACATGAACAATATGCATGACCTATCACATGTACTATATGTAGGTATCAGAACACTTCACAGATTTTTGGAGTCTTGGAAGAATGAGATGTAGAAAGAGTTCAAGGAGGACATGAGTCAAAATATGGCATCATTGGGCAAGAGCATTGTTTAAGAGCTCCGTAATCACTTTGTCATGAGTCACTGTTGTCTCACAGGTCCCTAAGATCTCTCTCCACTGATACTGAGGAACTGATGTTGAGAAGCCATAGTGTTGTGACTGAAAAGGCCAGTCCCTGGGTATCGGTAAAGAAAAAAATGAGAAAGTTCATGGAGATTGTGTTGATTACCGTAAATTCAATACGGTCACCCATAAAGATGCCTTCCAAGTACATTATTTATGGCCCCCCAATTTTCAGATACAGCCCTGATTGTGACTCTCAGATGAAGATGGGGGTGCTGGGACATTGCATTACTGATCAAATGGAATTGGGGATAGATTTTAAGGGGATTATACCAATGAAATATCACAGAATCTTGTGGGAGTCCTACCATACATCTGTGGGTTATCCTAGCCATGAGAAATTGGTGAGTGTCTTGAAGAAGCAGTTCTGGCCTGGAATGATGAGAGGCAACAAGATCTAGAAAGAGTGTGCTCAGTGCCTGGTCCAGAGGACCAGAGTTAAGAGCTATCCTCCAGTCAAATGGGACTGACTATCCATTTAATGTAGTAGGACTAGATTTTCTGGTCTCTGGGATTACCAGGGACAGCTTTCTGTACATTTTGTAATGAATGGTCTATTCTCTAGATATGAATTTGCAATCCCTACTCCTACTTCTCTAAAAAAATAAAAACGTCACAGTTTTAGTTTGATTGCATGGCTGCCCTGAGCTTAACTTGACTGATGGAGGCGCTTCTTTCTAGTCAGAAATGATGTGCCAGTTATACCAGGTTTCTGGGTGTAAAAGATGTAGTATGACTGTAGGACTTTTTGCCCTTAAAAACATTAAGCCTATAATATTTAAGCTTATAACTATATCATCAATGCTAGCATGGGTATGGTCTCCTATTTAATGGTGTTTGGGTGGCATGATACACTGACTGCTGATTCTTAGCTCAATTATATGTTGAGCTCTTATACAGGCATACTAGGGAGTACAGAAGTTGGTAGCCAGAATTAGAGTGGTGGACAAGGCATGCTACAATGTCTGCTTCCACTAGTTCCAGGAGAACAAGTATAAGTGTGGAATTTAAATTGCCATGCCCATGCCCAGGGAAAATCTGCTCTACACTGGAAGTCAAAGCCTTACATGGTAATCTGAGCTGTTCACCCAGATCACCTGGTGATATTAGGCCAGAGGGGGAGAATGGGCCTGCTAAAGTTGTGCATTTTAACGACATTACTGAAGATTTTGTCAGTTCCCACTTGAATCAGTTCACACAAGAAGGAGCTAGTGGTAGTAGAAAGGCAAGTTCCCCAGGTAGATGATGCATAATAAACTTATTTGTTCAGGGGTTTAAAAGAGGAGTTTCTTCACAAAATGCATTATATATCAAAGTCCAAGAAGAGTGCAGGCTCATGACTACTAGTTTCATATGTAATTCTATAATTCACTGGGTGCAAACATCAGTCATCCTGGGCTATACACGTATTTAATGCATTTGTTTTTCATGAAATAGATTTTAGTAGGGATTAATTAGCCTCATACGGTTACAGTCATGGTAAAAAGGAAAGTGCACCCTCCTTCAATTATATATTTTTATTTATCAGGGCCTAAATAACAATTGTGTGGCTCTTGCCAACTTCTATAAACAAACAAATAACTTTATATGACAACAACAACAAAAAAACTGTCAGAACATAGGCGTGCAGATGGATCAAAGTGCAGAAAAAAAGGCTTTATTAAAGAGCGACAGACAAATCCAAAACAATGTTCAAAAGGCAGTCCAAAACAGGCAAGGGTCAGGCGATGTACAAACAGCAATATCAGGGAAAATCCAAAAGCAGAACGGCTCAAAAAAACAAAACAAAAAAAAAAACAGGATACAGAAACAGAACAAATGGTGTGAATGTTTATGACAAATGAGGGAAACAACCAATGACAAGACATGGGTGGAGACAGGACATAAACCAAAACAAAAACAAAAACACATGTGATAACATAAACAGAGACATGTCAATGCGGAAGCGGCCGCTGCATCTGCATGCTTCCTCGAGCAGCACTTTGGAGAAATCACTGACAGAAACCAAGATACCCAGATACCCCCTTGTTGGTCTCAGGTTGGAGGTCTGGGGCTGAGGTTGCCACGTTGACCTCAGGCTGGAGCTCAGCAGGAGAGACCACCTCATTGGTCTCAGGCTGGAGTTCTGCTGTGGAGGCTGCCCTGTCGGCCTCGGGCTGGAGTTCTGCTGTGGAGGCTGCCCTGTCGGCCTCGGGCTGGAGCTCTGCTGTGGAGGCCAAAACAAAACAAGGTCAGGGTCATGTACAAACAGCAATATCAAGGAAAATCCAAAAGCAAAAAATGAAAGAATGGAACAAGATCAAAAAACCGAGATACAGAAACACAGAACAAAAAGGCTAGGTAATGCTCAGGCGGAAAAACACTGAAACAATACTGTGCAAAGAACAAAGACACACAAGGTGTGAATGATTATGATGCCCGAGAGAAACAACCAATGACAAGACATGGGTGGAGACAGGACATAAACCAAAACAAAAACACATGTGGTAACATAAACAGAGACATGTGAATGCGGAAGCATGCACTGCATCTGCGCGCTTCCTCGAGCAGTACTCGGGGGAAATCCTTGACAAAACCTAATAGATTACAACATGTAGTCATTTTTTCCAAAAAATAAACCAACATTCAGAAAACAGGTAGGGAAAAAATAAGTACAGCCTATAATTCAGCAACATGTAGAACCACCTTTAGCAACTTGAAGTAAACATTTTCTGTAAGGGTTTATCAGTCTCACATCATTTTGGAGAAATTTTGGCCCACTCTTCTTTACAACATTACTTCTGTTCATTGATGTTTGAGGACATTTGTTTATGCACAGCTTTCTTAAGATCTCCCACAGCATCTCAATGGGGTTGAGGTCTAGACTTTAACTTAGCCATTTTAACACCTTGAATTTTTTATTCTTTAGCAATTCAGATGTTGATGTGATAGTGTGCTTGAGATCACTGTCGTGTTGCATGACCCAGTTTGAGCCCATCTTAAGCTGCTGGATAGATGGCCTCACACTTATATTTTGCTGGGACACCCACCCTGGAAAGATTGGCAACTGACTTGAAGGCTCTGGATTTGTAAACAATCCTCCTCACTGTAGAATGGTGAGTTTCAAATTGTTTGGAGCTGGCCTTATAACCCTTCCCCGATTCATGAGCAGCAGCAATTGCTTTTCTGAGGTCATGACTGATGTCCTTTCTTCTTGGCATGATGTAGACACATTCCTGAGTGCTCCAGAACACCAAACTGCCAAAAGTATATAGAGGTAGTCATACTTCTTGATGATTAATTAATCCTTTAATCCTGTACATTTCATTAATAACACCTGACTGCTGATTACTCTCTTAATGATTGTGGAAGTAGGAAGGGTGTACTTATTTTTCCCAGCTGGTTTCTGAATGTTGGTTTACATTTTGGGGAAAATTACTACATATTTTAAATCTGTGTTTTTTTTGTTGTCACCTGAGGTTATTTGTTTATAGAAGTTGGGGAGGACCACACAATTGTTATTTACACTTTCTTTTTCCCGTGACTGTATATATTCCAAAGGATATGCTTGCATTATTTGGTCATATGATAAGGCTAGACAAATTAACATGAGCCTATCCTAGATGGAATTATTCAATTACACTAATCATGCTGTTGCCACAAGCAATAGGATTGGAACAATGTCCTGCCCTGAAATGAATAAGCAACAAATTTCCCTGACACACTTCTTGACAAGACTGACACTGACAGTGTGTACTAGGCTTTCAACCTGCCATTTTGATAGCTGAACCTGCTGAACCCTCTGAAGTAACCATAGTCAATGACAAGACATGCTGGAGTGAGCAGACTAGGGATGTGGCCCATGTGCTTTTTGCAGTCAGAAGGCATAAGATTCCAGGAATTCATTAATGCAGGCAGCATCCTCAGCTTTGTCTATAGAAGGTGTGACAGTTGACTTGAAATTGTTGATTGAACCAAGCATCACTACAGTCTGTTTTACATAGATCAATTAAAATTTTTTAAAATAATTAAATCTAGGGTTTTTTCTTAATATTTACCACCTTCCTATAACATATCACTCACAGTCTTATTTTGCTGCTTAAACATCCCTCTGCATGAAAGGCCTAGAGCTGAGCTACCCCCAGTGTTAATGGTCATTTTACTCTACTGAGCCCACTCAGGTGATTGTTCAATCCCTTATTTGAAACAATATTTTTTGAATATTTATTTTGAAATTGGACTACTACAGCTTCCTCCTGGCAACTCTTCCCCTGCAGTCCATCAGACTCCTGCGACTGATCCAGAATGTAATTTTAAGACTTGTTTGCAATCTTTCCAAGCTCTCCTGTTTTGCTATGCTCCCTCCACTGACCTCCTGTAGTAGCTTGCATGCAATTAAAAATACTTATGTGGACCAGCCCCCACCTACCTGAAGGCTATTTTCAAACCCTGTATTGTACCATGTTCCCTTCAAGACAGCTGCACTGCTTGACTTGACCCACCATGACCAATATGCATGAAGTCTTTTCTGTGTACTGGCACCCAGGTAGTGGAACGAACTCCATTGGCAGTCTTCAACTGATGACTGAAGACCCTGAGCATGAGGTTATGTTTTTGAAATTACAAAACAGTTTTGTAAGGGGTTAATATACCTGTCCATTAAACATCCACAGTATTAAACATTTCATAGAAGGTATCATCTACAGCTCATTAACTCCTATCTCAATGCCCCCCACACTTTCACTGAGTGTCGAAATTGCCTTTTGGACTGTTTTATTTTTTATGGTTCACCCCTTTGTCACTGTCTGCATGATTGAACTGTTTACAACTTTGGAAATAGCTTTGAACGGTGATCTCGGATTTGAGTAGCAGTCTGTTTACTCTGGATATGTTTTGCATTTCATTTAATTGACTCAAACTCTGCAAATGGATCCTCTCCTGAAGAGTTACAAATTGCTTATAAAAATGGCCATATAGTACTTTCACTGACCACATTTTTTCTCATTAATGCAGAACAAAAGCCAGCTGCTCCTCATTAATGTTCCTTATTTGATTTCATAAAGTCACTGCTTCTCTTCTCTTGGGGCCTTTCTGCAGTGACCATGTCCCAGTGGAATTCCAATCTGGCCTGCTGTTCTCTCTAGGGGATGTGTTCAGGAAAGCCTCCTCTGTGCATGTAATATTACTTTTAATGCAGCACACCACCTGTACTTAGTCTAACCACCTGCTAATTGCATTGCATACAGGAATTGAGGTGGTTGTTAATCCAGCTGGCCTAAATGCCTCCTGGTGGACCCAACGTGATTGTCATTCTATAGCTGTAAAATAAATCCCTTGCTATGACCAAGCCTAATAGAGCCCCACAAAATAATTGACAATAATTAAATGACTGTTGTTTTCAAAAAAGTCTAATGATTTGGATTTGACAGGAATGCATAATATATGACTGATTGTTTTGGTAGAAGAGAGCTGACAGTTTATTGTCATGGACAATTGCTGGGAATCCATATTTACATATTATGCGGCAGAGGATTTGAAATATTTAGAGTCAAATTTTTCCCAATTTGCAAACAGTCATTATGCTATCTTATCCCACAGCACTGCGTTACTTTGAGCTGAGGTACAAAGGAGGGATCCTACCTTAATTTTCTATTTGAAATGCAAAAAAGAGACAGAATAAATAAATAAATACAATAAATGGGGAGAAGCTTCAATTCATTGCTAAGGACAATTCATTATTAGGTAATTCACAATACTTCAGGGTACCACACGGCTACATTCCCAAGGTGATCAGACTTATTCTCATCTGAGTGACAGCGCACTGTTGTGCCATAGGCTTGCCTGACAAGAGTGCCAAATTTCCTGTCTTTGTAAATGAGATTTTAATCTGTGGCCCCCCGGAGATGCACTACAGCATCTCCCCTCATGCTGAGACCCCATCATGCTGAGATTCTCATCTGTCATCAACAGATTGCCCTGCTTGAAACCATGATGTACCTAAAAAAATGCAAGGGGCTAAGAAATAGTAACTCATAACAATAGTAGCTCAAAATACTTTCAAATATATAAGCTCAGAAGAATTTTTTTTCCAACAGAAATATGATACACCACCTTATTGTTAGGCATCATCAACATTTTTACAGTTTCAATATTTGAAGCTACAGTGCATAGGATTTTTTTTTTAATGTTGTTGTTAAAAATGATCAGGGGAGAAAAAATACTTTATATAATATAATTTAACATTCCAAGCTGCTGTGAGTCATTCTCACAGTCCTGTAATCCACAGTCAGCACTGTTTCAGAGGTTTTCACTGTATTGGGTCAGAAATGGTGGAAAATTTGTATGCATAGTACGTCACACCCCAACTTCAGGCACAAAATAAGTCTAACTACAAGGTAACTGGCAGGATCCACAGCCAATCAGAAGAAAGTAATTGGGGTGTGGAACCGTGAGAGTGTAACCAAAGCAAAGAGGAGTGAGAGAGGGACATGTTTCAACATTACAAGGGTAAAAATGACCCAGAACTGATAGCTTTTTTCCTTCATGAACAGGTAAGGCATTTATTTGTTCTCTAATTTGGTGAGTCAGTCAATTTATCCTCTATGTAGAGCTTGTCAGTAGTGAGTAATGGGAGGTATTGGTGAGGATTTTTTTTTTCCCTCCATATTTTTACATTTCATACACTGTCATATCAGGCAAAAGTGATCTGAGTGATTTGTGGCCTCATTTGATCTGTGTCTTTTTATTCTCTGGAGAGGGTTTTAGCTAGAGCACTAAGACCAAAAGGTTTTGATGGCTGGATAACAAAAAAAACACAGGTTAGACACCAAAATACACAGAGAACACAGTTTGGGAAAAAAATTTGGAAATGACAAGTTGAATTTGGTTCTCTACACTATATGTTTGCTAAGTAGCTAGATTCGGCCCCAGAAATGTGCACAGCCTCAGGAAAACTCATGGTCCAGCGTTTGTAGTGCACTCAACCAGAGCTTAGAGCTAATGTTGGTTGACTAGTTCATGCTATGGGTTAGGCACTGCTTATGATATCTCAAAATGAGCATAGTTACACGGTGGAAGGTGAGCAATGCAAACGAATTGCAATGTAGTTATTAATAACAGACGTTTGCTATCAACATGTAACTACAGGAGTTTGCAATGGATTTTGACTCAGTGAAATTCTTTTAAAATGAATATGAATTTAGAATGCAAAAGATGAGTCAACTGAAGCCTCACAGCACCCATGTGGTGCAACATAAAAGTGTTTGCCCAGTCTTCAGTTTTATTACATGTTTGAATCCTAATGATGCCACAGCCATCTGTGGTCAAGCCAAGAGATCAAATTTGGCTGTGCTCTCAGGGTGGGAGGTATGACATACTCTCTGTCAATCAGAGTGATACTAGTCAATTGTGGGTGTCTGTGAGGTCATGCATGCACAATCAGGCAGATAGCACTTTTGTCCAAGTTACACTGTTACACTGCCCTGTGATGCAGCATGAGCAGCAGTTCGAAAAGATGAAGGAAGCACACGCTTGCTTCACTCTCCCTGGTTGGTAGATGTGATTTGTGATAGGGAGAGTTAGCTAGTGGGTGCTAGCTAGTGAGGGGGGTTCCACACAGTACCATTAGAGATGTACATATTGATAGGATGAAATTAAGATAGCAAATTGTAGTGGTCTTAACTGACTAATGGAGGCACTTTTTTAATCAATGGATTTACTTGCATAAATAAAACCAAAACTAAAATCACTAAACAAAAGATTCTACAGTAGGTCACAATCTTAAACACTGTTCAGTGAGAATTAAAAAATAAAAACCGTAAATGAAAAAGTTCTCAACTTTTTGGTTGAAAGTATTTTTTCCATCTGTAGCAAATAATACAACGTGGGAAGGAAATACTGCACATTTGCCTCTGAAAGTGCTCCCATAAGGCCCTTCAAAAGCATATGAGGTTTGCCAGTGCACCTCCTATAACTGTGCACCATTCAGCAGTGTTATGCCCACATGACCGTGCTGATGCCCTGTTGGCTGGTGCATCACTTAACGAAGTGCACTCAGATGAGTTCTCAAGGACCTCCGACCGCAGAAAGCAGCTGACTCCCAGCAGTTGGCATTACCTTGAAATTGCTTAGCAGTGCTTTTCAGGCTTAGCAGGTGCACTATATACTGTAGAAGGGAAACATTTATTCCTTACCATCCTGCATGCTGATTCACTCACTCGCTTGGCTGTACAAATGGCTAGCTAGATTATCTACCTTGGAAAATTTTCCCTAATGTATGTCAAAGCAGTTACATGTTTATTGCATGAACAATAAATTTGATTATTTGCAAGCATCCAAATGTTCTGCAGTATACAGAATGCCAGCAGTAGATCATTTATTCTTCTTTTGTTGAGATGTATGCTGGTTTCAAATAAGCAAGAGGCAAACAATTAAAACAAACAAACAAACAAACAAACAAACAAAAAAAACTGTGCATAAACAAAATTTAAAATCCAGGCTCAGGGTCAAAATCAGTAAGATGAAGTAAAAAACCCAGCAAACAAATAGGGATAGAACACAGTGTAGGAGTCATACATGAATGTAATTAGCAGTAGCACAAAGAGACTTAACAATGAGCGTCATCAACTAAGCAGCATAGGTAAATTATAAACAGAGTCTGCTTAAACGGGATGAATTACAGATGTGTTCAGTTAATATGCTTGTGAGCTATAGTGGTGAGTATACATGCGTAGTGCTGTGGTATTATGGAAGTTGGCGTTCCAGAGAGAGTTGTGGTTGTGACTGTACAATTTTTCAGAGAGGGGTCTCATTGTGTCCCATTAATGTTCCTTCTGTGATCTAATGACACTCTCCAGCCTCTGTTGAGTGTTCTCCCAGACGTGCTCACTGTGCTTGATCTAGTTATCAACTGCTGGAACATATGTGGGAGATGAGTCTCAAGGAACAATGGGAGTTTGATAACCAACAGTCACTGAAAAGGGGGTGATTAGCTAAACTATGGGTCATGATCAAGTATTCATAGTGGACAGAATTTCTGATAAATCACAATTCCTGATCAGGTTGTGGGCACTGCGAAGGCACACCTCAATGAGGGACACCCTCAATGGTCTATGTTTTATGGAGCAACCATAGGAACAATGTAAACAATCTTAGTAAAGACTTATGAAATAAATCTCTTTTGGGGGGTGGTGGTGGGGTGGGGGGATTTCAAACTTATTTTGTTCATTTGGGGCTTTCTACAAAAGTGAAGGCTAACATTATTTGTGGTCTACTTAAACCTGTCTGATTACAAAAATCAGATCATTTGATATTGTCTTGATTCTCCCAGCACATGCAAGGGCTGTGTCTTAGTAACCAGGGAAGGCCTGACATTATAGGGCGACTAGATTTTTGAATAATGAAGAATGGCACTTCCTCATGATGAAATGTGCCAATGTGCAGGTGAAGATTCTGAGTGACCTGAGTTACCTCTTTATATTCTACACTCTTTCCATTGTGGGCTTGTACAGGAAGAGTAGGGGAGACTGGAATGGTGGGGATGTTTGTTTGTTGCACTAGGTCTTAATCAATGAAGCTTGCTTCTGCTCCTGACTCAATTAGTGCTGAAAAAATATTAGATTTTTTTTCTGCAGTGGATGACTACAGAAAGTTTGAAAGGCAACAAATTTGTAATCAAAGTCAACAGCACAGGGCTAATCTTCAAAATTGTATTTTAATTATAGTTAAAAAAAAAGAATTATATATATATATATATATATATATATATATATATACACACACACACACACACACACACACACACACACACACACACACACACACACACAGTGGGGGAAAAAAGTATTTGATCCCCTGCTGATTTTGTACGTTTGCCCACTGACAAAGAAATGATCAGTCTATAATTTTAATGGTAGGTGTATTTTAACAGTGAGAGACAGAATAACAACAAAAAAATCCAGAAAAATGCATTTCAAAAAAGATATAAATTGATTTGCATTTTAATGAGGGAAATAAGTATTTGACCCCTTCAACTTAGTACTTGGTGGCAAAACCCTTGTTGACAATAACAGAGGTCAGATGTTTCTTGGAGTTGGCCTCCAGGTTTGCACACATTTCAGGAGGGATTTTGTGCCACTCCTCTTTGCAGATCCTCTCCAGGTCATTAAGGTCATTTTCAATGCCCTGGATGAGGGAAGGAGGTTCTCACCCAAGATTTGACGGTACATGGCCCCGTCCATCGTTCCTTTGATGCGGTGCAGTTGTCCTGCCCCCTTAGCAGAAAAACACCCCCAAAGCATAATGCTCCCACCTCCATGTTTGACGGTGGGGATGGTGTTATGACTTGGGGTCATAGGCAGCATTCCTCCTCCTCCAAACATGGCGAGTTGAGTTGATGCCAAAGAGATCTGACCACACCTGACCACAACACTTTCACCCAGTTCTCCTCTGAATCATTCAGGCAAACTTCAGACGGGCCTGTACATGTGCTTTCTTGAGCAGGGGGACCTTGCGGGCGCTGCAGGATTTCAGTCCTTCACGGCGTAGTGTGTTACCAATTGTTTTCTTGGTGACTATGGTCCCAGCTGCCTTGAGATCATTAACAAGATCCTCCCATGTAGTTCTAGGCTGATTCCTCACCGTTCTCATGATCACTGAAACTCCACGAGGTGAGATCTTGCATGGAGCCCCAGACCGAGGGAGATTGACAGTTTCT